>JAJLSD010000006.1:0-334210 GCA_030567455.1 Komagataea norvegica
GAAGCTGAAAATTGGCTTCAACTTCACTAATCAGTCGAGAAGATCTCGATATGATGGCTGAAGTCACTTCTTTGATTTCTTGATCTTCAATCTTTTTTTCTAAGACGATGTTGATATTAGTGTTGAATAAAACTTCAATTATTTTCCAGGGTTGATAAATGCATGGCTCAATTGATTCCTCCAAACTTAAGAGTCTAAATGAATTGAAAAAGATTTTTGTGAAAAGGTCGAAACTAAGATCATCTGGCAACCCTTTCGTAAATGCTTCATAGAGACATCTATAATGATTAACATCATCCTCCGTTTGAAGAACAGGGAAACTAACTTTTTCATCAATCTTTTCTTGTGTTGTTCGAGGTAAATTATCCATTCCATATATTGTCTTAAAATTTACCTGTTCAAATGGTTTATCTGCATAGTCACTGGTATTTGGAAAGTGAAATTCACGAGCATCTGTGCTGATACTCTTTCTAACGGTTCTGAGAGCATTGCATCTTCGAGTTGAGGCTAATATTCTTGGGAAACGAAACATTGCTCTTATTCGAGTTGGTTATTAAAGTATTGATTACGAGTAGCTTAAGAAAATGGAGGTATGGGATGACACAAAAAGTTATCTGCTCTTTTCTGAATAATTGGTAGCAGGTATTCTTCTCATTTTACATAACATAACGGAGTTCCGGTTTGACACAAAAACAAACCAGTATTCTTTTTTGACTCTTATTTCAAATATACTAGTTCTGATTAGAAGCTAGGCTTGTGACGGATGCACTATATGATTCCAGCAACTTGCTTACACGTCTTCTCAAACTAGCTGTAATTCAGGCCCTCGATCTGCGAGATCTGCGGCCATTGTCTCATTCAAGAGAACTACGAGCGGGTTGATGCTATGTTCACCTTCATTTTCGCTGGTTTCTGGAGTATGTTGTGAATTCTAGTGCGTCTAGATTTCAGGAGCTATTGAGTGGATTCTTGAGTTGCAAGAAGGGTAGTACCAAACCTTGCGCTAACATTAATAGTAATAGTAGCAATCACACAGTTTAACCTCATAACGTACTACCGATAAATACCACTAATGACAGTACGTGTATTAAAGCGTCTCTCTTAGTCCCTCTCGGTCTCTCTCACACCCTCACTCCCTGGAAGCCCTTCCCACTAGTGACACCAATCCAGTCACCGGCGGGGCTCCAGCACACGTTGTTCACCTCGAAAGTGTCACTGTACGAGTAATCTGGATACTCGACGCCTGACTTGGGCTTTGCTGTGCCCAATCTGCCAGTGTTTGCAGTGCTTAGATCCCATATCAGGGCCTGACAGTCGTCTCCACCACTCAGCAGCTTGGGCTCCGTTGGATGCCATTTAATCGAGTTCAGTTTCGCACTGTGCCCAGCGAGGCTCAGCGTCGGTTGGCCAGGGTACCGTAGATCCATGATGCTAACCGTGTCTGAGTTCGAACTGAAGGTGGCGATGATGTTCTGATCTGTGTTGGAGGTAGCTAGCCTCAACAACGGGACGTTTCCTCTCGTTGACGATGACATGGCGTTGCTGGTTGCTGATTCTGCAGCACCGACTGTTGTTGGTGGTTCGTAAACTATCGTTGAGTGGTCCAGTGCCCGTAGATCAAACACTCGCATTGATCCGTCACAGCCCACACTGGCAAAGATATCACAGGAGCCCTTGATGAATTGTACGTCGAATACCTCGCTGTCATGTGCAATCAGCTGTGTCTTTGGGGCACTGATCGAGTTCAAATCCCACACCGTGCACGTTGTGTCCATGCTGCTGGTGATGACAATGTTCGTGGATACCTTGTTCCAGTCAAACGAGGTCAGTGGCGGCAGCGACTGGCCCTGGTTATTGCGTTGTTGAAGGTTGACGAGGCTTGCCCTTTCGATCAGCATGTTGTTGAAGTCAACCTCCCATAATTTCAGCCGGTCACTTGTCGTGATCAGCCTGTTCACACTGGCATTACTGCTGGGATCCCACTGCAGCTTTGTCAGTGGCAGGTCGACATTAGCCTCTGATATCTTGACGAAATCGAGTCCGTCGCTGACTGTGCCATTAGGGTGTTCCACCGGGGACAATGAACTGTTGAGCACCTCAATCTTGTTGACTGCGTCCTCTCGGTACGTCGAGATGGCAACGATCTCGTTCTGTGGCAGGCCGGATGGCCGCGTGCTCCAATCAGAGCAGTATAGTGGCCAGTATGTCTCGTAGTATGCTGATCTTGTTGGCAGCTGGGCCTGTAGTGGGGCAGCAATGGCCTGCGAGGAGAAGGACGGGTACCGTTCATGCTCGCTGATGTTGATGGGTTTATAGGACCCGACGGAGAAAGAGCTCCTCTTCGACTTGTTCCAGTCCATCTCTCAGGGCAGCAGCAGCAGGGCAGCAGGGAGCAGCAGCAGCACACAGTTGAGTTGCTCTTCTTCGATAACCAGTTTTTGCCCGGGGCTTTTTTTCTCATTGCTTTTCTTTTTTGGCACTTTTTTTGGATCTGAGATGCTCATCGCAGCAATATAAATTCATAAATTATTCAGTTTTACAAACGAACACTGCCTCTGCCCCCGTAGCCCACTGCAGATACCCATAATAATGTCTTCCCGCAGCCGCATACTGAACGAGCTGAAACGTCTCAAGGCCTCAGGCTTCCGCCTCCCGGGCATCCAGATCATCACCACCGACAACATCAAGCTTCTGTACGCAGACTTCACCTTCCCAGATCATGCCTTGCACCCACAGGGGACAAGGTACCGTCTCGAGATCACCATCAAGGAGAACTACCCCTTCTCGCCGCCCGTGTGCCTGTTCGTCAAGGCCCCAGACGACGGCATTGACAGCATCCCGATGAACCCTCACATCTACTCAAATGGCCATATCTGTCTCGATCTGTTGGGCCCAGCATGGACGCCGATCCACACCGTTGAGAGTCTTGTGCTGTCTGTGTATTCGATGATAGTCGGAAACGAAGCCAATGAACGGCCGCCAGATGATGAGAGGTATGTCAAGAGGGCTCCAAAGGACCCATCGAAGACGAGATTCGACTATCATGACACACAAGTCTGATGATAGACCGATTTCCTCCTACAATGACTGAAACGAATTTTTATGTATACTATGCATTTATTAAGTTATCCTCCCCCCCAATAACCCTCTCTCCGAGTTTTATATTGGCATGGCACTTTGACCCTTTTTTATACCCAACTTTGAAGACGATGATTTTGTCGATTTTTGCGATGAGCTTGTATATCTCTTCCTGTAGCCTCCTCCATGCTTGGTGGATCTCCTTCCCTTTTTTGATCTAGTTTGCGATGAGGATTCCTGTGGACCCGCTGCTACTGATGCCTGTGAGGCTTGTGACGCCCTGATCTGTGCAATTACAGCTTGTCCATTTTCACGTTCTTGATGACTGAAATATTTTGACGTTTTGGCACTCGCTGAGTTGCCACTCTCACTATTAATTGGGACTTGTTTTAACTTTGTCAAAATATCTCTGAAGAATTTAAAATAACCCTTCTGTGTATTGGACAACCCTGTGATCGACTTGAATCCTTCTTCTGTAGTGGGTAGAAGTATCGCCAGTTGTCGCAATGAAACGTCAGTCATCACTGACGAACTGTTCTTATACTGAAGATTTGCCATGATCTGACTTCTCTTATCGGATAATGCTCTAACCGACTTAGCAAAGCTGATTCTCTCTTCCTCTGTATTGAACTTAATTTCATTGAGTTGGATTGGTTTAGGTGCAAATTTCTTGGTGGACACGCCGATTTGCTGTTGCTCATTGCTATTTTCACCAAGGTTCGAAGATGTTCTCTCATGATGAATTTTGGCACTCACTATCTTTGGTGTGGATGATAATCTATATTCGTTCAGCTCAGTTCTACTCAAGGCACCAGTGGTAGTGGTTCTTGACCTTGCAGCACTTGTGCTGTTTGATTTATTGTTGTTATTAGGGGCAGTTCTTGTGCTTGATCTAGAAGTTGTTGCAAAACTCATGATGATCTTTTTCCTATTGGATAACAAAGACTGCGCATTCCTACCCGCTTTAACGTAACTAGTTGTAAATCCAGCACCGTTCAAAACAGAGTATTCTTCCAAAACTTTCTCTGTAACCAAATGAAATGCAATTCTTTCAATATCCCTTCTATCCAAATCTTTACCTGACCCATGAAATTCATTCCCATCATGTCCCAGCCCTGAAATCTTACCATAACGTAAACCCTTGAAGACATCTTGACAATGGATCAGTGTGACTTTATCATCTTGAATAGACTTGACAAGGTTGGTCAACTTCTTAGCATGTTCAGTGACATCTTTCTCAACTAACTCTGATGTTATACCTCTACGACAATTATCACAGTTTTTTTGACAATTTTTCTTATCAAATTCCTCGTTGAAGTATTGTAAAACTTGCTTTCGGCGACAATCCGTATTGTTTTCACAGTATTGCATGACTTGAATCAACTTGTTTAAATGCTTCTCTTTACCTGCTTTATCCAGCTCTTTGTCCTTTGATATCATTGTTTGAATGTTTTTAGCATCTCTGAATGTGTAGTACATGACACAATGTGAATAGTTACCATCTCTTCCAGCCCTACCAGTTTCCTGATAATATCCTTCTAGTGTTCGAGGTAAAGTCAAATGGAAGACAAATCGAACATCTGGCTTATCAATACCCATACCAAATGCAATAGTTGCACAGATAACTTTAATTTCTCCACTCTGCCATTTCTTCTGTATCATAAATCGATCTTCTGGTGTCATACCAGCATGATAAAAGGCAGTTTTGATGCCCTGATTGGATAGTTTATCAGCGGTTTGCTCACAAGAATTCTTGGAATGACAATAAATGATTCCTGTTTGATTCTTGAATCGACCTCTAATAGATTCTTCTAAATGCTTGAAATGGTTCTTATCCTTTGGTAACACCTCATAATACAAATTGGTTCTATTGAAACTTTGCTTTAACTCAACAGCCTTCTCCAATTTTAAACTATGAACAATATCCATTCTAACATGGTCGTTAGCAGTAGCTGTCAATGCCATTATTGGAATATCAGGGTACTTCGTCTTGAAAAAACTCAAAGAGGTATAATCAGGTCTAAAATCATGACCCCATGAACTAACACAATGTGCCTCATCAATCACTATACGAGCTAAGTTCCCCTCTCTATGCAACTTATTTATGGCATTTTGAGCCTGAGTTGATGCACCAATCATTTCAGGTGACAGGTATAAGAGCTTCAATTGACCAGTGACAAACAAATGGAAAGTGTTCTTCCTTTCATCTAAAGGGGATTTAGAACTAATCATGCCTGCTGGAATATCTTTCTCCCATAAGTGTTCCACTTGATCTTGCATTAATGAAATCAAGGGAGAAACAACAATTGTTGTACCTTTTGTCTTACCGGATTTCACAATTGCCGGTAATTGATAACATAGTGATTTACCACCACCTGTTGGCATTAACACAAAGACGTCTTTGCCTGAAAGTGTCGCATTGATAGCTTCCAATTGATTTGTTCTGAATGAATCTAGTTTGAAAACTTCTTTCAACTTTCCCCATAACTCGGATGTCCATGCAAATTTCTCACCTGAAGGCAGTGGTAATTGACCTAATATATCATCCAAGTCATCATCTTGTTGTTGTAAGCCCGGAGAGCTTGGAAGTAGTTCTAGTTCGTCAACTTCATGTACAACATCTTCAGTAATCGGTCTCAAATCTCTATGTGAAGTCAAGTTATCAAATTCAAGATCACTATCATCAAGATCGACAATTTCAACAGCTTGAGTATCAACCTCTCTCTCCTCGTCAAATTTCTCGTCATTATTATCTATCATATCGTCATCATTTTGAGGATCATCAAAGTCATAATTGAATGCCTGAGTATCTTCAGATCTAATACTAGCGCCTCTATAAGTTTCATTTTGAATGTCTTCCGCCTCGCTGGAACTAGCTCCGTCAATGACTTGCAATCCATCTTCGTCATTATCATCAACCTCCTCCTCGTCGGCATAATTATTAGCATGGTTCTCTCCTTCATCATCAGATGAATTCTTTAAATTATCAATCTCTGATTGAGAAACTCTTATGCTGGGCACTATTCCATCTTCTTCTTCATCACCGACAGGAGCCTCCGAGGCGCTATGATAATACTCTCGATCAGGTTCAGAAAGGTCATTCTTATCGACTATGAATCCACCCAGATCAGTATCATGATCCTCTTCTGGATCGCTAGTAACTAACCCAAAATCGTTATCCTCTACTTCCTCGTCGGACTCAATCACGTTTTGTTGATGATTATGATGCACTTGTGTTGATTGTGACGCCGGTAAAGGGTGTAATTGTAGTCTTCTGGTTTCCTTAGAGATCTGATAAGAGTTTGTAGTCCTTGATGGTGTCTGCTCGAAGTCATCATCATCGTTATCACTTATAGGTGTATCTAGAGGTTCAATGACATTGTTTGGAATTTGTGTTGTTTTCGAGCTGTCAAACACTTGGATATTAGAATTATTAAAACTTGGACCAGCCCCAGGCATGGTGACAGTATGCGAAGGAAGTAAGTTCTCAGTTGGAGCCTTCTCATGAGTTGGTATCTGAGGAGGTGCTGTGATGATAGTAGATCGTTGCTCCAATCTACTGAGTTGTTCCCTTAACGTGTCCTGCTTTAACTCAAGGTGGGACAGCTGTTTATTCAACTCAGCTCTTTTAAGTCGTTTATCATTCTCTGATAATTCTAATGATTCCTCTATAGATACTCTTTTCACTAATAGTGCTATTCTCTTCTCACAAACCTCAATGTATGATTTTTGTAGTTTGTTTAATCTTTCCTGTATATTGGGGTTTCTGGGTATTTCCATACCATTTGAAGAAATTGCCGTTGATATACTTGAAGTATTTTTGGTAGTACTCGACTTTTCAATTACGGGCCTTGAAGTTCTGTTGAAATCATAATTCTCCAAAGCAGTTAAGTCAGACTCGTTAAAGTCAACATTCTCAGCATCTTCATTAATATCGTTGTCATTGTAAGCAATCACAGGCGCTTTCCTCTGTTTCTTTGCCGTGGAGTTCACCAGTGGGGTTACTTTCCTCTTTGTAGCAGTTGGCGTCGATGCCGGAACATCATCAAACGTGAGGTCAATAACAGCCGCCGTCGCTGTCGCTGTGTTCCTCACAGCAGCGGGAGTCTTTGTTGCGCTGGGAACTGTCGGTTGCTGAAACAATGGTTGTGGAGATGACTTATTGTGGTTAGATGATGAGCTAGTGCTTGAGTTTTCCCTTCTGACCACTCTCAAACCGGAGGTCCGTGCCGTCTTTTCAACATTATTCATCAAGGCAGATATATCGCTGACGGCGCTGTGCAAAGGGGTCCTTTGTGCATTAGTTATATGGCTGCTGTTTGAGCTGGCATTGGCATTATTAGAGGCGACTGGTAGCTGGATGTTGGTGATATCCAGCAGCCTGCTCGGTACAGGTGTGTTGGCGCCAGAGGCCTGCAACCAGGCCATATGCGTCTTCAAGTTGTTGCGTGGAGGCATTACTAGCGAGCGGCGGCAAAGAAGCGCTGCAGTGATGGCCAGAAAGAATAGTTTTGGTTTAGTCTTTGTCTTTGTCTGGTTTGATTGGGATTAGATTTCGCTTTGTTTACTTTTCGCATCGCGCAGAAATCTGCGAAACTCTTGCGTATCGCGACGCGCCATTTTTGTTTTTTGGCGTAAAAACGAAAACGGCGCAAATGAGAGAGAGTCTCAAAGTCAAACGAAACTTCAGTACAAGTATCTCTCTAGTCTGGTCTCTCTGGTCTGTTTATCATCATGAGCACTGCCAGAACTGCAGAGAACCTTCCTTGGTAAGTACTCGCTGCCCTGCACGCCCACCACCGCACCGTGATTGTACTAACAGTATGTTCTTAGGGTCGAGAAGTACCGTCCGGTCTCGCTTGACGATGTCTACGGCCAACAGGACGTGGTTGACACAGTACGTAGGTTTGTTCACGATGGACGTCTGCCACATTTGCTGTTCTATGGACCTCCTGGTACCGGTAAAACGTCCACCATCACGGCATTGGCCAAAGAGATTTATGGTAAGAACTACAGAAACATGGTGCTGGAATTGAACGCGTCAGATGATCGTGGTATTGATGTTGTGAGGAATCAGATCAAGGACTTTGCATCCACGATGCAGATCTTCAGTAAGGGTTTCAAGTTGATTATTTTGGACGAGGCAGACGCAATGACGAACGTTGCCCAGAATGCCCTTAGAAGAATCATTGAAAAATACACCAAGAACACTAGGTTTTGCATATTGGCGAACTACGCGCACAAGCTGAACCCTGCCTTGTTGTCTCGTTGTACAAGATTCAGGTTCCAACCGTTGGCTCAATCTGCCATTGAAGGAAACATTGAAAATGTCATCATCAAAGAGAACCTAAAGGTCAACACGGACGCGAAGAATGCCCTGCTGAAGCTAAGTGGCGGTGATATGAGAAAGGCCTTAAATGTTCTACAAGCATGTAAGGCTGCCACTGACGATGAAATCGACATTGATATGATTTACGAAAGCATTGGAGCTCCACATCCAAAGGACATTGAAACGATACTGGATTCGATCTTGAAAGATGACTGGACTACGACAACTTTGACGTTGGCCAAGATCAAGCAGATAAAGGGTTTGGCACTGATTGATCTGTTGCATGGGTTTGTTGAGGTGCTGGACAATTATGAGTTGAAAGTCGAGACCAGGGCTGCGATATTGCGAGGACTCGGTGAGATCGAGTATGCCATCTCAAAAGGTGGCAACGAGAAGATCCAGGCGAGTGCCAGTGTCGGTGTCATCAAGAGTGCACTGGAACTAGAGGCCAAATAAGAGTGTACAGCAATCAGGAGATGAGATACATTGAATTGAAAGCACACGATTTCCCAAAGAAAAAAATAGTGCAACACTGCAACTTTCTTGTAGTAATCCTACCAACCCGACGACACCACATCATTCCGTAACATACATACATACATAACACTGTACATTGACACAATGACCTCGCTCAAGTACATCACAGGCGACTTGTTCATCGCACCAACCCACTCCATTCTAGCACATTCGTGCAACACTCACGGAATCTGGGGTGGAGGCATCGCTTACCAATTCGCACTAAAATACCCCAAGGCAGAGCGGCTCTATGAAGAGCACTGTGCAAAGCATAAGCCTTATGACCTGTTAGGGACGACGCTGCTTCTCAAATCCGATGATTTCGTCAATGACGGCCCAAATAAGAAAGGCTATTACATAGCATGCCTCTTCACCAGCGTTGGAGGCGGCAACAGCCCCGATGCCCCTGATGCCATTTTATTGAACACGAGGGCTGCTATCCACGATCTTTTCAAACAGCTGCAAGAGAGTGAAGACCCTGTTATTCAAGGGTTAAGAAATCCTGCTGGTCGCTGGGTTATCAATTTGCCAAAGATCAATGCAGGGATATTTAGGGTCCCATGGGACCACACAAGCAGCATCTTACAGGGGACCCCTTATGAACTTGATTTCAATGTCTACATTATTTAAAAGAAAGAAAAAAAAGGCGGAAAAGACTGCGGAATTGTTATCATGAATATACGTCTATTTGTATTATGCTAATCTGTGTTATCGTTAAAATGGTTCTCTAAAATTGAACTTGATGCAGTGAAACTGAACCCTTTGAATATCTCGTTGTCGAATTCATATATTTCATCATGGTCACCTTTGGAAATTTTATCCAGTTTACCTAGCGCCTCCTTGATGTAGTTATGATCAAAATTTTCAGCACTCTCTAAGTCATCAATGTTTGGTGAGATTGGAGGTGTTGTGTTCTGTAAGTTCTTCCAGTCAATCTTTCTAAAAAACCGATGCTGTTGAAACTTCTTGAAATCTTCATCAACTTTCATCCTCTTTAATGGGTTTCTATTCAAGAGCTTACTCAACAGATCCTTTGCATCCAATGATAAATAAGTCGGTAGGCGTATCTTCATCGTCAAAATCCTATTGAATATCTCTTTCTTATTACGTCCGTCGAAAGGTGCACCACCAAGAAGCATGTCATACATCATAATCCCCAAAGACCACCAGTCTGCAGGATATGAATACTCATCACCCTTAATCACCTCAGGTGCCGTGAATTGTGGAGTGCCCAATATTGAATGACAAGTTTCCTCTACTGACGACAGTCCAAAATCCGTAAGCACAACATGGCCCGTTGCGCTCAACATCACATTCTCGGGCTTTAGGTCACGATACACAACACCCAGTTGATGTAAATGATATATAGCTAATGACACTTCAGCAAGGTAGAACGCAGTGTCAGTCTCGTTGAATCTAGTCCTTGTCGCCAAATGGTAGAAAATCTCACCTCCAGGGATATACTCCAATATGAAATCGATATTGTCCTCATCATGAAACGTATAGAACAGTTTAACAATATTTGGATGTGATATATTCGACAAGATATCACGTTCGTTTTTTTGTGTCTTGAACAGTTTTTTATCAACAGAGATCTTTGCCTTTTTGATAGTCTTTCTAGCGAATAGTTTCCCAGTATGTTTGTCTTTGACTAAGTATACTCGACCGTATGAACCAACACCCAGGATCTGTAAGTTTTGGAAATCCTGTATCGTTCTCCGCGATAAGTCTGAAGAGTAATCAATGGATAGCGGAATAACCTCAGAATCTTGCGGTGCGTGAACAGAAAGCCTGCTTCTGACAGAACTGCGCCTTCTGACAACTGAGCTCTGTCGTCTCTTGATAGGATGGATGATGAATTGCTGGTCAGGTACCTCATCGGCCGCCTCTTCATCATCGGAGGTGACAGCCAGGAAGTCTATCCCTCTGGCCACGTACAGCAAGTTGTCCTCAGTAGTCATAGTATCAAGTGTATATTCAAAATATCAGCATGGTCAACGGTCTAGTCAACAAGCGGAACAATCAGACCCAGTCTCTATCTATATAAAGTTGGGGAAACCGTTGAGAAGAAATTTATTGTTTTTCTGTTCGATTTTTCCGTCCAAAAAGAAAGTTCGAAAACTCTAAAATTTTCAGAGAAAGCAGCTGTTCGGAAGTAAATTAACTGAAACCCCGAGATTTCAGCTGGCTGCACGTAATATGTATGCCATTCATACCATATCATCCAACAAGGAACCACGCAGAGTCAGGAACTTGTGCGTATATAGCCAAGGTCGACTCATCATCCTCTTACCTGAGGCACAACTCCCGAGTAAAAGCACCTTAACTCCTTAACCCCGGGGCCGTAATAAGGTTCATCCTCAGTGTCATCTATTATGCAGGAATACGCATAAAGGAACTCAGCTGGTCCAAATACCTCCTTATAACCATAACAACAAATGGTTAGGCTTTAGACAACGATCGCCGATTCTATACATTTTGGGTTTTGCGGACGCGTTACCATGCAGATTCGGACACATCCTACATAACCAAACAAAGAAATCTCCTTGACAAGATTGGAAAATTTTTAAAGGAACAGACCAGAAGTGGATAACAGTTTTTGAATATATCTTAGTTTTCCATCCGTTCCCTTTTCTTGCTGTTGTTGTCCAGCGACACACACACCGAGAACTATTCATCAACTCAGCTAATTGAACGAAATCCTGTTCGTTTCGGTTTTAGCCCCTATTGATCTTGAAATTGAAGAACTAAGATCCCAGAAAAACAGAAGCTAAAAAGTTGTAACTTCTTCGTATAAATAAAGAAAGTTCATCTTTTTAGTTTTAGTATTTCTAGAAACATAGGGAGCGAGATAAAACTGGACTTTGCTTTCAACCTCGTGTCACTGAACCAGTTCATGGAGAGACACCATGATACCCTTTTCCTCCTCGTTAGTCAGTTCCGAGGCCAGGGATGCCAGTAAGGGTGGTGTTAATGATGCCGTTAAACTTGCGGTCTCCAACGCGATGCGTTTGCTGGTCAAACGTGACGGTGTTACAGGATATGGCAATAGTTCATTCAGCAAGCAACAGCTTGTCAATTTGAGGATAGTTTCTATATCGTCGAGTTCTGCATCGTTGATGTTCTGTTTAGTGATGTTCTATTTTTACCTCGCAATGCATCCTTCGAGATTGAAGTTTAGACATACATTGATTTTGATTCTTGTCATTTACGATTGGCTTAAGGCAATTGCAATCATAGTGTACCCTATCATTACACTACATGATGATTCTAGTGTCACCCAAGGAAGCACTATAAATTTCCTAGGGTTTTTCACTGCAATGTCGATAGAAGGGGGAGATTTAGCTATATTGGCATTTGCCGTACATACATGTTTGACAATATTTAACTCCAAAAGAAGTGGTGGATTATATCCTTGGAGATATTGGTATTATGCCTCAACAGTGATAATACCGTGTGTCTTGGCGTCTTTAGCCTTCATTAACGGACATGGGTATGTCTCATTAGATGTATGGTGTTATTTACCTCAGAGCCCAATATGGTTAAGATTAGGTCTAAGTTTTGGTCCAAGATACTTCATCATGATGACGATCCTTGTCATCTACTTCACCGTATATTTTTACGTCCAGAGTCAATTGAAGAAGATGGATAAACAGAGAAAGACTATTGACTACGAATCAACGAACAAAAAGCGCAAATGGTGGTCATTTTCAAGATATTTCGAAAAGGAAATCATGGCAAATGAACCTGTGATAATCAATCAGAAAACAGAGGAGGCCTTAACGAGTCAAGATATAATCAACAATTTGGATATCAACATCCAACTTCAACAAGCAAATTCCCAACGTTTAAAAACGAGATACCGTGTCATTTCTCGTCAAATGAATTTAATATTCCTTTATCCAACTGCATATTTTTTTATTTGGATCTTTCCCGTCATTGGCAACTCATTTAGAATAAGCTATATTCAAGTCTATGCTATATCCGCCATAGTTGCATGGGTTAACCCGTTCAATGGTGTCGTCGACACGCTGGTCTTCATGATCAGAGAAAAGCCATGGAGATACACATATTCCAAACTGGCAAGAACTCAATTAGATCAAGTTGAGCTGGTTCCTTGCTGGAGATATTGGGTGAGATGGTTACCATTGTATCGATTACCTAAAGAATTAGTTGAGCACTATGAGACTGTCAATCATTTGAGAGAGGAGAGATCTCGAGAACCAGATTTCCAATTTGATACATTTGCAGACAATATTTCTGAGTTTTTATCATATCCAGAAAGATCACTTAACAAGGACACTAAGACTTCATTTCAATTATCAGTGGTTGATAATATTGAATCTTCATGCTCTACTTCTGATAATACTCCGAATAGCTTAACAAAACTACAAAATAATGATACTACCAATGACAAAAATAATGAAAACGATGATGATGATTCGATGGATTTCCTTGATTTCTTGAACCAGGGACCTCCAGGAGTTTAATAACAGAAACCTGAAGAGAAAACAAACATCTATAATAATAATAACAAGAACAAAAATTGCAAATGCAAAAGACACTGAGATTTGACATCTCTTAAAAAACAAACAGTATTAGACTGTTTACATAATAGATAATTCATAATAATACTTTACTTATCGTTGTACTTGGCTTGCTAATATCTGATAATTGTGAAACATTTCTCTCAGTTCCGTGATGCTCATGTCTTCAAAGGTCTTGCCTTTGAATTTTTTAAGATTGATCGTTGCAGTTGAACCGGCTTCGACTTCTTCAGACATTATCTGCTTACTGTTTCCAACATTCTTCAATTTGTTCATGAAGGAGGACCCTGAACCTGATCTCACTCTTCCTGAAGTGGTTTCTAATGCAGTTGTAGGGACGGGTGATCTGCTTGTCCATTTCATTACGTCACCCATAAAGTTCTTTATCGGGTTTGCATTTGCTGGGAAGTCTGTGTTGTTGACCAATGGCTCCGAAGATAAGGGAGATTCAGGTCTAAGTCGACTCAAGACCGTTTTAAAACTTGAGTCAATTGCAGATGTGACAAAATTGAATGGAACAGTGTATTTCTCTGGTGTGATTTGCATCAGGTCACTTTTCTGAACTAATATCTCTTGTTCAGGAGTTAAATCCTTAAATTTGAAATCCTTCAAATCCAGCGTTTGTATATAGGTTAAAGCCGCTTCAAAATTAGTCAAACAGTATAACTCATCGCCTTGGAAATGGTCAATATTTCTGAAGTTTTTGATAAACATGAAGTTCAGAAACAAGTCACTTTCCACGTCATTGACCAAAATCAAATATATCAGAAGTGGTAGAATATAGTCACCATTGACATCACTCCTCAAGACATCAATCAAACTGAAATGGATACTAATGAGCTTTGTTAGCTTCTGGAATGGGGTCTTATAACCCTGCAACACTTCAAACTCAGCACTGATGGTCTTGAAAACAGGAAGATCTAAATCAACGACATCGGGACTTAGATCAAGCAACTTATAATAATCCAAATCCTCAATCTTGTTAATCACTTGAATCTTCTTCTTGATAAGATCATTCACCTGACAATTCGAATCAGATTTGAACATTAGCCGGTCTCCCAATGAACTAGTGACTTTAAACTCAGCGATATCGACATACTTGCGAACAAGCTCCTCTTGCGCCTGATCGTCGTGCTGCTGCTCGCCATCCTTTCGTTGGGGGCTCCCCGGTCCACCACCACCATCGGCGCTAAGATCCTTCATCTCAACTCTTCGTACCTGCACTGATCCCCAAAGGTATTCCCTGCTCCGCTCACGCATGGCTCGGTAGAACTCCTGGAACAAGACACAGAGCTCCTCGTAGCTCAACGGCTTCGAGTACTTGGGCCGCTTAAGATCCCGCAGAAACGCAGTGACGTGCTGTTGCAACTCTGAGGGGAGCTGTGCCCCGAGAAGAGCGTGCTCGTTCTCTGTTTTTGTATGCTGTACAGATGCAGACTCAGACAGCGGGTCCATCTTGTCTGGATGGTGCTTATTGTCTGTTGTTTGGTAAGAATAATTACCCAAATTTCCCAAAAAAGAATGTGTCAAAGAAAAAGCTTCTACTTTTCTCGAAGCTTCGCTGGAGTTTATACGCCTGTTACTCTTATAAGACTTCATTGCACCGTTTCCCATTCCATTGGCCGACCATATAGATATTCAGCATCCGTCATTACACACAGGACATGTCTTCTACACGCAAGAGGTCGTATTCGCCCAGCATTGATGACATCCGACAGTTCAACATCAAACGGTTTCGACTTCTAGACGATCTCAATTCACTCTCCCTCAATCAAGATACAGATTCACCACACCACGGCAGCCCTTCGTCTTCCTCCCCCTCCACAACTCAAGATGCCATGGACGTAGAGGGCCCCTCAAATGTTGAGGTGATTCCTAACATTGAGGAATACCTGCTCATGAACCAATCTGACGAAGACATTATTGAATCAGCTGAAGCAGGATACCTTGCTGCTGGGTCGGATGATGTGCAAGCTGTGCCACAGGACATTGGCGTGATAGATTCTGAATTTATGAACTGGCTACGGCTGCGGACGCGTGAGATACAGCGTGGTGGAAGGCACGATATCGTGACTGGTGGGATTAAGGGAACTAATGGTGGTCTTGAATTGGATTACAGAGATATGATTAAGGAGTACTACTATAAGCGAAATGGGTTTGCGATGGTGCTATATCAGAATCCGAGAGAGTTGGTTAGACGCGTGTGGGAGAGATGGTACTTTGATGAGTTTAAACTACGGCAATTTGATAGTGATTTGATCACGGGTCATGATATTGATGAGGTTGATGTCGATGTCGATGTTGATGTTGATGCTGATGCTGATATTGATGTAATGAACAATACGAAATCAACTGAGACAGGTCCAAAGGTAAGGAATACATATGGCGGGTTTTACCATGGCGTCTCAAGTGATGCATCAGATGAGATGATGGATTTGGATTGATCTACCGGACAGGGTCTAATAGAAAATAGCATTATAATTAAAACATTAGTAGTGAGTGTCCTTCCAAAAAACAAAACAAATCAAATAACTCCAGAAAACCAAAACACTTGACATGATGATACCTTTATATATGAATAAAGCGGATGACGAGAAAGTAAAAAAAAAAAAAAAATGCTAACTTTTCTTTTCTTTTCTTTTCATTTCGAAACAAAAAAAACATTCATTCATCATCTTCAATCAGAATTTTTAGTTTATCTTTTAGAACAACACTGAGTTCTGAGTTACTTAAAATTTCAACACCACCATCACCTTTAACAAATATCTTGAAATCCTTATCCTCATCAACATCGTAAATTCTTTGACTGATCTTCTTACGAAGTTCAAGAATGTCAATGTCGGTAGGAATCAATAATGCAAATATGTCATCTCTATAATAGAACTTCAACTTGATCGATTCTGAATTTTGTGATTTCTTTGCTGGCTTCGATTGAAGAGGTTGTTCTGCAGATTTATTCAAAGTTGTCGTTGACTCCTCCTTCACCAACGTGGATTCCCCAATCCCATTTAATGGTCCTTCCTCCTCCTCTTCCTCTTCTTCATGATGATGCTGGGCGTTGTAAGATCCTCTCTGCTGTTCAGTATGATCAAAATCATGTCTCAATTCAAAGAGGCTCTTAACGAAATTCGAATGCGATATATAGCTCGGCAATTCAATTAATTCCTTAACGTAATCATTCAAGTCATTTTGTCTTTTTTTAGTGATCTTATCAGTAACATATGTCAATGGTCCTGGAATGAAAGGTAATATTCTCTTGTGATCATTTGCTCTTCCTGCCTCATTAGGAAATAGCTCCAACAATCTTATCTGGAAATCATAGAAGTCTTCATAGTAACGACACAGCAAACGGACTTCACCATTTGATATTTTAGCATGGACCTGGAACCAGTAACGGCCGTTATCAACATGGAATGAATCAACTGTTGTTTCATAGACATATGGTGTAGATTCATTGACGGCAATATCAGTAGGTGGTGAAGTATAAGAATGTCTGGATACTTGCGATATCACTGATTCCTCCCTTGCTAGCTGTCTATTAACTGAAGAATCTCTAAAATTTGACTTTGGTTCATTTTCATCAACGTTACCCAACGGGATTGAACTTGCCTTGTACTTTGCATTTTTATTTTTCCAATCCTCTACTGTTGGTAGATTAGCTGCATTTATATCATCAACAACGTCGTTCCCCGTCGATTGTCCTGAAAGAATATTGATCACGCTGACATAACTGACAGGCACCAGACCAGGTCCGCCCAATCTGTCAATAGGTTTAGCGATAAACCATTCGTAGTTATGGTGTGCACATAATATGATGTTTTCGCCAATGTGGATATCTAACTCATCAGATCTTTCAGCTTTGAATTCATAAAGTACAATTGCATATAGGGTATTGGTATTCCCTTGGCTAGTGGAGCCCGGTCTTGACGTTCTGATATTTGATCCAACTGATAACTTCCTACTCGAAGGAGTCGTATTGCTTCCGCTTCCTGAATACGACGACCCACTCACTGTTCTTGTCGTTTTGCCAAAGACCTCGAAATATGGAACAGGTACCATGCCTCGTATGTTTTTAGGTGGGTTGCAGGCCTCATACCATTCTGGATCATTTTCATTCCCAATGACGTGGAAGAAGTCCCCCTTATGGAACTCGAGCTCGCCTGGGCCCTGTGGTTTATAATCGTAGAGTGCCTTGATGACTATCTTTGGTGATTGCAGTATGTTGCTCTGTGAAAGTTGGATATCATTTATGGAGGAGACCGAGCTTTGTTTGATATTGTTCGATATTGGGGAAGAAATTGACGTGTGAGGAGACTTCTTCTCCTTCAAAGACTTTCTGATACCCTGCATCCGTGTGTTAGTGATGCTGGACAGTAAAGCGCACTTGGCCTAGGGCTGTATACTCACTTTGATCATTGCCTGTGCCGTTGTTTCTTCAGAATTCTCAAGAGAGAATGAAGCGAAGCTGTTATTTTTACTTTTATTTCCGCTGAAAATGGAAAATCAAAATCTGAAACAAACAGCGGAAAGATCCGCGCTCAGAACTACGCGGGGAGCAGGAACGTCATACAGTGTAGCGTAAATTATAGCACGCCCGCCATTCCCTCGGCGAGCCCCGCGGAAGCCAGGTGGAGCCCTCTACCTGGACAGCTTCCGCAAGAGGGCAGTGACGGCCAGACGCACTGGTGTGAAGCGCAACAGGTTGCGCAACAAGATGAACTCGAAGACACGGAAGAACGAGAAGCGCACCGCCTGCTGAACTCCTGCCTTGCTGAAGAATGGCGGTCCCACATATATTATGTCACCTGAGCCCGGCAGAGCATTGAACTCACGCAGATCTTCTGGTTTGTCTGTCACGATACCCTTAGCATCGAAGGAACGGGCCAGCTTGAAATGCTGAGCAGTATTGGAGGTCCAGACGTACAGTTCGACACCATTCTGATCCAACTGCCTTCTCACCTCTGGGAACTCGTGGGCTAAAAGTGCCACTGTCAGCATGGATACATGCGAAAGTTTGAAACGGGCGTCGTTCACCTCGAGGGCCCTCTTTAGGAAGGCAAGAGCAATGGTTGGAGATATAGTGATATTCACCAACTCGAAGTTGGCGAGCAGCCCGGTTTGGACGCCAATATCATAGAATTGGACACTCCATATGCCAAATATCACCTTTTTGTGCCAATACGTGATGTCTTCATTCACATCGAGCAACGCACGTATCACCTTTGCCAGGATCGACACATCGTTATACGCCTTGATGTCAAGCATCACCTTCAGCTTCTCTGGCTGCTGCACAAACCATTCCAAAAATTCAACCAGTGTGACGATCTTCTCATTGGCGTCCCGCTTGTTGACCAGCTGCTTCAACTCCTCAACGGTGCTTTCCCCAATATCCAGATTTCTGTCGTAGGTTCTTTCTGTCGACCGGTCATGGTTGATAACAACAATGCCGTCCTTGCTGACTTGCAGGTCTGTTTCAATCACATCCACGTCTATCGCCACGGCGCCTTTGAAGGCAGCGAGTGTGTTTTCTGGGAACTTATCGTTATAGCCGCGGTGCGCAATGATAAGGGGCGAGCTCATGACTGTGTCTAGGGTCTAGTGTCTAGTGTCTAGTCTAATGTCTATACGGCACTTGTGAGAGTGAGAGTGAGTTTACAGAAAGGAGATACTCCCAATATTTTGTAAGTGGATTCGAGATTCTCAAGCATGTGTTCCATATCAATCGTTCAGAGCTTTGTATTAGTTAATGTATGTGGTATTCCGATTGTAGCGCACTCTGTGGCCATGTGGCATTCGAAAAAAGAAAACCTGACACACACACTACGGTCTGCCAACAGCCCATGAACAGAGAAGTGCACACTATCACATTACGCACTAGACCAAACCTCGATTACTAACGCAGTGCGCCCCATTTCATGGTCTGTGCATCTCCCAAAAGTCATGTGGTCTGTTGGTCTATTGGTCTATTGTTATTTGTTCCAGCCACTGACAGTCCGGTAGGCGCCACATGTCACGTGTATCTCACGTGTTTTTCACGTGTGTATATCACGTGACAGATGTCACGCTCACCGCTTTTCTTTTTCTGCCTTTTTTTCTTTTTTCGATGAGTCTTCGAGGCTTTATTTACTAGTTTCATCTCTTTAATTTCATTAATTGCACTTGTTGGTTTGTATTGTATTGTACCCACTCTTGAACCACCACCACTCAACAACGATGTCGCATAACCCATCCCGTCTGCTCGACAACGAGGCCATCAGTGGGATCATGGGCTCCGTCTCCATCTCCTTCTGGGTCATCGTGTTCATGCCGCAGATATACGAGAACTACTACAGAAAGTCCAGTGAGGGCCTGTCCCTACTCTTCGTCGTCTTATGGCTCGCGGGTGATGTCTTCAACGTGCTAGGCGCCGTCCTACAGCACGTCCTACCGACAATGATCATCCTTGCGGTATACTACACCGTTGCTGATATCATTCTATTGGGCCAGATATTCCAATACGGTGATGGTAAAGAAATCGATTACGTTCATCTAAATCCATCAAATCCACTAAGTGAGAACATCTTTGACGAGATCGCACACGACGTCCTTGGCGAAACGACCGACTCCGAATCACAATACAGTCAACAGCAACAGCATTTGCCCAATGCAATCCACGCTTCATCAGAAGCTAAAAAGAAGAAGAAGACTCACATGAAAAGATTCTTGGAATCTTCATTGATCATAATGATCATTATTGCGGGCATTATCGGTTGGTACATCTCATACGATCCAAAGAAGACCCCTTCCAAACCAAATTTGACCTTTGACCCATTGGCGCAATTCTTCGGTTGGTTCTCCGCTGCATTGTACCTCGGCTCTCGTATGCCACAAATCCTGTTGAATTACAGACGTAAGTCCTGTGATGGTATCTCCTTCCTGTTCTTTGTCTGTGCCGTCTTCGGGAACCTAACTTATGTCATCTCCATCTTGGCCATCAGTGTTGACCCATATTTCCTATTAGTTCAATCCAGTTGGCTAGCTGGTTCCATAAGTACCCTCGTCTTAGATTTCATTATCTTTGTGCAATTCTTTGTCTATAATGACAACTCTGAATATGAAGAGCTAGAAGAGGAAGATTAAAAATGTTTAGACTAATGTGATATTATACACTTCATTTTGCGTTTATCTTATCCCCACACAAATGGTATTGTAGTCTTCTTTTTGACTGACTGACTGGATTACGTCACTTTTCCTTCCTCCGTACGCGTAAGTTAAAAAATTCGGGAAGAGACGCGACAATTTTCCCAAACTTTCACATCAACAACCACAACAATCATCGAAGGATAAGTCTTCATAGCAGCTGCATTCTGTCACTATGAGTAGTACTCGCCCTGATTTAAAGTTCAGTGATAACTCAGATGAGCGTCAATTCCATCAGAAACTATCAAACCTAAACACGAAGCCTCCAAACACGGTGAGAATCATGGATAAAGGTGACTATTACTCCATTTTCCAAGAAGATGCCTCGTTCGTCAGTGATTTGATCTACAAGACTACTTCAGTGATCAAGAAGACCTCCCAGGGTGTCCAATACGTGACTGTTTCACCTCAGGTTTTAAACTCGTTATTGAGACTCGTTCTTTTCGAGATGGGGTTCAAAGTTGAGATCTACAACAAAGATTGGGATCTGGTTAAGTTCGCATCTCCAGGGAACGTTGAATCAGTGGAGGACTTGATCAATGTCTCTAGTTTGGAAAGTTCTGTCGTTGTCATTGCTTTGAAAGTTGGTTCTGGTGCCGGCGTCGATAAAAAAATTGGATACTGCTTTGCCAATACTAATGACAGGGTCTTGGGTATCTCTGAAATCATTGATAATGAGCTTTATTCCAATTTGGAAAGTCTGCTGATTCAGGTCGATGCTAAAGAGGTTTTAATCCCAACGCCTCCTGATTTGAACGATCCAGATTATTTGAAGTTAGTAGGCGTGATTGATCGTTGCGGGGCTGTGGTCTCAGAGTTAAAGGCAAGTGATTTCAACAACAAGGATATAGATCATGATTTAACTCGGTTATTATCGGATGAATTAACACTGTCTATCAATGAAATCACCACACAGCCATTAGCATTAGGCGCAACTTCAGCCATTGTTAAATATTTGTCACTTCTGCAAAATGATATGAATTTTGGTAACTACTCACTGTTGAATCACAACTTGGCTAAATTTATGAAACTGGACTCATCAGCTTTGAAAGCATTGAATTTGTTCCCGTCAAATGATACCAACAGTGCCAAGAACTCAAATCTTTTTGATTTGTTGAATCATTGTAAAAGTATAGGTGGTTCAAGATTGTTGCATCAATGGATCAAACAACCATTGGTTGATCAAAGTGAAATCGAAACGAGACATGCACTCGTGGAAATATTGATTGAAGATACCCAGTTAAGATCTTCATTAATGGACGAGTTGTTGAAATCCATTCCAGATCTAAAGAAATTAACAAGAAAGCTATTAAAGGGTAAAAACTCGAATTTGGAAGACGTTGTAAGAATTTATCAATTCTTAATCAAAATTCCTGAAATTATTGAGCTGCTGGAATTGAAAAATGAAGAATTAGACAATACGCTAGTTAACTCCAATTGGTTATCCCCATTGAAAGAATACCATGGCCCATTGTTAAAATTACAAGAGCTAGTCGAAACCACTGTGGATTTAGATGCACTAGATCGTCACGAATTCATCATAAAGCCAGATTACGATGAACAGTTGATGGAATATAAGAGTCGTTTAGATGAAATCGAATCTCAAATTCATAAGATCCATGAAAAGATAGCGGATGATCTAAACCTTGATTCTGAAAAGAAATTGAAATTAGAAATGCATCAAATTCACGGTTGGTGTATGAGAGTTACACGTACTGAGGAACGTTCTATCCGTGGTGATTCAAGATTCATAGAATTACAAACTGTCAAAGCCGGGGTATTCTTCACCACATCCAAACTGAAAGAAATCTCTCAAGAAAGTTATAAATTACAACAGCTTTACAACAAGCAACAATCATCAGTTGTTAAGGAAATTGTTAGCATCACAGCAACATATACACCTGTCTTAGAGAAAATTTCGTTAGTGCTGGCACATTTAGATGTGATTGTGTCATTTGCTCATGTCTCTTCATATGCACCAATTCCTTACACAAAGCCAAAACTGCATCCGGTTAATTCCCAGGAACGTAAAATTTCACTAAGTGAATCAAGACATCCATGTGTTGAAATGCAAGACGAAGTTTCATTCATCTCTAACGATTTTAAATTTGCAAAAGATGAAACTGAATTTTTGATCATTACTGGTCCAAATATGGGTGGTAAATCCACGTATATTCGTCAACTAGGGCTTATCTCATTAATGTCGCAGATAGGATGTTTCATCCCTGTTGAAGAAGGTGCTGAACTGTCTATATTTGATGCGATTTTATCCAGGGTCGGCGCTGGTGATTCTCAATTGAAAGGTGTTTCGACATTCATGGTAGAAATGTTAGAAACTGCATCAATTTTGAAAACAGCTACCCAAAATTCGTTAATTATTATTGATGAATTAGGTAGGGGTACATCCACATATGATGGATTTGGATTAGCTTGGGCAATAAGTGATTATATCTCATCCACTTTAAAATGTTTCACTTTATTTGCTACACATTTTCATGAGTTGACGAAATTATCCGAAAAGAACTCAAACGTTGAAAACCTTCACGTTGTTGCACATGTTGAGAACAAGGAAAATACAAGCCAGGATATCACATTGTTATACAAAGTCGAACCAGGTATTTCTGATCAGTCCTTTGGTATTAATGTTGCAGAAGTTGTTAAGTTCCCGCATAAGATTGTTGAAATGGCAAAAAGAAAGGCGGCTGAGTTGGAAGAGTTTACAGATAAAGATTTGAGTGAGAAGAGAAGTAAGCTTTCGGAAGACGAAATCACTCAAGGTTCTGCAAAATTGACTCAAATTTTGAAGAAATGGAAAAATACTGTTGATATCGATAATATGGAAAGTTCAGAGATCGTCTCTAAGCTTAAGGAATTAATGGAGTCGGAATTCAAAGGTGATGTTCAAGGGGATAAGTTTATCCAGGAAGTGTTAACTTTATAGAATCTTCTCAATAGTAGTTTAATTTGTCATGAGAATCATCACTAGGTAATTGTAATGGAAATTCAGATCACAGATCACAGATCACGATATCTAACGTTTCGCTGTTGTGTAAACCGATTTATAAATGTGTCGGAATCAGCATTGATCGAGTAGCTTGCTCTTCTATGCAAGATTGCTTCACACCGCAACCCTCGATATGTTGCTTCCGCAATAACAATGCTCAGGATTACATCGTTAATCTTGCCTCATTTAGAGTTGCCTTTCAGTTCACAAATTAGACCGAGAGATAAAGTATTTAAACACTCCTGAGGGACCTCAACATTGTTCCCTACTGCATCTTCTTCTACTACTATAATCAATTGAAGACAACATGACTGTAAGAGACGCTACTAAAGTTTACTTCAAGTTATATAACGGTAATACTATCCCAGCATTAGGTATAGGTACCGCCAATTATGGGGATCGCACAAAACATACCAAGCAGGCGGTTATTGATGCTGTCAAGGCCGGTTATAGACATATTGACACTGCTTGGGGTTACGGTACCGAAAAATACGTTGGTGAAGCATTGAAGGAGTTATTTGCCGAAGGAGTTGTCAAAAGGGAAGACCTGTTCATCACTACTAAAGCGGCTACTCCTCTCGCTGATAATCCTCAATTATCACTTGACAAATCTTTGGAGGATTTGGGTGTGGACTATGTTGATCTATTGTTAGAACATTGGCCACTCAAAATACCTGTTGAATTGGATGATAATGGTGAAGTTGTTAAAAAGATTGCCACTGTCGACAACCTAGAACAGGTTGAGTATGATTTCCCTCAATATTACAAAAATATTGAGGATGTGTTTTTGAACAACAAAGACAAAGTGAGAAACATTGGGGTCTCGAACTACTCAATTCCCTTCTTGGAAAAGTTGCTAAAAACCGCAAGGGTCAAGCCAGTCATTAATCAAGTTGAGTTACACCCACATTTACCTCAAGTCGACCTTGTGAAGTTCTGTGAAAAGAATGATATCTTAATCACAGCCTTCTCTCCAGTTGGTGGCCCTGGAGCTCCAATTTTGGATCTTCCTATCATTAAGGAAATGGCTGAAAAATACGACACTACTCCAAATGCTATTTTGAACTCTTTCCATATCCTACAAGGAAGAATTGTCGTTCCTAAATCAGTTCACAAAGATAGAATTGAAGCAGCTACTGTTCTAGTCGATATAACGAAGGAGGACTTGGATAAGTTGACTGATTTTGGTGTTAAGAATCCAAAGAGATATGTTGCAGAAGACGTTGGTAAGAAAATTGGTTTTGACAATTGGGATTGAATCTTTCTCTATTGGTCGAGGTATGACTTCAAATCATAATCAAAGGTCTTTTTGTTCGATTTATTGATCGAGACATTAATGTAGTTCATAGAGCGAGTAGAGTATAAACTTATTACAGAGGTGTCTGTTACTGCAAAGAGACGGCTGATATAGCGACAAATACTGTTCATTCTAAAACTTGGTTACCGCATTAAGACACAGCCCACATGTAACGATTACTGAATGTATCCTCCAAACTAACACGTTGCCCAGAGAAGACAAGAGATCAAGGCCAAGATTCAACAATTTTCAAAATCAAGTCCGACCCGCATACTTTTCGACCCCGGATTATTAGAATCTGCCGCAAATGCACAATCAATTTATGTGAGGTATTAGGGCCTTCCATCGACACAGTTTACTGTTTCTACGGATGCATCTCTCTTTGTCATGATCTCTATTCACATGGATGCTGGAGGCGTCGTTGCCAACATCAAATTACAGCTTAACAATAGGGGCAGTGTCTGCCTAGGATCATGAACTGCAAACTGAGTTGTTACAGCTTGCTAGGGACAGCTTACTCTTGATGTCACACTCATTCTCCAAAATGGATATACCCATCTTCAAAAGGATTAGCAGAGAAATGCACCACATCAACTGAGAACAATTATTGTTCCAGAATCGATCAAGATAAAGAGAGTCACAGGGGGTTGTGGCGTGATTGTGAAAGGTGAAAACTTGTCGACCTTCTGGTTTAAGAATCCTAAAAGATATAATGATCCGAGATTATGAATTTGATTAAAACACAATGGAAATACGACAAAGTAAGCATATTTGGGATATACGACAATAGTCACATATTCAAGGCTTCATCAGAGAGCTCCAGAGTTCTCAATCCACAGTGTAACTATTATCCTCTAGTTGCCTCTAGTCGCCTCTAATTGCCTATAATTGCCTCTAATTGGTCACCATGGATTTGTCATAAAGGCGTTCCGGTTATGTCATCGATTGTAACGGTTATTTAACCGAATCCTCCCTTGCATCGGCCGAGTCACATAGTATATAAACCACGGTGGCTCCTCAATTTCTAGGTTACTCCTAAGTGATTGAACCTCCATCAACTATATACTCACGATGGTTGCAAACACAGACGCAACTAAGGTCACTTTCAAACTCAACAATGGCTACGCCATTCCTGCTTTGGGGTTAGGAACTGCAAACTACGGTGACCGTGTACCACCAACTAAAGACGCTGTCATTGCCGCAGTCAAGGCTGGTTACAGACATATTGATGCTGCTTGGATCTATCAAACCGAAAATGAAGTTGGTGCAGGACTAAAAGAATTGTTTGATGAGGGTGTTGTTAAGAGAGAAGACTTGTTCATAACTACGAAAGTTGATGCTTCACTTGCTGATAATCCTGAAAGATCTTTGACTGAATCTTTAAAAAAACTGGGTATAGATTATGTTGACCTGCTATTACAACATTGGCCAATTGGGAAACCTCAAACCGATGCCAACGGTAATAGCAAGGACGAAATCAACTACAATTACATTGAACCCTACCAACTTATCGAAGAGCTTTATTTGAATAACAAAGATAAAATCAGAAGCATTGGTGTCTCAAACTATTCAATTCCATTCTTAACTGAATTATTGAAAGTCGCTAAGGTCAAACCGGTCCTCAATCAAATCGAACTGCACCCACATTTACCACAAGTCGATGTCGTCAGTTTTAATCAAGAAAATGGAATCTTGATCACTGCCTATTCACCAGCTGGTAGCACTGGTGCTCCAAACTTGGAAATTCCAATCGTTAAAGAGTTGGCTAAGAAATACAACACTACTGCCAACGCAATCTTATCTTCTTATCATATCAAAGAAGGCAGAGTTGTCATTCCTAAATCAATCAACGCTGAAAGAATCAAATCTGCTGCTGAATTGGTTGATTTATCACAGGAAGACTTGGCTAAGTTGACTGATTTTGGTGTTAAGAACCCTGCTAGATTCATCAAGCCTGAATTTGGTAAGAAGCTGGGCTTCGATAACTGGTAAACTTAGATATCTTCATAGATCGCAGCACTATAAATTTCAATTTTGGGGATATTACATCATAAGTAGTTAGCTGTCGATTATCAAACTTCAAGAATGTACAAGCCCTATTCCTTCCGACCTCCTAAGTAAGCCAAGTGTCTCGTTATTAGAAATTGTGGCATTTTGAATTCAGGAGGCCTCTTCCACAATACCGTTGTCTGACTCCGTGAAGCTTCATAGGATCAATAACTCACGTCCACATTTACCACAACTTGAGGTTGGTAAGTTCAATGAGGACAATAGTGTGTTAATCACAGCCTATTCTCCAATTGGTATCTCTGGTGCTCCAAACTTAGAGATTCCTATCGTTAAAGAATTGGCGGAAAACTACAACACTATTGCGAATTCCATCTTGAACTCTTTTCCTATCAAAGAAATAGTAATTGTTCCAAAGCGCATCACTTCTGTCTCGGTCAGCTTATGCAAGGAGGATTTAGTTGATCTAGCTGATTTGGGTGTCAAGAATCCAAAGAGATTGAACAACCCAGACCAGGGAGCATTTCCTAAGAAGATTGGTTTTGAAGAATGAGTGATGTCATTTAAACTTTCTATATATTGATTGATAGGAGGATAGATAAAGAGACCTAATTTCCATGTAGTTCCTCGTATTTCTTAACAACGTGATCGATCAAATGGTGAGCAATTGCAGTATTTGGTGGCAGGACCCATTCTTTCTTCACTCTCTTCTCTAAAACATTCTTGATGTCCTTAATGTCAAACCACTGGGCATCCAACAATTCTGGATCATGACCTAAATCAATCACTTCATTGGTACCGTTTTCTTCAACATACGCGACACAGCCAATCATCAGATTGGCGGGATATGGCCAAGGTTGGGTCTTTAAAAGTTCTAATTTATATGCTCTAACACCAGTTTCCTCCCAAACTTCTCTCAATGCTGCAACTTCAATGGTCTCGGATGGTTCGACAAATCCTGCAACACAGCTATACATAGGCACAGGGAAACGTTTACCTCTGCCTAGCAAAATCTTATCGAATTTTTGATTCGTGACTGCTGTAATGATAACAGAGTCTGTTCTAGGAAATGAAGCATTTGATACAGATGCTGTTCTGACTGGGCAATCACCATTAGCAGGGCTACTGCACAGTAATTTCGTACCCGCGTCAATAGGGATGGTTTTCGATCCACAACCAGAACAGAATCTGGTTCTTGTGAGCCAATCAAGGTACATTTTCCCATGACTGAAGACACCAGAGTCAAAACTATTCAACTTAAAGACGATGTTTCTGTCAGTGATCAGTTCAACAGTGTCCTTCGCTTCTAAAATCTTGCTCACTTCAGGTAATTTAGCAACATCAATGGCAAAATAAGCTTGACCAGTATATGACTTGTAATTGACACCTGCTTCCCTCTCATTCAGACCAAGAAATGTTAAAAAGAAGGTATCATTGATCTTGATGTCCTTTGCTTCGTTTAGCAGGATCCACTGGTTGATCAAATCCACGCCGACTTCCTCCTTTGTAAAGTAACGAAGCAAGCCCCGCTTCCCATCTGAATCCACAGTCCCGTAAATGGAACCGTTCTTGAACACAGCGATCTTGGTAGTTGGATGGTTCAGGGCCTTCGAAATAAACTCTGTGTTTCCTCGAAGGAAGGAGAATCTGTTAACGGTATCATGGCCGAAGAAAATGTACTCGTTGAGGAGTTCCTGCTTTTCAGAGGCCATCTTCAAGTGTTTGTTTATCTGTTGGAGACGGTTCATGTATCTCAAGCTGGCGCCAGATCTTGAAGTGATAATGGTTTGCTTAGTTGTTCTTCTTCTACGGTGATTAGTCAACGAGTCTGCATATTCGCTTATTTAGCCGAAGCCATCGGCCGAGAGTCTACAGATTGAACATGACAAAACTTATATCAGTGTTGATATAAAAAGATGGCCCCCACGTAGTCTACAACCAGTGAGGAGGACCAGGAGCAAATCCCGGCTGTTGTTGTTGCTGTTGTTGTTGCTGCTGCTGCTGCTGCTGCTGCTGCTGCTGTTGTTGTTGTTGTTGCTGTTGTTGAAGATTGGAAGGTTGTAGATGCGGGGGTTGGTCCGCACGCTTCCATGTGCTTAGTCCAGGTTGCTGTCCTAGAATCTCAGATTTGTTGATTTGTTGCTGATATGCTACTTGTTGTTGTAAAGGTACCTGTTGTTGAGGCTTTTGAGTCGTCTGTGCTTGACGACGTCTATCAAAATGAGTGCCAAATGGATGTGATTGTTCAGCCTCTGGTGATTGGGCCTGTGCTTGGTTTGGATTGAGTTGATTCTGCTCACCAGTTGGTAGTCTTCTTTGCTGCTCTACTAGGGTTTCTCCATTCAATACAGGAGCTGGTGACCCTTGCGTGACACCTTCTCCTGGCGCAACCTGTGCTTGTGTTGAAACTTCACCTTCTGCTTTACTTTCCTCCTGTTTCTTTTGAATCATTTGTTGCTTTTGTAAAGCCCAGTCAAATATGTAATCATACTTATAACCTTCCCTTATGAACAAATCTCTGAATAATTTTCTCAAATACAAGTAATCAGGTCTATCTTCAAATCTCAAAGATCTAGTATAGTTCAAGTAATGAACAAATTCAATTGGTAAGCCTCTACCTAGTATTTCTGCTGGTGTTGACATCTTCTTCTCCATGATACGGTCATATTTCTGTCTCTTTGTAGCAGCTTTCAAGCCTTGCCATGGTAAGGCACCTTTACAGAAATAGATCAAGACATACCCCAAACTCTCCAAATCGTCTCTTCTTGACTGTTCAATTCCCAAATGAGTGTTTATACTGGCATATCTTGCAGTACCAGTCAAATTCTTGTTTTCTCTATATGGAATGTGTAGATGATTTCTTGGATCTCTATACTTTTTAGCAAGGCCAAAATCAATCACATTAACTTGTGAACCTCTTTTACCAATACCCATCAAAAAGTTATCTGGTTTGATATCTCTATGTATGAAACATTTTCCATGGATATATTCAATACGGCATAACAACTGATCAGCCAACAGTAACACAGTCTTATAACTAAATTTTCTGTTACAATAGTTGAAGAGATCTTCCAAAGAAGGTCCCAACAAATCAATAACCATAGCATTGTACTCACACTCAGTGCCGTACCATCTCACGAATGGGATACCAACCCCACCGCTCAAAGCTTTATAAACTCTAGCTTCATACTCCAATTGCGGATGTCTGGCGGTGACACTTTCCAACTTGATAGCGACAAGTTCACCACTGATAATGTTGGTTCCTAGATATATATCACCAAAGGACCCACTGCCAATTTTTCTCCCAATTCTGAATTTTCTCCCAACTCTTAAATCCATGTTGTTGTTGTTGTTATCAGTCATAACGAAATATCAAATGAATCTAAACACAGTTCAAAATCAATAACTGAAATCAATATTTTTAACGGAACACACAAATTCTCAATGTTCGGATCTGGGTTTCACACAAGTTTCACAGAAACAACTAATTACAAACCTCTAATAAAAGGTTTCTAACACACAAAAAGTACACGAAAGGGAAAAGCTCTCGAATTTCAAGAACCACAAAAAAAAACAATGATAAAGGGTGAAGATCCGGGGGGGCGTGAAAGAACTTTGAAGAAAGACTATATGGGATGTATACACACTGTGTTAGTCTATGTTGCTAAATTCAGGATGTCGCAACAGCGAAGGTGTCTGTTGTCTATAGATGATTAATCAACAGGGGCTTTCTTTCTGGGTTTTCGGTTTCGGTTTCAAAAAAAGTTTTGGTTTCGTTTTTTTTTGATCTGTGAATTCCGACCACAATGCCAATTGCTACAAATGCTGACTCGTTGATGACACTAAAAAATTGTATTATTTTGGTGATTTCAAAGCCTACGGTATATTTATATATATAGCTGTCCAGGGTATTATCTAAGGGTTTTTCTGCCTGATCATATTGGCGAATTTTTTACGTACTAGAATCTGCCATCTCCTTCTTTTTGAGTCACCTGTGCCACCTCGGATTTGGTGGGTCTTCCATCCGGTAAGCTAATGTTACCCGGGCTCAATGCCAGCGCCACTGGTTGCTTTCCCTGTGGTTCGCTGATTGGCCTCATAAAGTTGCTGATGGCTATACGAGGGCAACTTGAGGGGCTCCTTGTCATGTATACGTCTTCTTTTACGATCATGTGAGACAGGGGCTGCAAGCAGCTGCGCTTTCTTTGCAAAGGGCTATGACCTTCAGGATGTATTTAGTGCCTACAGTTTTCGGCAGATATATCTGAAACGTTAGGAAGTCAGCAAAGCTTCAAGTTTTGGAATTGCTAATGTGTAGTGGTTGTCTTTTAAAATTGTACTGTTGAATGAATGATCTTACACAGACTAACCAGCTTCGTTAAAGCCATTCAAATTATGTCTAGTACGCCGATCGATCTCAAACCCTATTACTTGTAATTCTAATTTTAGTCTTTGATCTGCCGTGATCTGTCAAGCCAGAGGACAGGTTAGACCATCATTCTGCGCAAACAGAGAAATGGACAAGAATATCGACAGAATGCCCAAGTGGATCACGTCCCCATTAGGTCAAAGAAACCGCTATGATAGAAGAATTGAGGATAGTCGCGGATAGGTTTGTAGATGCCAGGTCAAAAAAGAAACTTATTGGAGCTCAGGTGTTGTGATGAATACAAAGGATGCGTGCTAGAAGTTGGGAATGACGTATGAAATAAGCCTACGATAACTACCAAATGCCTGACGCTGTCGATAAGATAGGATACTCTGAGAATCAGCTACGCCGGAAACGAGGATCCAAGCAGCTCTCTGTTTCTCTGAAAAAAAGTTGGGAGTTTCTGCTTTTTTGTTTGTGCTTAGCGTCTAAAGTTGAGACAGGATGTTGTGCTTGGATGCTAATCTTATCAGTGAAATATTCGTGTTGACTCAAAAAACAATTAGTATTTGTTTATTATGTGCCCTCTCTGACTGTAACACTTGATCCCACTGCGCCATTTTCGCGCAACCTCCATTTGGTAATTTCGCCCCATCCAAATGAGGCTATTGGCAGAAACCTGGCACAGATCTCAAACAGGTACAAAAATAGCCCAAAAGGAAAACCCAAAATAGCACCGCCTTGAGACCGAAGAGACAGCAGAAAATGTGTGAAGTGGAAAAACCTGATCAGCTGTCACATTGAGGGCATATACTTCGGAAAATCCAGGCATTGAGTTCCTTGGTCGTACTGCTCTAACAGTGACCGGAAAGACCCTTTGTTTAGTGCCTACTCAAAATAATATGCATACATGCTAAGCTGAAAGTACTGTGCGTCCGCCAAAAAAAAAAAAACGAAATACTGGACTGAAAGTGAGATAACGAACCATGAGCAAGAATTGCGCCACGTAGGAGTCCTATTTAACAAAATATTACTGGTGGTATACAGTAGAGAGGAGATTTCTGGCCGGGGTTGGATCCCAGACTCCAGTTGGGCTTGCCGGCATTTTCAGGCTATATATATGTCTACAAGTCAAACAGCCGATGGATGCAGGTAGCCCTAATTACAGTTTTTTGTTTGCGCGGCATAGGTAATATTTCTAGACATTGTCGTCTCTCTTCTCTATGGAAGGTCTCAGAAAATGGAAAAAACCCGCAAAAGCACTGGAATGATGACCAACACGATAGAATTGAATACTCCGGTCTCACACAGCTCAGACAGCGAACCATTTGTAAGATTGTGCTGGAATGGAATGAAAATCACCCTCAACTCAACCCCCATTACATGACACATTCTATAATATCGCGCTTTGTTTGCCTCAACTTCGTAAAGCAGAAGAAGCTGTATCATGTAACATAGGCGACGAGAAGAAAAAAAAAATCTTCACAAACGGCTCTCAACTCTCGACTCTCAAACTACAGCAATTAGGATCTTCCTCTTAAGCTGTATACAAGTTTAGAAGAATACTTTCCCGCTCACGCGACACTCAATTTCATTAAAGAAGCGAGCGCTTGACTAGTACCTTGGCAAATAAACACAAAAAAGATTGGAATATTAATTATTAAATATAGCGTATTAAGAGGAGGTGCAATAGGGCACAGTAAATATTAAAAAAGGATCGTAACATTGATCAGTAAGTTCATCTAGAAAAAAAAAAATCGAAACACTAAAACACTAAAACACAGTACAACGAAAGCATGGTTTTAACCGCCGTCAGCAATAAACATCTTAGTTAATGGCTGAAGCGAATGATTTCAATTTGGCTAAAACTTTCTTGTAAAGAGATTTCTTTTCTTTCTTTGCTTCTTCGGTCTTTGGTTCCTCTGGTTTGGCTTCTTCAGTAGCAGCTTCTTCATTTGGAGTTTCGGTGGTGTCTTTGACTTCTTCTGGAACTTCAGTGGCTGGGGTTTCAGTGGTAGCTTCAACGTCAGCGACAACTGGTGCGACTTGTTCTTCAACTTTGGTTTCGGCGACTGGGGCAGACATTTCTGGTGATTTTATTGACTAGTTATGTAGATAACGGAAGGAAAACTACGAAGCGATGGGAGGACAGAAAAAGTGGGCGATGACTGCGATATTTATAGTTCTGTCTGTGTGGTGTTTATCAACTCACATTGAAGTTTACTGCAATTTCTGTGTCAAAAAAACTGATGAGCCTTGCATCACATTGCATGTGTTTTTCGCAATTTCGCGATGTGGTGTGCCAATCTGTCAATTTTACAGTCCGTTGCAGGATTCGGGCATTTCAAAAACCCGTTTACTAACTAGGGCCAGCTGCTGAGTCGTGGACTCACTCTTCCTGAGGGCTTTGAGGGTGGAGATCCGGTAAAGGGAAAGAGGGTGCTTGCCTGGCAGGTTACTCAAACTAGAGGCTGGGCAGAACCTAAGATTTCTAGCTGGGACTGTACAAGAGGTGGGGAGAGGGGTGGATGTGGCAGTAGTAACAATACAATATATAAGCTGTTGACTGCGGACTGGTTATGGGCCGAGACGCAGTAGTCACCTGACTTTTCCTTCTAATTCCGGAACTCTCTTTCCGGAACTAGAAAAACGTCCAGCCTTCACGACAACAACAAAAACAAAAACGTAAAAACGAAGCGTCGCAATTCAGAGAAGCGACCTATCGAACTAGCATCAAGAGAAATAGCCACAGACATAGACAACCGGTCACTTTACCGAAAAATAGCTGCTGCACTTCAAAAATAAGACAGATCGATCGAAAGCGTGCACTCAGTCCCAGCAGTCCATAATTGTCCTTGTGCCACCAGAGCTTGAACGTACACAGAAAAAAGGACACGAATGATGTACTCTCAACAGCAACAGCAACAGCAACAACAACAGCGTCCTGGATTCTTAGATCCGAACAATAACAGAAACAGTGCCACGCCAAACTTTCAGCTACCGCAACATGCTTTAAACAGCCAACAGTTTCCTCCCTTGAATGGGCAACAATTAGCATCTTCACAAATCAACATACCTCCAACCTCACAACAATCTAATTCTATTTTGCCTTCTTTGCAACCTGGTCAAGAACTTCCACAACAGCAGTCTGTGCCAGGATCAAGGGCCCTTGACGACGAAAAGGTATACCAGTGGATAATTGAACTCTCATATGGACCAAATCGTGAACAGGCATTATTGGAGCTGGGGAAAAAGAGAGAACAATACGATGATTTGCCGTTGGTCTTATGGAACTCATTTGGTGCCATGACTTCGCTATTGGACGAGATCGTCTCGGTTTATCCCTTATTATCGCCACCAAACTTGAGCTCTGCAGCTTCCAACAGGGTATGTAACGCACTGGCTTTGTTACAGTGTGTTGCTGCGCACTCTGAAACTAGAACATTATTCCTGAACGCTCATATTCCGTTGTTCTTGTACCCTTTTTTGAATACAAATTCAAAGCATAGACCATTTGAATATTTGAGATTAACAAGTTTAGGTGTTATTGGTGCATTGGTTAAAAACGACACGCCTGAAGTTATCTCATTCTTACTAACAACTGAAATCATTCCTCTATGTTTGCGAATCATGGAATCCTCATCTGAATTATCTAAAACTGTTGCAATTTTCGTTGTTCAAAAGATTTTGATTGATGACGCAGGTCTATCATATGTTTGCCAAACTTATGAAAGATTCGCTGCAGTTGCCCAAGTGTTGAAGTCAATGGTGGAGCATCTCGTTAACCAACAAACCTCGAGACTGCTGAAACATGTTGTTAGATGTTATTTGAGATTGAGTGATAATCCAGATGCAAGAAAGGCATTGAGACAATGCCTGCCAGAATCACTAAAAGATGGAACTTTCCATCTCGTGTTAAGAGATGATGCTGCTTCTAAAAAATGCTTAGCTCAGTTGTTGTTAAATTTGGGTGATTATGAAGGTCAACAGGCTGCTCAGCAACAGCAGCAAGCTCAGCAACAGCAACAAGTTCAAATTAATGATCAAATCCCAAATATGCAACCAAGAATATAATATCATCAACGGAAACACACCCCGCACTGGGAACAGCCACGAAATGGACTCGAGATTGTCGCTCCAGAGAGATAGAGAGTGCACATGAACAATTGAGAGCATTCCATCGTACCATTTCCCCCCAGTTACGTCACTTACGATAGCATTTTGATTTTTTAATAACGGTAACGAGGACAATGGAGCTCCTTCACTGTAAAAGACAGAAATAGATATAAAGAATACACACAGTATTGTCCCAATGTCTATATGCGTAGCGTAGCGCTAATAATAAGTGAGCACCTCGGAATATTACGTGATTCCGCTTCCACCCCGGTCGGATTTCCATCTGGATTTCGTTGAAAGAAAGAAAAAAGGCCAACAAACGCGATTCAAATCAAAACAACTTAGGCTTCAAGTTTAACACAATCTCGGTTCTTAAAGTGCTGTTGAGAGTGGTCTGGTCTTACTGCTGTCGACAATTGTAAAACCTGTGCTTTCTCTTTTTTAGCACACATCAATCAAACACAAACGAATCCGCTTTGTTGATTGTTGGATACGACCCCCCAACTCGAAGAAATCATGTCCACCCATAGCTATAAGAAGTCCGAAGATGTTGAATCCGGCTCTCTTCCGGACAAGATGACCGTCTTCCAGAACTGTCTCAGAGCATTCAACGAAACACCAGTGGATGCTAAGAAATCAAGAGCTTTGATTGCAAAACTTTTAAGACTGATCTATTCTGGTGAAACATTCCCAAGGGAACAAACCACCACTTTGTTCTTTTCAATTTCGAAGTTGTTTCAGCATAGAGACTCCTCATTGAGACAGATTGTGTACCTGGCGATTAAAGAGCTTTCATCTGCTTCTGATGACATCTTGATGGTTACTTCTTCCATCATGAAAGATGTTCAGAATGGTGAATCAATCTACAAACCAAATGCCATTAGAACATTAGCGAGAGTCCTCGATGGTTCAACTGTCCATGCTACCGAAAGATTAATGAAGAATGGTGTTGTTGACAAGGATGCTCCTGTTTCAATTGCTGCATTGGTCAGTTCCTATCACTTGTTACCAGTTGCCAAGGATGTTGTCAAACGTTGGACTAATGAAACCTATGATTCAATTATAGCCCTGAAGGTCTTCACTCGTACAGAAGAGAGTGGTTATTTTAAAGATGACTATATCTCTCAGTACCATGCCTTAGGTCTGTTTTATGCTTTGAAGAGTCATGATAAAATGGCTTTGAAAAAGGTTATTGACCAATTTGCATCCCAGATAAAAAACCCATTGGCGACTGTTCAACTGCTCCGTATTATCAATGAGCTATTGCTGAGTGATAACTCATTAACCCCAGTCTTATGGCCATTGATTGACAGCGCTTTGAATGATAGACATCATTCAATTAGTCTAGAAGCTATCAAAGTTGTTGTTTCATTCCCAGGTGTCACTGACGCACAGTTTGGTGCTGCTGTGGAAAGATTGAAAATTTTATCAACTTCACCAAAAGTTGTCACTAGATTTGCCGCTGTTAGAATTTTGAACAGAATCTCTTTGAAAAACCATGAGAAGATTGTGAGTGTTAGTACTGAATTAGAATCATTGATTACTGATCCAAATAGATCTATTGCAACTTATGCAATCACTACATTATTAAAAACTGGTTCTTCCAGTAATATTGAGAGATTGATCAAAGTTGTTTCAAGGTTCTTAAATGATATTTCTGACGAGTTCAAAATCACTATCATTGATTCAATCAAAACGTTGACTTTGAAATTCCCACAAAATTATCAATCTTTGTTAAACTTTTTAACTGAGTTATTGAACGATGAAGGCGGGTTTGAATTCAAAAATGCCGTTGTTGAAGCCTTATTCGATTTGATCCGTTTTGTTCCTGAATCAAGGGATTCTGCTTTAGAGAATTTGTGTGAATTTATTGAAGATTGTGAATTTACTGAGATTACCGTTAGAGTTTTAAATCTGTTAGGTAACGAAGGTCCAAAAACAACCAATCCAACACTATACATTAGACATATCTACAATAGAGTTGTCCTAGAGAATTCCATCATCAGATCAGCTGCTGTTGTTGCATTGTCTAAATTTGCATTAATCAATGATAACATCAAACAATCCATCAAGATTTTATTGAAGAGAATTGTCAACGATGTTGATGATGAAGTTAGAGATAGAGCCATTGTCTCTTTGAAATTCTTGGAGTCATTAGACTCATCTAAGATCAGCGCAGAAGAGGTTAAAGAGTTAACCAAACCATCATATACTTATGACTTAGGTCTATTGGAGTCCAAACTTCAAACTTATGTATCTGGTGATTCATCCAAGTTTGTTACTCCTTTCGATATTTCATCAGTTCCAAAGATTTCTGAAGATGAGCTAAGAGCTATTGAATTCAAACACAAACAACAAAAATTAGAAAACTCCTCAAAGGAATCATCCAAGGATCAAAGATCTTTGTCCTCTGGTGGTTCCAATCAACAGGCACATGATTCAACAACTTCGGATTTATTGAAACAACAATTCTTGCAAGAATTATCCCAAATTTCCGAATTTTCATCATATGGACCAATATTACATTCATCTGAGATCATTCCATTGACTGAAAGAGAAACTGAATTTGTCGTTGATGCGATCAAACATATCTTCAAAGATCATTTGGTGTTACAATTTAACGTCGAGAATACATTAGACGATGTCTTATTGGAACTGATCACTGTTGTTTCACAATCCGAATCTGATGAATTTGTTGAAGATTTCATCATATCAATTGATAAATTGACTCCACATGGTAAAGGTACCGTCTATGTTTCATTCACTAAACCAGAAGGTATTCAAACCACTTCTTTCAGCAACACCTTATCGTTTACTTCTAAAGAATGTGATCCAACTACTTATGAGGCATTAGACAATGATGGTTTCGAAGATGAATACCAGATTGAAGAACTGGATGTGACCCCAGGTGACTTTATAAGTCCTTCATTCATTGGTAACTTTGACCTAACATTTGATGAATTGACTGCCGAGTCAGTTGGAACTTTCAACTTGAGCTCTGAGTCGATTCAAGAAACTGTTGATTATTTGATATCATTGTTGTCATTACATCCAATTGAAGGAAAATCTGTCTCGACTGAATCTGCTCATACTTTGAAACTATTTGGTAAGTCTATTGATGGTGAAAGAATTGCATTATTGGTGAAACTTGTTAAGAGCTCCAAAGCTGGTGTTACTTTGAAAGCTGTTGTTAAATCAGATGATGATGAACTATCAGAAGTTGTACTAAACAGTATTGCTTAGTTGACTTTAGATAAGTTTGGTAATTAATGGTTGTGGCGAAAAAAAAAGTCTAATACATAGATAGGTAGAAACTCAAATTCCTTTTATGGTCGATTTGCTTTTGATTTTCAGTTTTTTTTTCCATGTTACACTAAAAATAAATGTTGATTGTTATGAGTTACACTGTAAGGGCCTGCTAGAATCTCTCAAGGTCAGCTGATATATACTGAGTCTGAAATGATTGCTAGCTAGTAAATGCTCTACACTAAACGCTTTCATAAATCATTAATTTTATTTATATAGGGCCAAACAGTAGTATCTTCTCATGAATCGATACTATTATCAAAAAAAGTTAGAAAGGAAACCATTAACGGGAAAAAGGGTAGGACACCAGTATTGCCTATCAATGAGGCATATCCAGTACATTCATAAATGAAAGGAACATCTAAACAGCTACCAGATAAAAAAGAACATCATCATCACAAATATTAACAGAAAAAAAAAACCTTTGCCATCGTAATATATTATCACATAAGAACACATAAGAACACATCAGAAACCATAAATCATCATCGCATACATTCAAGTTCACATTCCTTGGAAAATACTCATCAAAACCTTATCATTAGCATCAAACCCCATAGCCTTATCCAAATTTTCCAACTCTTCAAGAGTATAATTGGAATTACTTGCACCATTAACATTCAACAGATACATCAATGGATCTTCTTCCTCATTAGGCAGTTCCGTGACGCTCTGTAAATTTGAGATCAGCTGATCTGCTTGATTTGGAGATTCATGATGTGTTTGTAGACCACTATTACTATAGTGTTGTTGCATAATCAATGGCTCAGTTAGGATAGATTGTGTGCTGGTGTATTCTGGTTTTGGAGAGATCTTTTGCTTTTGAAAAAAGGTAGACGACGTTGGAGATTGTCTTTTTAAAGGCTTTGGCTGAACTCTCTTGACTTTTGATTGGATTGGAGCCTTGAAAGGTGCTGTATTGATGGATGCTGGTACTTTTTTTGTTTCTTTAGTTTCCTTAATTCTCTGAGATGGTAATGATGGTGGTTCGAATTCGTCAAGAATTAGGGATGTCTCAGTATGAATGTTTTGGTTCATCATCAGATGTTGATTGAAATGCTCTTGTTCCACTTGCTGTTCATGAGCATTATAAGAGTTGAAATCTAGTGGGGCATCAAAATTGGTCAACGGTAAAGTGTTAATCAAATTGATGTCTTGAGTTGATTCATAGAAATGATTGATATCACTTAGGTCTTCCGGTAGAAGAGACAAGTTGTCAGACAAAGGATCAATTTCTTGTGGAGAGTCAAAATATGAACCATTGTTGAGATTGGAAGTATTAGAAGTTCTTTGCTTTTTCATATCGAATTGAACATTATCAGCATTCAAATAGTCGTAACCATTGTAACTTGAAGTTTCTGAAGCTGGAGTGAAACTTCCTGCAGGACTTGAGAATGCTGGAGACATGGTAGAAGCTGGAGTATAAACCGAGGAAGACCAACTTCTTTTGCCGGAAATCGGTGTGGTTGATGATGGAGAGAAAGAAGATGGAGAATTGTCACCGAAGTTGTAGCATAAGTATGGATTGTGGTCGAATTTGATGACATTAACAGCCCAAACCCTGTGCTTAACGGAGTAACTGACTCTTAGTCTGAAAGGACATGAGTCTTCTGGGACATTTCTTATTCTCTTTGATGGTTTACCACTAGATTTAGTGGAAGATGCACTATTGTTTCTCATCATTCTTGGTGTACTAGTTGATTTTCTGTGGATATTTTTGCATTTGAAAACAACTTTTGAAGCATCTGATCTTTCAATAACTAGATTGATACCTCTTGGTTCCATTTTTTCCATGACCCAAGGCTTGATATCATCCCTTGATTTGAAATCCGGAACGGGAGTTAATGCATCCATTATCTCCTGGTTGCTTGTGATTCTTGGTAAAGAAGGGGCAGCATTGTTGGCTGCTGATTGGTAGGCCATATTGGATCAACACTAGAAACTGGTCGTGAGCTTCTATTATCGGTATTTCAAATGATGGACGTCAACCAGAAGATTCGCATAACAACAACAACTTTCTCCAACTGATGGAAAAGATAAATCATTTATATTACCGGGAAATCGGTTGAGAAAATCAAAAACTGGGACTTTTGAACAGTTTGAACCAATAAACGGTGGGGATGTATATTTTTGTCCAGGAAAATTTTTATCGAAAACATCACTAGCCAATCAGCGTGGACGTCCCGGGACATCCCATGACTCCTATTGTAACGAAAAACAGAAACACTTGACTTTGCGAGAGCTACAAAAGCTTTACCGTGGTAAGCTGTATCGCATACTGATTGTCTCTTACCTTTTACTGAAAGTAAATGATGTACCTTTCCAGCGCACTGTCCTGATTCGTGAGCCCTTGTCTCGGAGCATGGCTGTTTTTGATGGAAGAGATAAAACTGTCCCATCCAAAATTGACGCACCAAGGGCTCGGGAAAAACGAGACAAGCGCGCCTCGGAGATGGAAAAGATTAAAATTTCTCAACAATGCGATGTCATATTCAAAGATTCGATGGCTCTTCGAGCCCATGAAACTCTCTAGTTCCCTGAAATTGTAAACCCTGTTAGTAGCTGACTGATTGCAGACATCATGGGGTATTTATCTACTCCGTCCTTGAAAATCTCAATTGCTTTCGGTCGGATACCTTAAGGATGTCAAGGCGCAAGAACAAGCTCATCGAATCATTGTCGAAGAAGCTGAACTGAGTTACCCAAAGTTACAAACACTATATAATAGCTTGAATCATTCCTGGGGAGTGCCGTCTCTCCGCTCTCGAACAAAATCTATATTAGACAGTATGATTGCGGATTTTATACTCGCTACTAAACGTCAACGCAAAGAGCAACGACAGTCACAAAAATACAGCTTCCGACAAAACAAGCCAAGCGCGCTACAAAATACTAGCCTATGGCTCAAGGTCTTAACTTCCTTCGGAAACCCACAGCATTTTCCTTCAAGCTGCGGCAAGTATTCGAGCATGATAAATGTCCCATTTTTGGCTCTCTAGTCTTTGACCGTTTAGAAAGCGGACAAATTTTCCCCCAAGATCTGCAATGCCTCAGCATTTTATACAGTGTTTCTGGTCAGATTCTTGGCGTGTAATTTGCTTTTTATAAAGCTTAAAGTTACAATATTTCTCGGAGACAAAAATCCCGAAATTCATTGCTCCTGAACAGGAGCGCCGGAATATGACTAGTACTAAGTTCTAACGTTTAGGACATCTGCAAACAAGGCATTGCCCGTTGCATTTGTGATCAACTGTGCGCTGCTTAGTGGCCGGTAACTGAAGTAGATACGCAGATCACAAAGGAGAATCCTCAGCCTTGAGCGTCCAAGCGTTGAAATCCGCATTAGCCACCGAAGACCATTCTTCCCATATAAACCCCACCATTTCGAGAGCATAATCGATTTAAGATTGTACCGTGGGATTGAATTGAATGTTTTCTCCCGACTTCAAGGTTTGAACTTCATATACAGAAGAAGGAACCATATCTAGTCTGTACTGCGTGTATCGCGGAACGATTAGTTCAATTCCCTAATTGGTTGAAACAGTATGCGCATAAACAAAGCTTTCATCGAGTATTAATTACATTGGAATTTCTGAAGCGGCATTTTTTGGTTATCCATTCCGCTGGAACAATGAAGTGTGAGCCAGAAGCCGGAAAAAGGCAAAAAAGAAAAAAAAATAGTACTATAACGGTTAAAACGTATCACCGAAGAGTTAGTGATCTATGTCCAGACTCCATATCTGTTTCATCCCGAGCTTTGCAATCGTTTACCGAAATTGATAAAGGTATGAATGTTAGTAGGCCAAGCAATAAAGTATTCTTCAGGCTAGTAGCTGGGATGGTACGTTCGCTAAGCTACAGATAGAGCTTGATCCCGCAATAGACTGAACTTTTAGTGTCACGAACTATACACAACTGAGATTTCTATCAGTAGCAAGTAGTGATGATGGCCATCTAAGAATCTTGACTTTTGGATCTTGACTCTACCCGATAAACTCTACATCCATTCGCTTGAATAAACTAAGCTCATCAGAAGCTTAGCTGCCTCACGAATAGAGCCATCATTGGAGTTTGCCATAATCAAGTATCAAACATTATATATTAGAGCGATTGAGTATGAATCATTATTGCTGTTTCTATCGTCAGCAGTAGATACTCTCCGGCCAAATCCAAGCTAATGCCTACAAAGAGGATTATCGCTAACTGGAGCTTGGTAACAGCTCATAATCTGGATAGAATACGTAGAGTCGCGAATTGGCACTATTCCCATCGTTTTTTTGGCACTAAAACGCGGTAAAACTGAAACTCTTCTCATAAAATTTCAGAGAATCAAAACAACGCGCTACAAAATTACGCCAAAAAAAGAGCACGCGGTTCCGACACGACTCCAGTTTGGGAACTTTTCGTTCGTGGTATTGTTTACCTTTTCATTAATGTTTGAAATTTTGAGCTTCTTTTCTTCACTCTTTCCCTATCAGCATCCATCAAGAAGGACAAGCCCTCATCCGGTGCTACTGTTCGCCAATCACATCCTAATTGAATCCCTCATTTGTTGTTTCGTACACCCTGCACCTTGCATTCCATATCAATCAGATAGATACCTTCTGTACAATCAACGAAGCTCAAGATCACGCTTTTTTTTATAGGGAACCACACAATGCGTGCTTATCATATGCCTTCGCTGCCTGAAATGCCTCTTGAGCACCTTCATGGCGGTGATCCAGGAATTGCAGAAACTAAACCAATGAAACGTAAGTTTAGCCCTGTGTGCTTTCTGGCTACTTTTCATCGTTATACTAACCCATTTCAGTTAAAATCCTATATTCTCTAGATGATAATACAAATTTTCTCGCCCGGTCCGTGCGATTGAGTGGTGTGAAAACTGCCAGAATCCCAATTCCTGGTCAACAGAATATTATGACGCTCGGTGCTGTCAGTATCAAAGATGCTCTAGAACCTGTTTTCAATTCAAGTCCTGAATTGTTCAGCGACGCGGCCTGGGATTATTCGGTATATGTTAAAGATATAGCAGAAGAAGATGAACCTTTTGTTGGACATGGTTTGATTTCCAAGCTGGTTAATGATGACCCATTTGAAGAAGAAGTATTGGTTCCAGGTCGTGTATGTTCTAACTTTACTGCTTTGCTGAGCAGTAAAACTCCATCGGAAACACTTGAAATTAAACTAAGGTTTGCTAAAGTTAGAAGACAAGAGTCTGTTGCTAATTATCAAACCTCAACACCGCAGCCCCAGCAAACTCAACAGCGAAGTGATGAACACCAACAGCAGCAGCAGCAGCAACAACAGCAGCAACAACACCAAAACAGCACACAATCTAAGATTAACAGCAAAAAAACGTACCGTCGTTCTTCACTGTCATTACAGCAAAAGGAAGAGAAGGAGTCATCAGACACAGAAAATGAATATGATGATAACGAACAACCCAAATTTCTCCAACCAAAGAATCCTCAACCTCACCCTCAACAATCTGTCAACATAATGCCCAAAATGACCCGATTCGTAAACAATAATCCAGCTCCAAAGGCGGCTAGAACCCAGTCATTACCAGTATTTGAGAACATGATGAAACCACCACAGTCCAATGGTAAACCAATTGAAACTTTCCCCGTTAATTCTATTCCACTACGTATTTATATGGCTGATAAGAGTGGGAAAAATTCAAACAACCAAAAATTCAATAATGTATCTAGTTCAAATGACTATAATCAAGCGAGTGTTGCTAAGAGGTTTGCATCTGATTTCATTAAGACTTCGAATTCATCACACGTCAAGGATTCAAAGAAGAAAGTCAGAAAGACTTCAATCACTGCGACCCCATCCTATGCTGCAACTAACACTTCTGTTTCCAAGGTGAAAAAATCCGAAATTCCTGAAGAGCATCAGTTATATCAATCCTGTTTCAATTGTAAGACACTAGAAGCCAAGGGCTGGAAATGGAATGAAAGTGAAGATTTATCTAAAAGAGGATTGCTCTGCTCTTTGTGTTACACATACTTGAGGGATAAAGGTGTTATGAGACCTAAGCGTTTGTTTAGTAAAACTACGAAAACCAGGGATAGATCAAAAGGCAACATGTCCTCCTCATCACCAAGCAGTAATGTTGGTAACGATACCACACCAGCTACAACTCCTATCAGGTTTTACAACAACGGGAAGAATAGTGGATTACCTTCATCTTCATATATGGATAACTCCTCAGATTCCTTGAATGGATTCGATGATATGATTAATGATTTAGATTTTCAGTATGGCCCATTAACAGATATTGATCCCCTACCGCCTCATGAGCAGCAGGTAGGCATTGCAGATAAAGAGAATGTTCCACCGCAAAAGCAGACCTCAATTGCATTACAATTGCAAGAGTACCATGAACAAAGGTCCAGAAGACAGCAACATCAGCAGCAGCAGCAACAGCAACAGCAACAGCAACAGCAACAGCAACAGCAACATCAACAGCAACATCAACACCCACTACATCATCTACCACAGCAAGAACTACGACAGCCTTCTCCTGTCAAGGCTACCAAGCAAACGTCGTTTGAAAAGATGTTAACAAAATCGTTCAGTGGAATCATACCGAATACAACGAATGAATTGTCCCCATCAGAGTGGATGAATACATTTTTCGCAGAACCTACGCCAAAAGATCAAACACCTAAAGATTCTCCAAAGGATATGACTACATGTAATACGTTACCATGTAATGAAGAATCTCCTGGTCTGACCCCAAATATTAATGATTTGAAAAACAACAATGATATTTCAAAACTTAGCGGCAACAAGATGAAAGTCACTACGATGCCCTCGTCACCATTCTTGACAAGTCAGGAGGGTGACGAGCTACTACCGATTGGTGGTTCGTCTTCTCCTAGAAGTTAAGAGTTGGATTATTGTATTATTAGAGTAGCATTTACACAATTTGCATGAACTATTAAAGCGCGAGATTAATGTAGTACATGAGTGTGAACCATAACTACAATCAAGACAAAAAATAAATAAGTAATAAATAATAAGTGGGGGAGCAGGGTTATATACAACATGAACCGTCCGATTCTAGAAGATAACAGACAGGATATCAAACTTCTTTGGTTTCAAAAAATTAACATCCACTTCTTCATACTGTTCAATAGCCTGTTTCTTTAGCTCTTCATCGTTAGTCTTACCATACAGTCCGATCAAGTTCTTCAACGATTGTTTAGTGACGAATGCAGACTTGACATCGCTTCTGGAGAATTTAAATGCCTCTTTGAAAGAATCATTACACCATTCGATGGATTTGTTCAAAAGACCCTTCTTGTACAGGATCTCACCAACATAGTTTTTCAACAATGGGATGTCACTTTTCTTCAAATGAAGCCTTGCATCCTCTTTTGATTTAGCCTCTTTGGAGATCTGTAACAAGTTCAGGAATATCTCCAGCGCTTTCGAATACTGTTCGAGTCTTGTATAGACAACACCGATATCCAGCAACGCGTTGAACGTCTCGTTGTTGACATCAGATGAAGGGTCCAGCAATAGGGAACCCTGCTCGAGGAAAAGGATGTCTGACTGGTAGAACTCATTGAACTTGATGCAGTCTAACAGATACTTCTCAGCGGTGGAGAAATCTCCCTCCAATGAGCTGATTCTAGCAGCGAGTCTCAAGCTCTCGGATCTAAGGTCTTTGGAACCTAGATCCATTGGTAGGTTGATCGAGTACCTGTTCAGCTTCTTCGCATTGTCCGCATCGCCCAAATCAGCCTTGACCAGTGCCAGTCTGATGACTAGATCGATGTAAGTGCCCTGCCATTCCTTGCTGTGTGAATTGAGTTGATCAAGGTTCAACAGCGTGAACTTTCTTGGATCCTTCTCGTTATCACCATTACCATCATCAGCATCGGCGATTCCCTCCTCTCTAGAAATAGTTTGCAGCGCCTTGATGAGCGCATCTTCCGCTATTTCTTCGTCCTCTTGGAGATCCTGGTAATACACCGCCAGTCTTGTCTGTATTTTACTCAACAGGGAGAAATCACCAGCAATGGGCTGCTTGTCTTTCAAATAGTATGAGCTTGCAGCGTATAATCCACCACCGATAGCCAGGGCACTGCCGTAAAACAGCAACAGTGCAGTTAACAACGTCTTTGAGTACCTGAGGAGCCTGACTCCCGTGGGGTTCGTCACAACAATCTTTTGGAAATGGCGATGTGGAATCAGCTGTGCTGCAGTGATGACACCGCCATGTGGCCTATGTGTTCTGATCAACGGCTTTATACCTGCCCTGAACATGTGTGAAGTGTGGAGTGGGAATTGTGAAGTGTGCGTTGCAGAGCAGAGCAGAGAGCGTAGGAAGGAAGACCCTTTTTCCAAGTTGATGTTTTCCCGAGTCGCTTGCTTCCGTCTTAATTCATTCTCAATTCATTCATTCATTCAGTGATTGATTCATTCACTCGGTGCTAGTAGAAGAGATCGCTGATATGGAGATGAGCACGCCCTCCCAGCGGCTGCTGCGCTGGTTGGTGGCTCTCCCGACTGAGCCCAGTGAAAAGACAGCACCTGGCAGGAACTATGCTGCGTGGAACAGCCATCGGACAGTGTTCCTGCTGGGAGGCCATCTGCGAACAATGTACAGTAAGCTGCCAGTTGTGCTGCTCACGGGGACGCTGGTCGTTCTGCACATGGTTCTCTTTGCAATCTTTGAAGCGAGCTGGGCATGGCACAATGTGAGTGCAGCATTGGTGATTTTTTACGTCTTATCGTGGCTTGTCGGGATGTCATCTTTTGTGAAAGCTGCCTCATATGACCCAGGTGCACTGCCCAATAACATACATTTGACGTCTGCGAAGGACTGCTACTCGATTCCAACAGAATATAGGAACTCCATCACGTTGCCGGGACTCACAGGCGATGCTGTTGTGAAATACTGCGTGAGTTGTCGAGACTGGCGACCACCACGCTCGTTCCATTGCTCGAAATGCGACCACTGTATCACATTACATGACCATCATTGTGTCTGGCTAGGAAACTGCATTGGTGAGAGAAACTATCGATACTTCTTCACCTTCCTGCTCTTTGGCACGATCAGTAGTGCGTATCTGGCAGCAGTATGTTACTACAGACTGTTCCATAATAGTGATCCTTTCCGGGAGACGATACGGCACTCGCCAATGACCCTGTTCAATGCGGTGTATGGCTCATTGACGTTGTTGTACCCAATGTTGCTACTGGGGTACAATTTCTATCTGACTTCAACACAGCAGACTACGCGAGAGTTTCTCAGAACGCTGCACGCTTCAGAGAGAAATTTGAATCCGTATAGGCAGGACGTGAATGTGGTGTTTGCATTTATTCAGAATCTGACTCATGTCAGAGGTTACAGCTTCGTTCGACCACGGGAGCGATACCAGGAGGGAGATCAACGGTTTGTAAGGTTTTAGAAACCATGAACAAAAGACAGTATTTGACAGTACTTGACAGTACTTGACAGTATTTGACCGTTTCTGTAGTTGTCTTTGCAAATTGCCCTAATGGCTCCTCTGTAAAATCAAAATCATACCAAACAAACGGCATCTAATAAAAGCATAGTAATTATTAAGTGAGTACTAAGTGAGTACTAAGTGAGTACCAAGTGAGTACTAAGTAAAGGTCTATTTGTAAGTGCTTCGAACAGTCCAAAAGCGGCAGTTAATCGATCACATGACCACAGAATCACATGACCCCCGCGTTTTTTGACACAAAAACTGCTGTGTGTGCTTAGTCAGCAAGGCGGTGGCAACCGGGCTTTTCGTTCCGCAAAGTTAAGTTTCTTTTTCCGTTTTTCCTTTTTTGGTTTTTAACAATGAATGAAAAACCTCATGAAAATTTCTTCAACTTATTCCTTCTTCCCTCACAGATAAGGAAACTAATTGCTGGAAGATGAAGATATTTAGCAACGATTGCGAGTTCCCATACCCTTGGGACCAAGTCACCGCAGCCAACTGGCGCAAGTACCCGAACGAGGTGTCGACACACGTCGTTGCCGTTGATGTATTGAGAAGAGAGCTGGATTCCACACAAAAGATCCTGACCACAGAGAGATTGATCACCTGCAAACAATCGGTTCCTAGATGGCTGTTGTCTCTAGTCGGTGGTAAAGAGGTGAGCTATGTCCGTGAGTTGTCAGTGGTGGATTTGAACACGCAGACATTGACTCTGAAAAGTGTCAATTTGACAATGTGTAACCTGTTGAGAGTGTTTGAAACAGTCACCTACAAGCCGAGCAGTGTTGATCCTAATGTCACTGTTTTCAACCAGCAGGCTCAAATAACGGCGTATGCTACGTTCCAGAGAATTTGTAACAAGATTGAAGACTGGTCCGTGGATAGATTCCGCGAGAATGCAAAGAAGGGTAAAACCGGTTTTGATTCCGTGTTGAAATGCATTGATGAACAACTGGAGAAGAGCGAGAAGTTGGTCTCTGAGTTGAATGACTCCTTGGATAAAGTTGTTAAGACCGTGGATCAAAACCTGGACAAGGTGAAAGTCGAGCTAGTCAAGGAGACAGAAGTGATTCTAAAAGAGGCGGAAATCGTCAAGAAGTCAATCCTCTCTGAGTACTATCATTTCATCAAACAAGCATTCAAGAGAAGCAGTGATTGATTGAGCACAGTGTATCACACTGGAGAAGATACACATACAAACATACATACATACATACAGGCATTGAGTTGGGAGGTTTCTTATGGCAGGCATTGATTTTTTACTCTATAGATCTTTTATATTATAGATGGAGGAGCTGGTTCACTGTGGCATTAACTGGGTATTCCCCCAGTTTGCAGTTATATTTGCGCATAGTGTGGTTATTGTTTTTGTTTTTGGATAATGAATGAACGAAATAAATAAAGTATTGCTAAAAGTGTGTAACGGCCAGAACTTTAAAACTATCCGAATGCGGTAATATGCCCGACAGGGTTGTGTTTTTTTGGCACATTGTTTCTGCGACGTTTCTCTCTCTTTCTCTCTCTCTCTCCATTTCTCTCTCTTCGCTCTTGCCCTAGCATTCCAGGTATACATGATCAAGGCATGTCACTCAAGTCAGAGACTACGCCGTTGTTGAGAGGTGTCAGGGATGACCTCGTGTTAGATCCCTCCAGTGAAGTTTCCGGGTTTATAGCTGCGGAATTAGAACAAGAGGAGCTATTGCGGGATGCATCGTACAGATACAATGCAAAGTTATACACAGATGAAGAGAATGCTTTTGATCAACCCTCTTCTTCATCGTCCTCTTTTGAAGTAGAGGAAGGTATTTCCAATAAGAAGAAGGCGATCATATTGTTGTCAATGTACGTTGGTGTGTTTCTTGCCTCATTGGACTCGGTTATCGTTACCACTTTGAGCGGTAAGATTGCAAGTGAATTTGATGCCTTACCGAAATTATCATGGATAGCCACTTCATATCTAGTCTCATCAGCTACGTTCCAACCCCTGTATGGGAAACTAAGTGATATCTTTGGAAGAAGAGCGTTGTTGTTGTTTTGTAACATTTCATTTTCAGTTGGCTGCTTGATATGTTCAGTGAGTTCCAGTATCAACCTTTTAATCTTAGGTAGATTTATAAGTGGCGCTGGTGCAGGCGGGTTAACCTCATTGGCAAGCATATGCTGTTCAGACTTGATTCCATTGAGACAAAGGGGTCTTTTCCAAGGTTTGTTGAATGTTTTCTTTGGGTTAGGTACCGGTATTGGTGGGTTTGTTGGAGGTATATTTGCAGATAACCCAAGCCTTGGTGGCTGGAGAGGTGCTTTCTTGATCCAGGTTCCTATGACTTTGGTTAGCACTTTGTTAATCCACACTTTCTTGATTTTACCGAAGGGTTCTTTGGGATTAGGTGTCAAAGGGGATGATATCTGGATCAAATTAAAATTGATTGACTGGTTTGGATCAGTAAGTTTGATCATAACATTGGTATTGTTCCTAACTGGCGCTTCCATTGGTGGTGAACCAGGTTTTGAATTCAATGGTGTCAAATTCATCTCACTGGTGATTATCACAGTTCTTTCATTTGCAACATTCATCCACATTGAGCTAAAAGTAGCTAAAAACCCAACCCTACCTTTAAGATTCTTAAAGATTCCAACAGTGACTGGTGTCTCAATTTCAAACTTCTTCAGCTCAATGGGAACGTTCGCAACAGTATTCATCGTACCAATTTATTTCAGAGTGGTATTCGATTTAGACTCTACCCAAATTGGTAAAAGATTCTCTCCAAACTTTTTTTCAATCATTCTTGGTTCATTAGGTGCTGGTTATTATATGAAAATTACAGGGAAATACCGTACTCTATTAATCCTGTCAGGTTTTGTGCTTATATATGGTAGTTACAGAGTGTTCAAATTATCACCATCCTACACAACTTTTGAACAGTATATTATCTTTGCAGTTCCAGGTATTGGCGGGTCAGTCATGATCACAATCACTTTATTAGCATTAATTGCAGCTGTTCCTCATGAACATCAAGCATCAACCACCTCTATCAGTTATTTGTTCAGATCCTGTGGCTCTACATTAGGTGTCTCAGTGGGTGCAGAGATTTTTAACAAATCATTGAAATACTACTTGAATCAAAGAGTTTTAAAATTCGTTGATGAAGATCACTCCATTGAGGAATTAACTAAAATTATATTCAAAGCCATTCATAGTTCGGAGTATATCCAGAACAAATCGCCTTTGTTTATAAGACAAACCTTGATTGATTCTTATGCAAGTGCAGCTAAAAACTCATTTGCATTTGCATTTGCTGCGGCTATATTGTCATTTTTGGGGACATTGTTGATCAAAGAGTACACTTTACATAATTCCTTGAAACGTTAATAATCATTTTTGTTATGCTAGAATATATATTTATCTCGAAAAATTGTTGCACTTTGCTGTATGTTTTCTTATTAAAGTTCATTATCAAATGATGAAAAATTCCCGGTTTGTTGTATCCCATTTGTTGAACATTTTCAGTTCCTCTTCATTCATGCTTCGCAGGAACTCCTTTGCCTTGAAGTTGTTTCCATATATTGGCAAATCATCCGGACTTTCTTTGCCGCCAGATTGAACATCGCGTAATATATTATGACTAACCAGTTTTAAAATTCCAATATTCAAATCATCAGTCTGAAATTTCTTCAAGTGATAACTTAGACGCTTCAGAGGGAAATTCTTAACATATTTGAAAAAGCAAAATATCAAAAAATCATGAAATATCTCATCTTTTTGAGCGTCTGTTTTACTATCTTTTTTATTCTTCAGAACCTTAGGAATTCTTCTAATTAACAAATCTTCAAAGTCACAACAGATTCTCATCCAATTTCTGGAAATTTTCCCCATCTTATCGAAAATCCTTTTATGGTTTATCAAATGGCATAGTTCATAGTACAAGTAAATTAATTTTGAAGAAATGCCAAATTCAGAAGTTTCTTTATCATTGATTTCATTGAATTCAGGAAACAAATCCTCATAATGGGATTCCTCCTCAAAATTATCATTATCACCATCATCACTGCTTTCTTCACTTTCGATAACTTGGGCAAATGAAGAACTACGCCTATACTCATGAGGCTTAGAAGAGAACCCATCATCCATCGAGTTTCTCCTATCGTCTTCGTTACCAAAATGGATTGTAAACGAAGGAGGGCTGGGTTCATCCTTACCCTCATCATCATCCATAATGTATTTCGGCACCCTTATGATTTGATCATCAGGAGTTTCATAGACAGATATTCTGATCTTGAAATCTTTGTTTGTAGAGAGCGTCCTTCTTGATTCATAATCATGCGCTTTTCTTGTTTGTGTATCAGCTTTCTTGTTTTTAGACTTTTTGGGGTTGTTGCTTGAAATAGGTTTGAATGAAAACTCTTTCAACAAGTTATAATTATCACTCAAATCTTGATAGAATCTTTGGTACTTTTGAGATAATATGAACTGTGAACCGTTGATTAGTTGATGCGTGCTTTGGAAAAATTTGAAATATTGGAAACTTGCCAGTTTTTCAAAACTTCTCCTTATGACGATTTGGCTATCATTGAAAAATACCCAATTCTGGCAAATTCCTAGGTTTGTATTTATGACTATCTTGAAAATCAAGATCAACATGAATTTATCAAACACTTTCTGTGAGATGGACTCATTTGTTTCCTTGTTTATCAAAGAGATCAGTAAATCATTGTTCTTCTCCATGAAGTGGTTGACTTTGTGATAGTAGTTCCATATTTTCGCAACAATTTCCTTTGTGGGCTTCTCATGCATTAGCTCAATTATGATCATTGACAATAGATAAATCAGATTTAACTGTGTCTTCATCGTATTATCATTTTCTGAACTTAGGAGAAAATCACCCAATGCTAACCTAGTATCATTGATGATTACTATATTTGGTAATATGGGTTCTTTCTGTATGAATTCTTGTATCAAATAGATGTCGTTAAAAATATCCAATTTGTTTACGGGTGCTGTGTTGGTTTTGATCGGTGATAAATAATTAGGACGCTCGATAGCATCTTTCAAAACTGCTGAGTCTTCAATTGATGAGCTCTTTGAGAGAGTTGGTTTCCGTATCATAGCAGTGTTATTGCTATATAGCAGCACTCGGAATGGCCCACTTTCAACAGATCCACGATCTATCCTATCAAGATCTCGATCGATTTCATGATAGTAATCGTATAACCACCACAGGCAAAGCTCTATATTGCTCCTCTGAAAAACACTTCCATTCCCATTCTCATAATTGGGCACTTCTCCTTCCCCCTTCAACTCCAGATACTCTCCATTTGCACCAACTGTTAAGATACTCGACCAGTTCAACTTTACGTCATACCCATCACATTTTATCTTTGATTTCTGGCATTTCAAACAGACGGGCCTGTGAGCATCACATTTGATCTTCCTCCTTCTGCAAGTCCAGCAACCGATCGCGGTACGTTTATGCTGCTTCTTGATCGCTGCCATCAAGTACCTCTCTGGTAAAATCTGACCAGGAACTCAGCGTTATCCGACTGGCCCGTGCCCCCATTGACGGCAAGTGGCTCCATGTTCTATATAAATTTTGTACTGATATCGGTATCAGATGCGAGCTGCCGTTACGGAGCGCTGGTGTGGGTCAGTTACTTTTTGTGGAGTCAGTGCGGGAAATGGCAAGCGAAGATCGCTGTGGAAATTCGCGAAGGGGCAGCGATAGCCGGTCACTCCAAAAGCAAGTTTTTCCGAAACCTCTCTTAGTGTTCCCGTTAGCACCATAAAGGGCCCTCAGTGACTAATGGTCACTGATATCTCTGCGGTATCAGATGTATCAGTAGCCAGGTGTATATAAACAGGCTTTTTCACCCTTCGCAGTCCTCTCTCTCTCTCTCTTCTTTCCTCTCTCTATTCCTTACTACTCTTCACTCGCACGCACATACCCCACGCCCCACACATGAGACACAGATCTGTACCACTACTTCTCAGAAGAGCAATTAATACTAGCCCATCAACAAAGTCTTCCTCGTTGTCCCAAACGCCGGCTTCACACCTAGGTTTAAATGTGTTTGACAAACAACAACCAAGTCCGCCAATGTCGGCTACCAGCTACTTGGACTCCTTATCAAACAAGCAGCTCTTCTCATATGCTTCCATCGGTCTATGTACTTTGAACAGACCAATACTAAACCTTGTCATTGGTCTATTCCCACTCATTCCTACAGGACTGCTGAACTTTTTCATTGGTAAGATATATGTTGGAGGTAATACTCCACAGCAAGTCTTAGCCTCAGGTCAAGACCTATCTAAAAGAGGTATCAACAACTTCATGTTATCTTTAACCATTGAGGATGCAGAAGGTAACAAAAACATTGATATCAAGTACATTATTGACGAGACTCTTTCATCAATCCACACTATTTTGAAACCACAAATCTTAAGTCAACTAGCAAAGGCTACCACAGAAGATGAAATCAACTCCATCCCACCAGGTTATATTGTTTTGAAACCTTCAGCAATCGTTTCAAACCCAAGCAAGGTTCTTCTAAACTACAATAAGCCAGAGTATGCATCACAGTGGAAACAACTAAATGATAACTGTGGAGTGATAACTGAGGAAATTGTCAAGTTAAACAAAGAGTTGAAAGCCATTTATCCAACTAGAAAATCACCATTCTTGCTAACTTGTATTGACGCTGAAAAATACTCTTTACAAAAAGATGGTGTTTATGAATTACAAAGAAACTTATTCCAAAAATTTAATAAAATCAATGAACCAGTCCAAGTCGTCGGTACCATTCAAATGTACTTGAAGGACTCATTGGAACAAATAAAATATGAACATTCGTTAGCCAAAGCCTTAAACTATAGATTAGGATTCAAACTAGTTCGTGGTGCATATATTCATTCAGAAAAGGATAGAGGTGTTATCCATGATACCAAAGAAAACACCGACGCTGATTATAATGAAGGTGTTGCATTTGTTTTAAAAGACATCTCTGAAAATAAAGAAAACTCCACTGCTGGACATTTAATTGTTGCATCTCATAATGCAAACTCTTCAAATATGGTGGTTGATGAATTAGCTAGAAATAATGAAAACTCATACCTAAAATCAAACGTTGTCTTGGCCCAGCTATTAGGAATGTGTGATGATTTAACTTATAATTTGATTGAAAAGCGTGGTGTTAAAAATATTATCAAATACGTTCCTTGGGGTCCTCCAGTTGAAACAAAGGATTACTTGTTGAGAAGACTACAAGAAAATGGTGATGCTGTAAGAAGCGATAACGGTTGGCCATTAGTCAAGAATGTTCTTAATATTTACAAGAAAAGATTCTTAGAGTCACGCTCTTAGTTCTAATGTTGGCTGCTTAGTTAGTTAGCCTTATTCACTTCCAATCCTAGATCAATCCTAGATCACTTGTTTGATTTCCATTTTGCATATATACATATTTAATGACTGTACTCCTATAAAAATATAAAACAATAGACAAAAGAATCCAGTAGTAGTACTCTATTTCTTCTTCCCATCGTCATGACTATAACTGAACAATAATTGCATTTCAGGCGTTAGTTCAAACAACTTATTATTCTCCCTGTTGATACCTGGTAGTTTCAAGTCATTCTTAACTTTTATCTTCTTGCAAACAACGCTATTGCTGGTGTCAATGTATGGAAAGACTCTTTTGTGGTCCTCGAAGCGTTTACTGACTTTCGGGTCTGTCTTCGGTTCGTGTCTCGCCTCAGGCACATATAAATCATCATCAGAATCCAGTTCACGATATTGCGGCAACGGATTGTCAATTTCTTCAACAGCATCAAACATTTCTTGTTCTTCATCACTTTCTTCCCCCTCGTCATTATCATCGTCGTGATCATCATTATCATCATCATCATTAAGGTTTCCATACTCTCTGGAAACTTCATCTTCTTCTAACTCCTCCAAGAAGAGATCACTATAGTAATCACTATCATCATTATTTAGGATCTTGGTTGTTATATCTCCGTCTTCCTCTTCATCATCATTAGCCGTCTCCACTCCGTTTCTTGATTTGTTAACCCCTAAGCAGTACAGCTGCACTTTCAATTGAAATAAATCAACACTTTCTTTCTCAATTTCGAGGTTTCTTTTGTGCTCTTCAATCTCTTCTTCATCGATATCAGGATTGGCCTCCATAGTTTCTAGTTGTCTCGTCATTTCGGCAATTTTCCTCTGATTCTTCAGAGTAATGTCTCTGATTCTTCCAGCATGAGCATTGTTCCGTCTATACTGCATTTCATCTGTATTCTTGACATTCTTTCCAGAGTTGAGCCGCTGTTTGACAAGGTGATAGAAGGTATCCATTCCAAAATGTTTCAGATATCTCATCTGTTTCATTTCATAATCTTGGAAATCTGTAGCATCACAATCCTGCGCCTCAAGTGAGAGTAAAAACCAAGCGACATCATTATCTAGCAGTTCATCTTCATCTATGTCATCTACTATGAATACATTGTCATTATGCAGCTGATCTGTCTGTTCTTCTGTCTCTTCCAGCTTTTCTGCTGCTTTTGAATAGCGTGCTTCATTTCTCTGGGCTCCCATGTCATCTGAATCATAAGCAAGGGCTCGAGCAGTTGGTCTGTATTTGCTGCCGTACAAGATCTCTATCCTTTTCTCTTCCAGCTCATCATCATCTCTCAGCTTTCGATCAAACAGCCCTAACTCTCTTGAGCTCGCAATTGGACCGTCAAACACTAGTCGTCTAACCATGTGCGCTATGCTTCTATTGTGTTCTGCGTCATAAACGTGGGGATCTGAACGCATTTTATCAAACGAAGTCCGTTCATAATCAATTATCTCAAAATCTAATCTGTTAGATATGTCTTCATAGTACTTTCTCATAAACATCGTTCTCTTTAAACCCATTAGCTGGATGATTCTTCTTGGATCTGTTTCAAGCATTTCCACAACCATCAAGTAATCGTCGTTGGATTTGTTTCCATTCGGATCAACAGGAACAACATCCAGTCTAAGAGTGGAATCAATCTGTGTTTTCTCCAAGATTAGACGCTGTAAAAAGCTGGTTATAATCTCCTTCGTCAGTTGAGTAAGGTAGTTCTTAATATCCAATGGAATGGACTTTGGTTTGATAGGGTTGACGTTCAGGTGCGGAAGAGAATGCACAAATTTTCCTACTTCAGTGAGACTCTTGAAGTTGATTAGTTCGTCTTCATTATCAATATTAGTGTCATCATATGTCGCATCTGGTGTCACAGAGGTGATCTTTGAGGAGAACTCATCCTCCATGGCAATGGCAATCTCATCGACTTCCAAAGATGCAGGGAACTCGCTATACGTAACCAGCCTTTTAAATAGTCTTCTCTTTTTCTTGTAATAAGATGTGTATTCTTTCAAAGTATCATAGAACGCCATGATCTGCAGAACAGACTTCGTCTTGATCTTGCGCTGTATTTTCTCCACATTGGCTATACCATATCTCCCGAGAAACTCAAAGAAGATGTCTTTCTCTTCCTCGGACCACGTCTCAACAGCGGCTTCCCGGTGTTTGGGGCCCAGTGGTTGTGCTCCATCGTCCTCATCATCGTCTTCGTCTTCGTCGTCTTGTTCAACCTCGTGGCTTAATCTCTTCCTGTGCAGCTGGTCTGCCGGTTCCTTGAGCCCATTGAAGAACTCATAGGTATGTGCATTGTATGCAGCAGCGTACTTCTGGAAGCCGGTGGGCTGCATCTGTCAAAACGGGTAGGTCTTTCAAGGCCATTTATTGACACAGCGTGTTTATGTTTTTTTAGTTCCGATTAAATTAAACTTTCTCGAGGTAATTTCGCATGGTGTGCGGGTGGACCTGGCATCGGGGACCAGAGACTAAGGACCAGAGACTAAGGATTAGAGACTAGAGACCAGAGGACCAGAGGACTAGACAGTAGAGACTATCTGACGTGCTTGTCCATAAACCGCTGGTGGAATTGGGACTTGAGCAGGTCATTCACGTATTCCCCGTTTTTGTCTTGTCCCTGCCCGGCGTTGTTCTTGAAGACGGACTGGCGCCAACTCTTCTTGACGGGCTGTTGCTGCTGCTGCTGGGAGTCCTGCTGGGCAAGCGCGCGCTCCTGGGCCCGCTGCTGCTGCTCCTTCTCCTTCTGCAGCTTCTCCTCCTTCAGCTTCGCGAGCTCCCGGAGCAGCTCGTCGTCGCTGTCGCTGTCGCTTTCCTCATCGCTGTCGCCAGTGTCACTGTCACTGTCACTGGCATCGAGGTCCTTGGTCTCCTCCAGCACTCGCTGCCTGCGCTCATTGTACGTCTCTGGCACGCTGCTGGTCTTCACATCCTCCAGTTGCGCATTGTCGCTGGCACCAGGCTGTTCTCTCTCGCGCAACTCTCTCTTCAACTCCTCCAGCTTCACTCGATGCTCGTGCTCACTGTTCTGGCTGTCTCGCACGGTTCTTCTGTACTTCAGCTGTCTGTGCGCAGCACCCCCATGGGCAATACTACTGCCTCCACCTGCGTAGGGGTCTCGTGCACGCCTGCTCTCCAGTGTCGGCTTATGGTTGGTGGTCATTGGTAGCTCTGCCTCTTGTCGTCTTTTAGTCCAAGTTGTGCTAATTATAAAATTTTCCCGTAAAACAAGTGCTCAAATTTCGTACTTTCTAACATCATCTGCTATCCCATCCCATAGCAAGCCAAAATACACTAATGCAACCACTGGACATCCCAAAACTGCCCTCTGTGCGTGACTTTGCCTACGCGGTGGACCACCCTCTCCACTACGGGGTCGACAACGCCCACGATCCCTCCTTTGAGAACGCAGAGGGCGATCATGATGATGTGCCTTGGGCTAGTCAGGACGAGGAAATTCATAATGAAGAAGGCGATACGACAGAGAGATACAACGATAATAACGTAAAGGGGAAGGCTATAGCCCTATTTGACTTTGTGCCCGAGAATGATAACGAGTTTGCCTTGAAAGAAGGCCAGATAATATGGATCAATTATCGACATGGACAAGGTTGGTTAGTTGCTGCTGATTTCATCGAGAGTGGTGATGAGACCGCAAATAGCATTGACAATGAACGCAGTGGGCTGGTTCCTGAAGAGTATGTGCAACTACTGGATCAGTGATATGAATACAATACTGCATGCATTGCATTGCAAGAACGGTGTGTCTTTACGCGTCAAAGTGACCCTGTTCTTTGAATACCAGTTTTTCCAAGATCCCATGACTTTTGTTTGACCTTGCAATGAAACATCCCAAATGACATATCATCAACCCCCCGTCAGATTTAGACTACAGACTTTAGAGTACCTTGTGTCGGGGGGCCATCCATCATCAACTCAATCACAAAATGCTGATTACAAAGTAGTTCGTGCACCGTCCAAAAACATCACACGCTGTATACTTGGCCCCACGATTGATAGCATCTGATGAAACTGTACTATATTTCGAACCGTACGATGTCTCATCTCTCTAGCTAGCAGCTGTCTATTGACGGAAGAACAATATAGAACCCGCTCTTACCAGGAAATGAAGGTAACTTAGTTCCTAATTCGTAGTATATGGCCGAATAGCCTTGACGGGTTTTATGGAGTTTATGGAGTTTATGGAATTACGGGCTTTATTTAATTCTTTATGAATGGACCTTCTCACAAAGAAAACTATATAAGTAGTGCATCCGATGAACCCATTACTTGGGTCTTCTGTGCTATGAGTAATCTCATACAATATATACAATGACAAAGTACTTCGTCACAGGTGGCTCCGGTTTCATTGGCTCAGCCGTAATTAAACAGCTATTTTTGCAAGATATTAAAGTGTCAGCTTTAGCAAGATCTCCAGCATCTGCTGACAAGTTGAAAGCTATTAATCCATCAATTGAGATCATTTCTGGCTCTTTAGAGGACTTGGAAACTATCTCCAAAGCTGCAAAGAATTCAGATGGCGTCTTGCATCTAGGTTTCATTCATGACTTCTCAAACTTCGAGAAGTCCATCAAAGTTGACAGGGCTGTCATCAACACCATTGGTGACGCACTTGAAGGCACCAATAAACCATTTGTCTTGACCAGTGCTGTTGGTCTCTATGAAGCTGGTCTCAAAGCCGGTGAAGAACTCACGGAAGACACCAAAGTTGAGTTAGATCCTCACCACTTTGGTTATGGCAGAGGTATGAATGAAGCTCTCGCTCTTTCTTTATCAGAAAGAGGCGTCAGAGCTACAGCAATTAGATTACCACCTACTGTCCATGGTGCAGGAGATCCTAATTTTGTTGCAAGATACATTAATTTGTCTCAAAAGAATGGATTTGTTGGATATCTTACTGCGAATAACACTTGGTCTGCAGTGAACAGAGATGAAGTAGCTAAATTATACATTTTGGCTGCTCAAAAGGGTAAAGCAGGCTCAGTTTACCATGGCGTTGATGAATCTGTTGTAAAATTGAAAGATTTAGCGGAGACAATTAGCAAGAAACTCAACATACCGGCTAAAGGATTAACGCCTTCAGAATTAAGCGAAGCGTATGATCGATTTTCCTTATTTTTATCTATGAACATTCCAGTTTCGTCAGAAAAGACTCAGAAGGAGCTGGGCTGGAAGCCAAACGGTTCAACATTGTTTGAAGATGTCAGGGAATTGTACTAAGATACTGTGTTTAAGAAAACTATCTTAATTTAGGAGTATGTGATTTTTTGTTGAGACAGGAAGTTGGTGCTGTGAAGTTATCATATTGTTGAAGAATTTTTGAATCCTACAAAGATATATTTGTGAAAAGAGCTATCCATGATTGGCTAGCTGTTCAAATTGTAGACTACACATTCTCGATTTAAACTCTAAACACAAATGGTGTATTTAGTGCGTCACGTATATATTTCTTTTAAACATCAATCTATTCATTATCGCTTTCAATGACATCTTGCCAATTTTCTTCATTAACATCATCATCTTCCTCGTCTTCTTCAAACCCACTGACTTCAATTGCACCGCCGAGCTCATTGACTAGGAAACGAGTATGTTGTAAAATGTCCTGATCTAGTTCAACTGAACTATTGTTGTTATGAATCTTCAAAACCATGGAGAAGTTCACTTTACACTTCTGTAAAATTTTATGCTCTTCTTCTGTCTTGATCTTATTCAAATCAACTTTGAAATTTTCAAACAGTTCTGGGTTGAATTGATTATATTGGAGATAGTATTGATTCTTTTTCAAGATCAAATAATTGGAAAAGGCTTCAATATATAAACTTTCCAAGTTATTGGAATCAATATCTCTAATTGTGGAACTTATCAACCCTCCAAGTTCGTAGTTTCCTAACTCAATACAGAATCTGGAAAGTGTCAATAATGGTTGAATCAATTCAATGTATTCTGTGTTAACATCCAAATCTGATTCACTTCCAGCGGCAATAACACCATCTGCTTGTTCCTCCAACGCTAATTTCTTCCCCTGGAAAAGTTCCCACGATCTATCAATAGCCTTCAAAGCGTCGTCATCTAATTGCTGTGATATCCTGATCGATGCCAATAATGACCACGTTTCTGGGTTCGTCTCATCAATTTCCAAGCAATGTTGGATCAGCTCATTGCACACTTGCTCAGCTTCTGGTTCCATACAAAGGTCTGTCATCCAGATCTCAATCTTAGCAAAGACGGCACCATTAATCTTCTTTAAGAGTTGTCTGTTATCAGAATTGTCCTGTACCTGACCTTGTAGTAATGATATTCCCTGATCAATCAACTCCAGACCTTTCACGCCACCAACAATTTGCCCCACGTATAAGAACTTCTCAGCACCGCATACACCTTGAGGATCAGTCACTATTGCCTCGTGTAGATACTTAAACGCCTTTTCAACCTTACCATCTTCAAGATATGCCTCACCCAAAACTGAAAGGAACTTCGAGTCGCTTGCGTGTTGGCCCTTTAGCGGTCTCAGTAAGCGAATCGCTTCGGAAGGTTGTGCAGCATCTATAAATGCTCTTGCTTGAGCCAGTTGATCCATAGCAAACGATATATATTAGTCCTAATAATCACAAGACCTAGTCTACATCGAAATGGCATAGGCCCAAGAAAGCACAAAAGTTTTTTTTCCAGGCGATGAGCTGCTGACTCAGCTCGACAGAGACTAGAATAGAGACCAGGAACTCAAATTTTGGTCAAAGACGAAGAGACTCACTCGATAGTAAGCGAAAGAGACTAGACTCACTCAGACTAGAGACTAGAGACTATAGAGACATGGATTACGCGGAGGAACAACAGCAGGAGATAGAGATCCTGCAATCTATCTACCCGGATGAACTCACCGTCTATTCACCAACAGAGTTCGACATCAACATCTTGCTGGAGACCGCATCAGAGAGAAACCATCGACTCAAGCTGGTCATCAGCTATCCAGAGACGTACCCGGAGGTTGAACCGGAGTTGAAAGTGCAGTTCGGAGAGCTGCTGGAAGGGGACTATTTAGAAGAGGACTCAGACTCGGAGTCAGAAGCAGAGAACAAAGTGGTGATAATAGCAGAGACGGTGGATCTCTCAAAGCAGGATCTGACTGATTTACAGAACGAGCTGATTGACGAGGCTGCAGATAATGTGGGGATGCCTTCCGTGTTCACGTTGGCTTCATCGTTAAAAGATCGTGCAGAGCAGCTATTTGAACAAAAGGTGAAGACGCAACAGAAGCGTTATGATGAAGACATGTTGGCGAGAGAACGTGAAGAGCAGAAGAAGTTTTATGGTACTAAAACAACCCCTGAAACGTTCAAAGAATGGAGAGAGAAGTTTAGAAAGGAGTTGCGTATCGATGAGAGAATCATAGAGAGAAAGAATGCATATCATAAGGGGAAGATGACGGGTAAACAAATTTTCGAAGCGGGTCTAGCAGGTGATGAAGACGATGTCGAAGAAATTACAGCAGGCATTGAAGCTGTTTGATAATAGCATACTGTTATTTACACGGGGATAAAATAGCTCAAAAGTAGTCAGTCATGTATATTTAAACACTTTACCGTCATTAATAATAATGCGATTATAATTCACCGGATTTGGAGACAACTAATTTAGTCTTAGTAGCACCTGAACCTGAACCTAAGGTTTCAATCTTCTTGACAATGTCGAAACCTTCAACAACTTCACCGAAGACAACGTGTTTACCGTCTAACCATGGGGTTGGAACAGTGGTGATGAAGAATTGAGAACCGTTGGTGTTTGGACCAGCGTTGGCCATTGATAATAAACCTGGTTTTTCATGTCTCTTGATGAAGTTTTCATCAGCGAATTTCTCACCGTAGATGGATTTACCACCGGTACCGTTACCTCTGGTGAAATCACCACCTTGTAACATGAATTGAGGGATAACTCTGTGGAATGGGGAGTTTTCGTAACCGAAACCTTTTTCACCAGTGGCTAAAGCTCTGAAATTTTCAGCGGTTTTTGGGACAACATCATTGTACAATTGGAAGACAATTCTACCTAATGGTTCGCCGTTTGAGGTGACATCGAAGAAAACTTTGGACATTTTTAATTATTTGTATTTCTTTAGTTCAAAAGGGATGAAAAGAACAGCAAATTTTAGTCGAATTTTTGCTTCGAGGTTTTTTTTTTATTGGAATTTTGGCCAAGTGCGCATTACGTAGTGGCACGGTGCGGGCACGATAAGGGAGGGTGATGCTTTTATATGCCTGCTTTTCCGCATTGGGCATTAGGCAGTGCCACAGACAGCTCTCTCTTTTGACATGTGGTGTGTCCAACAATAGGATCTAGAAGAAGCTCAAATGGACCTCTCATGACACTAGATTCGAATGGTATCTTTGGATATTCATTGCTCTTTTTTCGTAGCTTTGTGTCTTTTCGTCGTATGATTTTGTGTGGATTCAAAAAGAAGCCTCAATTAACAAAGTAGCACAACATGTCTGTGGATGATTGATCTGGCACAAAATGAGTCAATCGATGGTGAATGATGAGAACTTTGACCCACTAAACGCAGCATGGGGGCCTTTGACCCCAAGATCATCGTTAAGATCGAGACCAAACACTTCAATGACCCCAACTTTAAGACGTGGCAATCATCATCATAGGTCACTATCACCATTAAAATCAAGGCCAAACACTGCAAATCATCCCTTTTCGAAGAAGTCAGTTCAATATTCGAGACAGACCGCAGCAGAATGTCTGCAAATGACACCCAAACCCAAGTATCGCATCTCTAGACCTTCTAGTGCACCCACCTCAAAGCGAATACCTTTCAGAATCTTGACACAGGTTCCCGACGCCCAACTGGAAAAAATCTGCTATCGCACTAAAGACTCTAAAGCTGAAGTGGTTCTGATTGGGGATTCAAAATGTGGGAAGACAAGTTTGGTATTGAGCTATCTAGGAAAAGAAAACAGGTCAAATAGGGATGATAATGTGAACCTTTTTGAGAACTATCAAATCCCTATTTTCATCAGAGACTATCAAAAGACTGTACGCATGCAAATATGGGACTATCCTGGAGATGAAATGTTTGATAGATTTCGACCAATATCATACATCACTGCAAACTTTGTTGTCATCTGTTTCAATTTTGCCAATACAGATTCTGAAACATCGTTGAACAACATCAAAGAGAGATGGGTACCTGAAGTAGTGGCCCACTGTGGTTTAAATGTTGTCAAATTCATTATTGGCATTGATAGGTTAAAAGGGCAAGCTAAAGCTACAAAAACTGGATCAGCTCTTCCCAACTTTTCATATTTCCGTGAGGTTGCTAGGGGTTTAGATTGCAAGTATTTGGAATGTTCATTATCTGACTTGAGATCTGTTGAGAGGGTTTTTGACAAGTTGGCAACTTTAAAATTGAAACAAGAACATGAAGGCCTTTTCAAGGATTACAAGGAAAAGGGGCAGCATGCTGGAAATAAATTGAATACGATGGGAAACACTCTATATTTCAATTATCTCACAGCGGATAATGGTCCTACCAGTGAGAGTTCAAAAGTAACAGGGGCCATTGGATACAGGAAAACATCTTACCGCAGAAAAAGGCATGCGTGCCTGATAATGTGAAAATACATAGACACTTTGAATCTGGTCCGACATTAAGAACTTGAAGTACACTAATATACAACCATACCTAGTTTAACCTTCCATCTCCACATACTCCTTATTAGAATCTTTTTGTTTCTTGAGAATATGATCACCCTCCTGTATTTCCTCAGTAGCAGTGTCCTGTGATTTCTGAAGTTGTTCTTCGTTATCAACCTCTTCGTCGCCATCTTCATTTTCCTGTTGGTTTCTCAACCTCAGCTCTTCAACCTGGTTCAACCCATCATAAAAGTTGCTCCATAGGTTAGACACGCTCTTAAACTCTTTGCCTACTTGAACGCTGCTTTCAATCGATCTATTCAACGAATTCAAATTGTTCAGGACTGAATCCATTGAGATCGAAATCTCAGAGATTAACAAATCTCTTTGCTTTTCAAAGTACGTCAGTTCATTTGGTTTCTTGTTCGGTATGCTCATTTTCGAACTTGTATTTGTGATTAAGTCCGGCTTGATATGTAGCTCTCTATAGTCTGGCACTAATATTAAAGCAAGGAACCCCACTGAATGAGCGTTATTCAAGTTAAAACAGCCAACTTATCATGAATACTGTATACAGGCGCGCGTCAAATCTTTTGTCTTGATATAGGTGCTTCAAACCATTTTGCAAGTCACATGATGAAAGTATAATACTCTTCTTTGAGGACATTAGTGAGTTTTTGATACAATTATAAATCTACAATCCCTTTATTAGTTGTGAAATTTATTTAATGATGCGTTCATGAATGAAGTCGTTCAATGTTGGAAACTAACTTGAAATAATCGAACACTCCCCTGTGATGCAGATGCACCAACAGGCGGACATGGATTCTGATTGGTGAATGCGAATAAACGATCTGCGGACATTATGGGACAAGGATCTGATTGGTTTGTTGAGTGTATGTTTGTCCAAATATATCTCATGATGTTGAACATACAAATATCATGGGATATCCAAACTGATTACATTTTTTATGTATTATCGCATTTAACATCCAAGAACTTCCAAATACTGTCGGATGGAAATCCTTTTCGATCAGGCGTGTGATTTCACAGAATGAACAATCCTTTTGCCATATAATGAATCCTGATAGACCAGCTCCCATCTAGATTATACGAAAAGTGAGTATGTTATGAGCAAAAATTGAAGCGGCCGGATATACCTTCGGACAGAGATAAATGAACTACTGGAGCATTCGAAATGTTAAATGAGAATATAGAGATCTTCTTCTTGGTTTCGGGTCAACTATCATAATCAAAATACCGATAGCCGCCGGTATGTTCTCGTTACGTCATGTTAGGCAACTCAATAGGTAATTGTTCGACAATTTGACGGCGGTGATAATGCGACGTCAAGGCATGAGTGTAAGGCTTTGTCACCGCCTATGAGTCGCACCTAATGACATAGGCTGACACTATATAGATATGCACACTAAGATATTTCTGATCTCTACATACTCACAAGTTCTGTATTAAATTTGAGAGATCAATTGATCATCATTATCGATTATCCTTTTCTAATTGATAGCTCTCCATCAGCAAGTACTAATTTTTTTTACATACTGTTTAATTACATCTAATTGACCGTCAAATTGTTAACAACTATACTTAGGACTCTAATTATCAATTTATATTATTCTTCAATTTTAAGCCAGAACACCAGAACTGCACTCAAAACGTAAATTATACAAAAGACTTCCTACGCTGATCAGATTTTTTTTACAACTCTTTCTTAATAATACAAACATTCCTATCCTTCTAAGGTTTTATTGTTTTTTGTTTTCTTGGTCTAGAATAGCAGCAGTTCAAGCGGAGCAAGAAGATGAAGCAGCTTCAGTATCGATCTCAGTCAAATAATCTATGAAATCTTGTAAGGTAGTGAAAGAAACTTCAAGACCACCATATAGGATTCTCAAATAGTGGTCAGAATCCGAGTCATCCTTTGGTTTATAAAGCTCAAAGACATACTCTGAACCCATTCCTGGCCATTGGAACTCTTTCAATCCGAAAAAGTCTTTGATTAAAGCAGTTAACCCAGAAATTGAACCATCATGTGCAATATTGTGCTGGTACTTGATCGATCTTTCACCATTGGCAGCATCTTTCAAATGGTCAGCCAACTCCAGAGTGAAGTTACCATACTTGTATTTTCCATATTCAGTGGCATTTGGATGGGCTCTGAAATTATAGTCATATTCCCAGTGTCCTAATTTAATGACGCTTTCATACTGTTCAGAAGTGACATTGACTTGATCACCTGCACAAGTTTTTGAGGATAAGTTGTCAAAGAAGTGATCAATCGAGTTGAAAAATGATGGAGAACCAGTTGCGTTGATACCATATATTTCACCAAGTTCGGTATAGATCGATGAATTCGTTTCTTGATACCATAAATCAGTTTGTCTGATGCTTGATTTCAAATCATCAGCTTGTTTACATTTCAGGTTTGGTTCTAAATTATCAACTTCTCTCAATTCCGCCTCAACATCAGAATCTGGGTACATTCCTAAGATCAAACTATTGAAAACTTGCGTAGTAATGTTGTTATTTGTAACTCTGTAACTGACAGTTTCAGGATCATATTCATCAGATAGAAATCCTAATTTACCGTTATAAACTTGAAATAAATCGACCCCATGTTGAATTGAATCAATTTTACCACCTGTTGTGATTTGTGGGTAGTTCATATAGGTCTCTAAAACATCAGTTGGTAAAACATTGGAACTGTACTGAGTCCTTTTATGGTGACGATGAATCAATTCGACATATAGCAACTCAAAATCTTCACTGGAGACGTTCTGGTAAGTCAGGGTATTGACATGAGGCATATTACAATAATTGTATGCTAGAATATCTTTGTGCTGAGACCCTGAGCTGAAGCCTGTTAATGGTTTTTTCAAAGCATCCTCTGCGGAAGTCAATTGCAGGTGGTCAGACTGGGCTATGACGGCGGATAGGAATCCCAACAAGATTGTTGGAGCTAACATTGAAACGATGTTGTGATTGTTCGCTATTTCGTAAAGAATTGCTGGGTGCTCTCGAACTTATTTATACTTAAAAGGTCTCCCACACGTTTCCGAGTCGTGAGAGTTAGGCTCGCATATACATGTCTCTTAAATTCTCGCTGTGAGACCGTACTTTCTATAAGAAGGTCTGTGATTCGTTAATGGCAACATTTCGAGAAACGTGTTTCACGCTAGAAAACAATGATTTACAGAATCATCATGCACTGATCGGATGCAGCTAGCTACAAAAGCTTAATAATCTATCAAACTGTAAATACTTAAGCAGAGACTAAACACGTTTCAGGGTACATCTAACCAGCACAATCTATAAACAAAGCAGATTACAGTCCTTTCAACACTCCGCGATACCACACCGTTTTACCCTCCACGGGTTCTTTGGACTCAAGATCTTCTCTACGACCTTCCTGAAGGTCAGCAGTGGATAAGTTAACGACTTTGAATCCTTTGATGAACCCAATCAGGATATATAAAGCTGCACTGAATGGAATCAAAATATAGGCATCAACCCAATCTTTAGCAACAAAGGGCTTGAATGTAGACCAACCTTGAATCAAGGCAAATAAGATATTGAAGAATAAAGCAATGTATGCATTGTAAGGGAAAAGTCTAGTTTTAAAAGGTAATTGAGCCAAATCAAAGTTCTGCAATTTCCATGCTCTTCTAATCCGGATATGTGTAAAAGAAATGGTAGCCCAAACAATGAACACTGCAACACCCGAAATGTTCACAATGTAAGCATAAGCCTCAGCTGCACCTGTACTGATATTCATTAGCGATAGCAAACCAAGAAGATTCATAGTCACAATGGCAGGGATAGGAACACCTCTTTTATCTTTCCAACCTAAAAACTTTGGTGCTAATCCTTCAGATGCCAAGTTGGTAATAGTACGACTCCCAATGTAAATTGAACTGTTGGATGCACTCAAACATGTTAACAATATGAAAGCATTGACCAAATGTGGACCACCTTCCCAACCGGCACGGACAAGGGCAATGCTGATAGGTGATTTCAATGTACCACTTTGTCTACTCAAACTTTCATCATCTGAAGGAACGGTAATACCGTAGAACAAGGCAATAAAGAAGTAAACAAAGATAATTCTGAATGTCGTTTGACGAACAGCTCTTGGAATAGCAACTCTTGGATTCTTTGTTTCATTTGTTGTGGCTGAGATACCTTCAACACCTGAGAAAAAAGTAGAAAAATAAACCAACACAGAAATAAACCCTTTAAAACCATCCACCATAGCACCTGGATCGTTCCAATACCTGAAACCAAATGCAGGTCTGTTTTTGATACCACCTGAGACATAGACGATGGAGAAAATATAGAAGATAAATAAACCAACCAGTTTACTCCATGCAAGCCAGTACTCAGCCTCACCAAAAGCTTCGACTCCCAAGAATTGAAAAGCCAAAAAGAAACCCCAAAACAGCAGAATATAACCATAGATAGGAACTTTCTCCTCTGTGTCCCAAAAGCGCATGATTGCAGAAAGGGTATTATATTCATTTGACAGCACACAGAACCAAACAATCACATAAGAATAACCGGCTACCGCACCGAGCGAATCACTATGAAACCTTCTAGAAAGTGTTGGGAACCCACCACCGGTTGGATATATCGATAAAATTTCACCTAGTGACAACATAATGGAGAAGGCAAGAAGACCGATAATTATGACAGCTAAAATTAAACTTAATGGACCACCGAGGTATAACGTTTGACCTGCACCTAACAATATACCTGGTCCAATAATACCACCAAGAGCAATCAAACTGATATGCCTGTCTTTCAAACCTCTTTTGATACCGGTCTTGACGTCAAACTTTTCATTCAGACTGTCGCTTTCTGTCTCAACATCAAGCTCATAGCTGGTACCTTTAACAGATTCTGCTTCTATGATTTTATCCGAACTTGTAGCCCCCGAAAATTTACCAAAGAATTTCGTGGTCATGATAGAAGGTTCTACTGCTATGTTTTCTAGTTCGTTATCTCAAGTTGACATAGTTTTATGAAAAAATGCTGGCATTTTATAATTGTTGGTTGTTTAGATTTAATGCAGAATAAAAAAATTGCGTCAACTTAGGCGCCGCTCTTAAATTGATATGTCTCTTTTCTTTTTTTTTTAGATAGTAAGGGCCCACTGACCCATCGAAATAATATCAATTTATACACATTTCTGGCTGATAAGAGTGGAGTAGCTGTTCTATGATAGGAACAACAGAGTAAATAACGTACCCTTCTAACAGTAGATGCAATTGTATTACCATGTGATGCAGCAGTTAGCTACTATGGCATCAAAGAGATGCTCCTAAGAAGCTTTTGTGCTCGGAATTCAAAAGTTCAAAGCATTGTGTAACTTCAAAAGGGTTTTTGGACTGTGGAGTCATACGCACGAAAAAGAGATAACTCTAGGCAAGCCAATATTATAGAACGAAATTGCTGCTTACATTTGAAATTATTGTAGTGGAATTGATCTTGGATTAAACATTTGATGGAAAAGTCGTAAATATCCCGTTCCTGAAGCGAAGCGAACCGAAAGTTTCTTGAAATTCCATGAAACTCAAGCAGCAAAAGCAAAGACATAATGGGAGCCGCACCTTTACACATCTGCCATGATCCATTAGTAGCTCTGACAGCTAGGTTAAGACTAGCTACCATTTTATACCCTACTGTTGGTTACGTCGTGCAAAATGGTGAATGGTTGTTTCGGGTTATACCCGCTTTGGTAAAGCCACTTAAGCCACCTTTATCCACATTTCGGAAAGCGACTGTATCTTATAATTTATCATGACTCCGCAGAAAACAATTGGGGAAAGATCTTTGAAACTTACAAGCCTTTCTGACTGACACACCACAGATACCTGGGATGCTAAAGAACCTATAACGATCTTTCTTCTGATTATGAGAACACAAGTAGTTACGATATAAGGAACGTTTTGCCGAGTGTGCGTAAGAGATTTTTTTATATGTCATTCTGCTTAACGTACATAACTGTAGTTTGCAAAAAAAAACCGGGGCTCATAATGTTTATTCGAGGTGTGGAATAGGAAATATTTTTCTTTAAAGAAAAGCTCTTATGGCCAAGTTGGTAAGGCGCTACACTAGTAATGTAGCGATCCTCAGTTCGACTCTGAGTGAGAGCATGTTTTGTTTTTTGACATCTGCACTCTCCGTCAGACATACTCTGCTGGTCAGTGGGAATGCCTACAGTTCAAAAAACTATCGATCTTTTTATTTTTGTCCTTGTATCTAATGTTCACCACGTTTGCGTAGCTGGGAGATAGTGTACAGTGGAAATAATTCATCTTTTGAAGAAATCTCAACTTTCGAGTTTTTAGATATTTCACTGGATGATTCCAAGTTTGAAACAACCTTGGTGTTGACATCAATGACCCTTAATAGATCATCATCATTTTCAATTGACACAATCAGTTTGTCGGCGGATGAAGCCACCGAAATTATTGGATGAGTGAGCTCTATGACACTATCTAATGAAAGTTTTGAATAGCTATCCAGTTTCAAAATCAGGAGAGCACTTGTTTGCTCAATCAGAACAGCAATTGAGTTAGTTGAATTAACAGAAATAATCTGAGAAACACAGAACTCTTGAAGATTTTGCTCTTCATTTTGGAATTTTGATGGAGTTAAGTGAGCATCTGTCAAGTATTTGGAGATTACATCCTTTAGTGGGAACTTGTCAATCAACTTCCCCTCTATCCAGTTCCATGAAAACAAATGGTCATCACCGCCACCAGTTATCAGTGTAGTTGGAGCAAACGAAGGGATAATGACGTTTGAAATGAATTCAGAGTGACCAAACAAGTAGTTCTCAATAACATAACCATTTGGGTAATTTGAAACTCTGATGTGTTCATCACGGTCAGCACTGATGACAAACTGTTTGTTGTTGTATTCTCCGACAATGACATCTGTAAGCATGGAAACATGACCTAATAGTGGGTCAGTTTCCGAGTTTTTCTCTGTTGTCTCTTCCGAGTCAATTGGGATTGAGTAAACGTCACCAAATTTATCACCTAGCAGGACGTCCTTGCTATCTGAGGAAGAGGTAATAGCAGATGGTCTTTTAGGAAACCTTTGTCTTTTAATCAAAACTAACACATTTTCGTTATTATTCATATCAATCTCAAAGACAGCTGCGGCCTTGTCTGAATCAGTTGCAGCGATCAAATATTCCTCGTTAGAAGTTAGATGCAGAGCTCTAATATAGTTGAAGATCTTTGGTGCACCTTTTCCGGGGGTTGGAACCTTGGCTTCAGCATTATTTCCTTTCTGCTTCTTTGCAGAAGGTTCACTGGAATTTTCAAGTTGCCTCTCTTGTTCCTTTATGATCTTCTCTTTGATTAGGTCTTTGGTATCGAACTCATCGATGAAATGTCCTATTCTTTCTCCAGTGAAAGTACTGAACACCTGAATCTGGTTCTGAGCAGTTGTGAAAAGGAGCGTACCTTCTCTGTTTGAGAGGACCCTCTGGAACGGATGCTTCATTGTATTTTGCAGCTAACAAATCTCTATGCTAATGGTCTCTTCTAACTAAAAATTTGAAGCTCATCGCAAAACAAACAAAAAAATTTCAGCTGACTAAGCCAATTAGCCTTTGCCCTTTGAACAGCCATCTCAGGACAGTCAGTCTCACTGGGGAGATGTCCTGCATAGGGGGTGCTCTAGACTGATAGGTTTCTAATATCCCCAGAGACCTTGATCTGGCTTTTAATGGCTTGTAACCAGAATTTTGAGGTTGTAGATGATGTTATGAGAATCAATGATATAATCATGCGGAATGCATATTAGTGAAAAAAATTCAGCTGTGGGATTTATTGAGAACTGGACCACTTGAAGCTTTGATCATAAATCATAGGCATTTTTAGCCAAATCTAAAGTTGTTCACGGCATAAGCACATCACCTGGTGTCTTTCTTTTTAAAGAACCATTTCATTCCTTTCGCAGCTTCTTCCGTTTGGCGTGTTGCAGTGCAAACAGAGTGCTCTTATACAGAAATACGATCACACAGCATGTCAAGCCTAACGCATCCTTTAATCAAAGACGGATGGTTCAGAGAACAGTCAGACGAATCATTCCCGGGGCAGGCTTTGGAACTAAGAGTCAAGAAGATTTTGCATACGGGTAGATCAGAATTTCAAGATATTCTTCTATTTCAAAGTACAGATTACGGTAATGTTTTGGTGTTAGATGGGATCATTCAAGTGTCAGAGAGAGACGAGTTTGCATATCAAGAGATGATTACACATTTGCCCTTATTTGCTCACAAGAATCTAAAATCAGTCTTGGTGATTGGTGGAGGCGATGGTGGTGTATTAAGAGAAGTTTTGAAACATGATAATATTGAGAAGTTAGTACTTGTGGAGATAGATGAAACAGTTATTGAGCTCAGCAAGAAGTATCTTCCAAGCATGGCGATTGCATTCCAAGATCCTAAAGTTGAGGTTAAGTTATGTGATGGATTCCAGTACCTGAAAGATTTACATTCGAATGATGAGGCCAAATTCGACGTGATCATCACTGACTCTTCCGATCCAGAAGGTCCAGCTGCTGCATTTTTCCAAAAACAGTACTTCCAATTATTAAATAACTCGTTGAATGAGAATGGTATTGTTATCACACAAGCATCTGAAAATGTCTGGCTAAAGATTGAACTCTTGAAGAATTTGAAAACCATCATGAGTGAGGTTTTCCCTGTTGTGAAATATTCATATACCACTGTACCAACGTATACATCAGGACAATTAGGACTGATGATTGCAAGCAAAGACCCTAACGCAAAGCTCGACCAACCATCAAAAAAATTGGACAAAGAGAAAGAAGAAGCATTATTCAAGTACTACAATAGTGAGATTCATAACACTAGCTTCATCTTACCAAATTGGGCCAAGATCTACCTGGAACAATAGTTTCCACAAAGTGCATTAATTATAAAACGAGTTGTATAGATAGCCTATATACAACTTTCCTAAAACCCGAATATATCATCCATAGCTGACTTCTTTTTCTTTTTCTTCTTCTTATCCTTCTGTTCTTCACCCTTCACCACTTTTGGCGCCTCACCTTTTGTAGCATCTCTATCAGGCCTTTTCGTCTTCTTAACTTTCTTTTCCCTCACAACTTCCTCTTCATCTAAATTGGCAGAACGTTTCCTACTCGGATTGGCGTCAACTTTCGGCACTACAACACTCTCTCCAACATCCTCACCAACATCATCGCCCAAATTATTCAGATCTCCAGATTCCACATCCTCAGATCGAGAGCTTCCACGCGTACCCTTCTGTTTTCTTTCCAATAACGCATCCTCAAGCCCTTCAATGTACCCAATCTCGTGGTTTACTTTGCTTAACATTCCCAACAGTGTCAAACCTAGGGAGATGAATTGAGCTAATGCAATGATTCCGTTGAAGGACCTGAAACATTTCTCAGCAAGGACACATCGTATATACATAGCAAGCTCCAGTACCTTTTCTCTATGTGCTGCCGAGGTCACTGGCTTGCTCAACATCGGAACCAATTTTGTGAGAGCTCTCTTCAAAGAGTTGAAGTCTTTCCACCATGTTGTGGACCTGTGCTGATTCTTATTTCTATGATGAAGGATTTTTATTAACCTGTACTCATGATAAAGTGCCTGGTAATGTTCACTGGGTATCAACGACATTGGTTTTGTTCACCTCCAGCTTCATACAGAGGTGAGTTTTAGTGTCAGACTAATTTTTTTTTTTGTTTACAGATTTTTGTTCATCACCGAGGCAACAAATCAAATACATAATTACCGATAAACAATACACATTATAAGAATATAAGAACACCATTTCGGTATTTCAGACACTGCAAAAGGCACCAGAGTATGCCAGTGACCAGGTCTTGGTTTGACCGTCATCTAAGAACTGGTTATTAAAGTTTTGACCTGCGAAGAAGTCCCAGGAAGAGTTCGGGTCAGTTAGGGCCAAGTTCAAGTAGGATATACCTTTCCAACCACTTGTAATGCTTTCAGCAACTACCCTCATTATTTGATCCCATTCTTCTCTCACAAACGTGGGAGTCCTGAAGAATGAACTGATAGATGTGATTGGAATTGCATGAATCATCTGGATGTATTCCAAATTGTTACCAAAATAAGTTGTATGATCAATCTTATTTTCAAACAAGATACCCGTAACCTTCTCTTTGATGAAATTCTTAGGCTGAACATCATTATCATCTGCTAATAAGAAATACTTGTTCACGGATACTCTCAAGACACCTAGTTGGATATTACTTCTATTTTCTAAAGATTGATCGCCGACAACATTACCCCAAATCTTCAACGCATAGTATGCATTATAATCTTCAGAAGATGATTCCTGATCTTTACCATCACCAGAAACATAAACACCTTTGGCCCAGGAATGACCATTATACCAATCGAATGACCTGTAAGCTGGAAAGTATGGGTCATCATCACTTGGACTGGCAAAGTCTCTGGCCAAATTATTGACCCAGTTCTTTATACCGTTGATCCATGAACCACCCTGTTCCCTATCAACTTTGGCAGTAATAGCGGCCGCTAAAACATGATAACCGTAATGGAAATGATGATCGTTATAGTGTGTGTTACCAAAATCACCACCTGATGGAGCAGTTGAAACTATCCCTTTCCACGTTTGATCATATGCCAACTTGAATATCTGAGTATTGTTAGAGAATCTCTCAATTGCCTGTTTAAGCTTTGGCAATAGTATATTTGTCAAACCGGGATCTTTCAGAACGTAATGGGTAACATATAAGACCCAAGCATATTTAGCCAAAATCTTACCACCAAAGTACATAGAGTCTAAGTTGGATTCTGTCTGAACATCCCCTTGAACATCAGAGTTGGCCGCGTCTCTAATCGTGTTCAAAACATTATTTGAATAGGTTCTTGATATACCTGGGATTGAGGAAAATGGATCTAAACCTATATCAGACGGGACTGATAAATTGAATTCAAACTTATTGGTGATATAACCAGTGGCTTTACCTTTAGTGATAGTATCTAGCACCAAGTTGGTTTTGGCGGGATCCATGCTGCGAGTGAACGAAGCAGTATGATGAGGCAATGCAAACAAAGCTGCTTTACCAGAATTTGAGGAGCCGGAAATGCTATAATTAATTGAATAATTACCTGTCGTTCCTGACACTGAACCAGAAAGCGAAGCCCTGGTTGGATATGCACCTGCAGCGTTATCAAATGCATCCGAGTCAGTTGGGATTAACTGGAAAATGCAACCATTGACTGAATTACTTGCAACAATAGTATTACCATCCTTCTGAGCGAGCCGTAATTGTTGCCCATTTGGAACAGTGACATAAAGAGTCCACACTCTATTGTTGTTCAAGGTGATCTTATACTTGTCGATACCCAATCGTGGTGAGGTAACGCCTATAACAGACGCAAAACCAACTGCACTACTCAATTTTGGAATCAAATTGTAATAGATACCAGTGATCAAACCTTCACCTTGGACCAATGGGACATTCAAATAACCTTGACTTCTACTTTGTAATCTGATATCAACAGATAAGTGTTTTGGATTCGCAACATGTAATGTAGTACCATTGTCAAAACCCTGAGAACCCAAGACAATGGATCTGATTCCATTTGCACCGAAAAAGAATTGAACTGGATTGGCATTGGCATCTGGACCTGAAACAATATCACTAGCTGGAACGTGATGTGCAGCTAATCCTTCATATCCTGCATCTTTAGACCACCAGATAGAGCACGGTTGTATCCATGTTGGCAAGGTTTGATCACCTAACATAAAGTTAGCATAAAATTTGTTGGTAGCTATTGGTTTATTGTTGTTGCTGACATTCTGTGGTTTAACTTCATGCGCCGTTCTTGGGAAGAAAGACAAAGGGGCATCGTTGGAGATATTCTGACTGAATATGTCGTTGGTGTGGGCATCGTCTTGTTGAGTATTCATCTGAGCAAACTGAGAAGACAAACTGTTAATATCATGGCCACCCTGCTCGGTAGGGTTTGGTGGTAAAGGAGCTGCCGGCCTGCTGTACATTCTTGGAGCTTGATATCAGGATGTAGTTCGATAGCAATTGAAAAGTAGGCAACTTCCAAGATTAAAATAAGACTTAAATTCTTAAGTGAACTTCTGTAAGGGGTGTAAAGTGTGAACTTAGGTGCAACTGCGGCCTATAATAGGCTTGGAGGTTTGGGGTTGATCAAAGTGACACCAAAGACGAGAATGACACAAAATAGCAGTATTCCTGAAGAGCCAAGATCTGAAAGAATTGGCAGATTGATTAAAATAATTGTGGTTAGCCAATGAACGGGCAACAGAGAGGCTCTATACTGACAATCGGAGCTCAACTCTGAAGTCGAAGCAACGACTACAAATTTCAAGAGGTCTGATTTTCCGAGAAGCTTGTTTTTCCGTTTGAAACTTTTGTTGATAACTTGTCACAGGTCCACGTATCTACCTTCTGAGAGTGGCTCAACAACGATATGACCTCATTGATTGACGTTCAGAGAAACCGTATGTCGCATCCATAAAGATACCTCTCTTAATGGCAGATACTAACGTTTGATTACAGATATCCTAGACTTGATCACGTCAGTCAAAACGAGCAATGGTTATAAGATTCTTGTGTTGGATGAGTTATCGTCTGAGTTGATCTTTGAAGTATTGACGAGGGCTGAACTCCTTCGTATCGTCACAGGTAAGTGCACCAGCTACGGCTTTCAAATAGAGTGAATACTGACATTTGTCTTCCAGCGATTGAATTGGTAGACCAGAAACGTGAAAGTCTATCCATGGTGGAAGCAATTTACATTCTTGAGCCTTGCAAATACTCAGTGAGCTGTCTTCTAACAGATTACACTGTGATTCCTTCACGTTATAGAAGCTCCCATGTGTTCTTCTTACCTGGATTAACCTCAGAACTTTCTGGTCTAATGAAGAAGAACCATACATTCCAAAAGTCTCTGCTGACGCTCAAAGAGTTTCATTTGAAAATTCACCCAAAAGAATCAAATGTCTTTATCACAAAGAACCCACAGGGTTTGCAAATCTACTACAACACGGAATGCCATGACTTGGTTCCCAAAACTGTTGTCAGCACAGCTTCCTCATTACTGAACATCTGTATCTTGACAGGCGAGTATCCTATAATTAGATACTACTCACCAAATGAACATGATGGGTATTTCAATGCATCTGTTTTACCTAAGATGATTGCAATTGAGTTCCAGAATCAACTTGATAACTATGCAAGGGAACATTCGGATTTCCCTCCTGAATCTACAAGACAAAGATCTGTTTTCGTAATATCTGATAGAACCTCTGATTTGTTTGCTCCGTTATTACATGAGTTCACATATCAAGCAATGGCCTACGATTTGAAAGACATCAAAGGTGAGGTGTACAAATATGAAGCAGAGAATGAGAGGGGTATCAAGGAACCAAAGGAATCAAAGCTCAACGATGAGGACCCAGATTGGGTCAAGTTGAGACACCTACACATTTTAGAGGCCAAGGAACTGTCGAGTTCAAAATTAGAGGAGTTTTTGTCAAAAAATCAAATGTTGGTTGATAGATCGAATATCAAATCCACTTCAGATATCTTAACTGCAGTTGCAAGACTGAAAGGGTTTGATGAAGAAAGAAGAAGAATTGTGTTACATAAGACCTTGATTGAGGATTTATTGTTGTTGAACGGGGAGAAAAGATTGGTGGAACTGGCCGAGTTTGAACAGGATCTAGCCAATTTTGGCGTTGATATTAATGGCGAGCGTGTTAAGAACCTAGCCGGTCAGTTGATCTCCCTATTGAGTTCCGATCTTTATTCCACGGAAGATAAACTAAGGCTAATAATTCTCTACGGTTTATATAGTGGTGGTTTGATTGAAGATGATTACAAGAAGCTATTTAATTTCATTGGTGTTGATTTTGAAGATTCTTTGAACTACATTAGAAATTTTGAAGTTATCGGCTTCAAATTAATAAAGCCAAATCTAAAATCAAAATCATCTTTTAAAAGAGAGTTCCTACATGAGTCAATATCGGAAAATTCTTTTAATACATCAAGATTCAGACCAAGCATAAACTCAATCATCGGCCAGATTGTGTCAAATACTTTGAGTGATGAATTATTCCCATACACCAAAGATAAGCCAATAGATATGGATTCAGATATCACTCGAACAAATTCCACTTCAACTACATCTTTGAAAAATCCAAAACATAGACCAGTTTGGGCCAAAAATAATTCTTTGTACAAAATGCCTAGACAAAGAATATTCTATTTCATTGCAGGAGGTATGACCTACTCAGAGTCAAGAACAGCTTATGAATTATCCAATATATTTGATAAGGAAGTCTTCATTGGATCAGATGAGATCCTAACGCCAACATCCTTCTTGGATCAAGTTAAAAAACTTGAAGAATCAAGAAATGAATTGTATTTGGAGCAAGATCTCAAAGCTTCGAAATCAAAGGAAGTACCAAGATGCTTACTGGAGACCCCGAAACCTAGACTCTCACTTGCCGAGCTGCAAGAACAGGAACAACAGAAACAAAAACTCCTTCAACAGCAGCAGCAGCAGGGACAGGGACAGTTTGGGTCAATTTCTCGAGCTGACACACTTCAAACAGAAGCGGAGAAACAAACAAAACGTTCAAGATTTAAAAAATTCTTGAAAGGTTGAAGTGATACACAAATAGTCAGTATAGATGAAATTAAATCATAACATCATGTAGTTATATTAAACACATATGCATATGCAAAAAGCGATACACGGTTACCACAAAAGTGAAACACTAAGTATCATGATCCTGATCATGCTCATTATCATTTTGTAAATCCTTGTAAGGATTCATTAGATAGGATGCGGGCCCTGCCATGCTTGAACCGTTACCATTTCCATGCTGAAGTGAACTGAAAGAATTATATGATGCTGGGGGAGGAGGAGCGGAAGGAGGAGGGGGTGGTTGTTGTTGTGCCGGCTGCTGTAGTGCTGGAGAACCAGATGAGGACTGATGTTGATGCAATCCCAAGTATGCTGAATTATTGGGTTGTGGAAACAACTGACTGGATCCATCAGGAGTGAGATATGATGCATACATGTTTGGGGGAAAGTATCCTGTTGTTGCACTTGGAAGCTGTGACTGTTGGTTGAAAGGGCCCATTGGGAAGCCCATATTGAAGCCATACATTAGCGGGAACGGACCTGGTTGTATAAGTGACGGCTGTGGTGAAGCCTGTGGTGGCCCATATGATAGGGCTGGCGGTGGGAAGTATCCCTGCTGGAGCTGAAGCTGATGTTGTGGATGGGGTTGCTTTTGAGTTTGTTGTTCAGACCCTAAGGCATCGGTATTATCATCATAGAAGTCATCGGAAGTTGATAGTTGAGTGTTTGGAACCACCTCATCTTCATCCTCTCTTTGTTTTCTGGGTTTGTAGTAATCGTAGTATGCGGATTGAAGTCTCTCATAAGGGGTGAACAGGTTGTGACGGGTTTCCTTATCAATGAGGTCTATTCTCCCGCTTCTTAACAGCTTCTTGTAATAGCTCGTCTCATTATACCGATTTCTGACCTTCTTTTCTACCTTCAGTCTTCTAACCTCTCTTGTATCGCGTTCTAATAATGAGTCTCGAAGCTTGATTACCTTTAGCGCCTCGAGGGCCATCTCCTCGTTGTCCATGTCTGCTGTATTGTCCGGCTTGAATAAGGTAAGAGATGAGCTTTCGCTTTGGCTTTTTGTGCACAGTCGCGAGATTAAACTAGTTATCAGTAAATTGACCACACACGAAATTCCGGGAACATAAGCCAGTTCAACGATAATAGAGAAAGTGTATCTGCTACGGATGACCACTGTGCCATATCCTTCTGATTTTTCCATTTTTTTTTGTATTTTTTGTATTTTTCTATACTTCAATCTTCTCTTCAAAAGAAGAATTGAAAACCTGTAACTAATTATACATCAAGAAACAACCATTACAATAACCTATAATAAAACATTGACGACACGGGAACGCATCTGCCAATACAACGACAAAACAACAACTTTCATAACATCACCATGCTGAAGTTGTATGAAACGGTAGTGAAACTTCACACCTTGCGGGGTTTCTAACGTGGACTCTCTTCCTTCTCTCCTCCAAACTCAACTAAAATGAGCTTCACATAACAAGTCTCCATAAGAAACTTAAAATTTCAATAAATGTGGTCTGTCTCCAGATTTCAATGAGAATGAAGCAGCTAAGTATTCTTTCAACAATGGAGTTTTCTTGATTTCAGCAAGCAATTGTTTATCAACGTCTTTTTGATCACTGACTCTTTCTTCTTTGATAACTTTTTTAGCTTGTTCACCTTCACCGAAGAATTCAGATTCGTTCTTACCTGATTTCTTCAATTCTCTAGCAAAGTACTTCTTATCAAACTTGTCGACATTGACAGCTGAGACATCAACTGAAGTAGAAGTAGCGATAACATATTTAGCGTTAACACGACGTAATGGGACACCGTTGATTTTGAATGGACCAGAAACCAACAAAGTGTTGTCTTCTTCTAAGTGTTTCAAGTAAACAACTCTCTTACCTCTGAAACGACCAGCTAATAAAATCAAAACAGTACCTGGAACTAATGATGATCTTAATTTCTGTGGACGAGCTGATTTTCTGGTTCTTTTAGGAACTGGAGCATCTTCAGCAGGGTACCATTTTGGAGCTTGAGTGGCAGACATCTTTGATGTTATAATGTGAATATATGGAACTTAAGTTGGACCAGTTAGTTGATAAGCTGTACATCTGATATCTTTGAAATGCGTGTATGCGTCTTTTTTCTGAGACCGAAAGTGTGCACAAACCGTAGTGGTTATGGTGTATGGGTGAAGCAGTGTATGGGGAAAAACCTGGACGGGGCCACAAAAAGGTGCCAGTTGACACAAATACCGAGGAAAACCGAGAGCCCTGATCCCCAACACGTGACATGATAGCCCCTATCAATCTTATATTCTGACAACAACGCCAAAGTCTTTGAGCTCACCTTTGTAGTTCCAGACACGTGACACTGGAATGTAGTCAATTGAGTAGAGTGGATCATGAGATGGAATACTCTCCGGTCTGGTGTAAATCGTATAATGGTAGTCTGACCTTAATTTCAATCCTGAGAACTCTTCTTTGGTTAGTGACAGGTTCTGTACTTGTTCCTGCTCATTAGATTTTATCGATAGTTCCTTGAATTGCAATGAGAGGTCTTCCGTAGGGGTTTCTTCATCACTGTCGTCATCATAGAGACTAGTAACTTGCTTGTATGACAACCCACCCCATTCAACGTTAGCACCTTTAGGCATTTCAGTAATTTGAACAATAATCAAAGATTTCAAAGGATTTGATCCCTCGAGGTCGAGTTCAGTGTACTCTTCCCAAACTTTCACGAGATTCTTAACAAAGCCGATGCTCTTGATGAATGCAACTGTTGATAGCTGATTCACCGCACCAATGATATCCTTTACATTATTGAAATGCTGCAATGATAAGACAATATCGTACAAGTCATCATTAGTGGATAGCTCCATTGTGGCAGGTATTAATGGGATTTGTCCACTTATAGAGGCCGTTAAATTCTCATCCATTATCGTTTGGGAATAAGGCCCAATATTTGCTGGTGCCCAATAACTTCTTCCTTGTATATGTACACCAGTTTTGCGAATGGAGTTAATTAATACAACGACAGATAATTGTAAGAACGAGGCCGATGGAAGCTTAGTTTCAATGCAAACTCTGGATGGAGGCAGAGGATTGGTGAAGTATTGAACGTAGTAAGAGTTGATTTCTTGGAAGTCTGACATGGATGACAATAATAAAGTTGAATGTTGAATGTGAGAGAAATTAATGTCATAGCTTCCAAGGATTTCCGTCAACTGGAGGAAAACGTCCTGGACTTGTTCTTTCAGACTATGTTTTGATGATGTTATGTTGGAGACAAAGAGTTTATTTCCCATTTTCTTCACAGTTTTGAGGGGGCTGCTGCCAAAGACTAATACTGATTCTGAAGAGGAGCTGAGCTCTGAATTTTTGTCTTTGGCAAATGCTTCTAAATTGTCATATATCCCTTGGAAAGTTTCACTAAGTACTGGTATTTTAGGCACGAAACTAGCCCAGTCTTGGTTTTCACTATTGATATTATGAAACTCACCATCCTTTTCAATGGTCTTGTCGACAACTCTGAACTTAGTTGGCTTCAAGTAGAAGACATCGTTACCTGACGAGATGCTTTCAGACTCAACAATTTCCAACCGCTTCACGAAAAACGGGCAGTCTAGAACCAGAGATTCGAACTCACCACCCTCTCCACAAATATGAACACCAAATTTTCTTTCCAAATTGATAAGTGTTGGGAACATCTGTTTCAGGCTTTGACCCAAGTGGGTTTCATTCAATCCAATAGCTGCGACTTTTATCAGTATAGCATCCATAGACGAGTCTACCATCTCCTGCATCAATTCCAGCTGGTTTCTCTGCCACAGAAAAGCCAACGAAGTGAGACCCAATCTCTGGCAAACATCTTCCACTCTCGTTCTTTGATACGAGGATAATATGGCACCAACAGATACTGCCCCTAAGTCCGGATGATATGATTTCACCCTAGACAGCAATTGGAATAGGTCCTCAATTTCATCATCACTAGTCTTGGAGTATTCCAGCTTTTGGTTCGAGGAGGACCCGTTGATTGAACCTCTGTACATTGGCAGATCACAGCATTCCGAGTAATAGCTCAATGCATCATGGCCCACGGTCTGGAACATGAAGCTGTCCAGCTCCTGGATCTCCGGGTCTGCTGGCTTCAGGTTTGCAAGCGCCACCACCTGGTGGCCCTGTGCCAGACAGTGTAGGATATTAAAACAGGAATCTTTACCCCCTGAGACCAACGCAACAACCTTCATCTCTGCCCTGTGACTAGCTCACTTAACTATGGTGATGCTCGTTCCGAAAAAAATATTCGCGCGATCTCATCACGGCGAAAATTACCTAATTCGGTCAAGATAGATAGGCTCTAAACAGTTTGTTGATGCTGAGCAAATAAACCAGTTACAAGTGTTGCAAGTTGCCTATATGGGACGACAGATGGGCACTGAAATAATGCTTTATCTGACCACTATGCTCTATCTGTAGCGGACGTTTGAATTGGTCACAACCAGCGCGATGGCAATGTTCAGACTCAAGATTATCTGCCATTCTGATATGGCTTCCGTTTCCCAACGGTTACCGAACAAAGCTAAACCTTCTTCTATCTGCACATTGCACTGCAAATATCTATTCAGATTTGATCGAAGAGAGGTATAGCCTCTTAATTAGAAAATGTAAGAGTCAACGGTAAGGAGTGCGGGTACTACTGCCTTCCCCAGTACAAATCACCAACAGCTAGTCCGATCTACTCGCTGGTAACCGATAAATATGCAGGTGAGCAAATAAAAACCGGTAGTACAATTCTCCAGATACATGTTATAAAATGCTAGAAGGCCCCCGCCTCAAAACACCAAAACATCAAACATAACAAGCAGCACAGCAGCAGAACCACCACCCCCATCTAACACACAATGAGACTGATATCCGTCGCTACCATTCTGTGGGTGCTGATACCCTGCACGCAGGCTCTTACCATCATCGATAGTATCTTGGCTACGCAATGTATCTACTACATGAAAGGTTTTGACTGGGGCTGTAACACAACATCCAATAACGCAAAGGCTTACGACTGTCGCTGCCGGAATATCAACTGGATAGGATCAGTTACGAATTGCTTTGAAAGCGAAGGTAAGGATAGATCCGTTATTGACCATGCCTATGCGCATGTCCGAGGTCGTTGTATTTCAAAGGCACACTTGGATATCCCTGTTGATGTGTTGAAGTTCTACCAGGAGAATGCAACAGAGTATCTAATAGAGGCAACAGATAATGACGTGGTGGAGCTAGTGAATCATCCGCTCGCTGTTAATCAAACCCAGTTTGAATATCCAAAGCGGTCATTCAATCACATTTATGCACAAGTCATCAGATCTCAAGCTTACCAATGGGGGTTTGTATTTTTTTGGACTTTTGTGATATTAGTTGCAGCCATTTATAACTTCTTCAGGTTATTTATTATCAAGTACATCAATTCTCAAAAATCCAAATTTACTTCAAATTTCACAAACAAGCTAAGGTACAATTTAACGGTATCCAATTTATTAGCCACTTCAAGGTTCAACTTGTTCGGATTTTGGCCAATTCAACTACCTACTCGCCTTGAGTCGTTCGTAATAACGGCTTACTTTATCTATATGGTTCTTGCATCAACGACAGGTTACGCAATTGAATTACCAAACCAATATCAAAACACAAGAACATTTCAACTCATGGATCTGATAGGTTACAGAACTGGTTTGAATTCATTCGCTTTGATTCCTCCAACTTTCTTCTTTGGTATAAGAAACAATCCATTCATAAAACTAACTGGGTTAAATATATCATCATTCATGCATTTCCATAAATGGTGTGCGTACGGTGTTACCATCCAAGCATTGATCCATTCTGCTGCATGGACTCATTATGTTATCGTGGAGGGTGATTATAGTGTTTGGGCGATGGATCCGTACTGGCAATATGGTATTGCTGGGACTATCATTACATTTTTGATGACATTTCAATCAAGTTTGATCTTTAGAGAAGCTACCTATGAGTTTTTCTTAGTCTTGCATAAGCTGCTTGGAATTTTCTTCATTGTTACTATGTGGTATCATTGTAACACTATTGGCTGGATGCAATGGATCTATGCAACTATTGTTATATGGGCTTATGATAGAATTTTGAGATTTTTACTGATTTTATGGAACGGTGGTGTTAAAGTTTCAAAAGTTACAAAGTTGGAACAGGGTTTGATTAGAGTTATAGTCCCTAAACCAAATGAACATAATGATTACTATTATGGAGGAAGTTATACTTATTTTTATTTTTTGCAAGGGTTTAGATTTTATCAATCACATCCATTTTCCATGATGAAATCAAAGAGAGCTGGAGAGGAAAACTGTTATGCTATTGTTTTCAAATCCGGTAAGGGTATAACTAAGAAGATATCACAGGTGATGTCAAACACTGAAAAACAATCAAGATTGATGAATGTTTTGACCGAAGGCCCATATGGCCAAGTCATCACATTGAATACCCATGAACAGTATGTATTCTTATCAGCTGGGATTGGTTTCACTCCAAGTTATTCACAAGCTGTTGAAATTGTCGAAAAGAACCTTGAAAAGACTTCTGGATATAAGCAACATATCAGGTTCTGTTGGATTGTGAGAAACATTGACTATTTTGATTTATTTTACGAAGATATGAAATATTTGATTGAGAATGATGTTCTTTTAGACGTTTATATCACTAACAATGATCAATTGAGTGAGTATATCAAATCAAAACCGCTTCTAAATAGTGCTACTGTTAAGTTTCAATGCTTCAACGATGAAAGGCCTTCAGTCGAAGCGATTGTCAATGAAACCAACTTACAGTACTCCACAACATTTATCAGCAGTGGTCCAAGTCTCTTCACTGATCAAACGAGGTCAGCAGTCAGTACACTAATCAAGGACTCCACTGTGAGAATTGATTACTACACTGAATCTTTTAGCATGTAATATATTGCCTTGTATATATTCAAATATTTATCTCATAGACATAATTACGATGTAGTGAGTGCAGGAGATACAATAAGGAGAACGGTGGAACGACGAGAAAAATGCTAGATTTCATTCGATTTAGTTTCCCTAGTTCTTTGCCGCGATTGGAGCAAGTTGAACTAGCAAGCATTGTTAGCAATGTTGGAACAACCACTCAGCAGAAACTCATATATAAGAGAAACATCCTGTTTTCCAGATTTCTCATTACCTCTTAGTTCAAGCCAATTGACAATTGCAAGAGTTCTCAATTACCAAACGCTAACAATATTCTGAAACAATGCTTGAAGGAACTAAACTGCCAACCGATTCTACTTTGTTCTATTTGAAAGACGGAGAGCCAACACCATTAACCTTAAAGGAAATTGCCTCAGAGGGAACATGGGTGTTAGTTGGTGTACCAGGAGCATTTACCCCACCATGTTCAGAGAAGCATATTCCTAGCTATATCTCCCACCTTCCAACCTTCTCATCAAAGGATGTCAGAATTGTGGTGATTAACAAGGACAATGCATTTGCTGAAAACGAGTGGGCAAAGACGTTCAATGTCGAAGCCAAGCAAGAGAACATCATATTCGCCAGTGATCCTAACTTGAAATTCATCAAGTCGTTGAAGTTGTCTACAGATGAGGTCGAGCCATTAGGTGAAACCTCCTCCCGTTTTGCGATTGTTGTGAAAGACGGTGAGATTGTCTATGTCGGGAAAGAGAAGAGTGCCGAAGACGTTACAGTCTCGTCTGCAGAGACAGTCCTGGAGAAGTTATGAGGGGCTCTGAAGCCCCAGGTACCCAAACAGCTAAATAGTCTATAGTGCAACTTGTATAATGGGTAGCTCGTCAATGCACGGATTCGACGGGGTTTAGAGTAGCTACACCTGGACACCAGTGATCTCCAGTAGTTTATTTATTTTACTACGTTCTCTTCTCTTCTAATAGCACACCAGATCAAAATTTCAAGAGACCACGGAAACGATGCCGTTGCCCGTAGAAGCTGACGAGGAGAACCCCTGGGTAGAGATCAGACAAAGCAACATGATACCGACAGAGCAAGCATCTCCGAAACCTGCATTAAATTCAACTCAGAAGCCAAAAATCATGTCCCAATCAAGACAGTCCGTTTCTCAAACAAGAAAAGTATCATACATAGATGGGAACGTAAAGGACTTGATATTTGGAACCTGTATTGTGAACTTTCATCATCTGAGGGGTCCCGAAATAGAGTATTCAATCTTCGAGAATGACTTACAACTAGATGCTGCCAAAGTATGGCCCTTCTTACCATTCCAGGCTCTACCTGATAATGCCCATTCATATGAGGAAACCTTCTGCTATTTTACATTGAATTATCTGGATACCACCCTTTTTGCAATTTCATGTGCAAGACAAATCAAATCAGACGAATTGTTGGAAAAGGATGTCGACGTTACTCGTTCATCCGTACAGAAAGCAGTCGTCTTGATACTGAGACAGCCAATATTTGGAAAGATCAAGACCAAACTAAGCATTGTCACGAACTCATTCTTTGCTCAGAAGAATTTTAATGATCGAAAGATAGTGGAAATACTCTTCAATAGCTTACACAGTATCTATAATGACGATTTGAATTACCTTGATGAGATGGATTTCTACTCAGATTTATCTCTTGGTGATATTCTACTGAGTTTCAGGAAAAACACGTTGGTTATCCTGAAAGCTATGCTATTGGAGAAGAAAATTGCATTTTACTCTTCCAGCCCCACCAAATTATGTCAATTCTTGATATCATTTGTCTCACTGGTACCCAATCTAATCAACAACCTATTGGATTGCTCATCACCGAAATTGAATTTATATGCCACTAATTTGAAAGTATCAACTTCATTCCAAACACGCGACAGAAACTCAGTCTTGAAATTTGCGGGCTTGCCATTGCAAATATTTGGCAAAGGTGGTATATTTCAACCATATTTACCATTGCAGCAGTTCGATAGCTTGAATGATATTAAATCGTATTTGGTTGGTACTTCAAACGCTTTATTACTTAATAATAAGACCAAAATGGGAGTTGAAGTTTTGGTCAACATTGACACTAGTTCTGTCGAGTTGCTGAATAACGACCTCGTGCATCCCTTGAATTTGACGTCATATGATAAGAAGTGGATGTCACAGTTGATTTCAGCTTCATCCAACTACAACTCTCATAATTCTACTTCTAGCAACACAAATTTTGTTGGTTCTGATGATTATATACGGCTACACTTTGAAGACTACTTGATAGGTTTACTATCAACAGCTAAGTTCTCCAGTTTTTTGAAAAAGACCAACAAGGGAGAATTATCGAATGAAGAAATACAGCCTTATAAGGACTACGACACAAACCAATTGAAGCAATTCAATCTAGCATTCATAGCAAGCTGGGAGAAGACTCTCAACTACAAGCTTTTTGATAGCACAACGGATGATCACATTTTTGATGTTTTTGAGCCAAAGCATGTCTATGCAGAGGTAAACCATGATTACAACTCTATCAAAAACACACTTACAGAAAGATTACAGATGTTTAAGTTTGAGAATAGGAAACTCGACAATGAGAAGAAGAACAAGAAAGGTGAAGAACAAGCACCCAAAGAGAATTTGAAGTTGAAGATCTCAGATGTGCCCGAAGAGTCCAAATCAAAGAAATCGAATTCGCCTACATCGAAGATCTGGGGCTGGTACAACAAGAATATAAAGGAGAAGTAGAGGCATAGACAGATACCATAGATTCTAGACACATATTTTGTATACCTTCCAGTACACTTGTGATAATTAATATACCGTTATGCCCGCTCTATCCGGAGTTAAATACCCCATTCCGTAACGACGTTCTTCCTAATCGCTCTGGAAGATAATTTTTAATTTGAACGGCAACTCGAGCATCGAAAGGTCAATAAGATGACTGCTGGCGTGACTCCTCTGCTGTTATCTAATATCCGATGATAGCATCAATTCAATTGTATACCTCCTTCGCGAACTGTTGCAGAATTGGGTCTATCGCCAGTATTAGAAATCAACCGGAAAGAGGGGTAAAGCCACCGCTGTAAAAAAATCACTATCAATTTGCCTTCAACTGAAATAGGATTCTTTCTTTCTCTCCTTCTTCTACCATCAGTCCTTCAAGTCGCAACGGCACCACTCGCTCAAGTCAACTAGATACTGCAGTCATGAGTGGTTTTCAGTTTATCAACCAGGCGTTTGCCACTGATAAACTGTTCTCTGGAAACTCCATTGAAGCTGGAGGCGTACAATATGATGACAGTACAGTTTCCAACTTGTTGAACAAGACGATCCTGGAACAAGGCTGCTATTTCTGCCAGGATAAAGAAGGTTGGGGCCCGCTCTCGCCGAAGTACGCAGACTTGACAATTTGCTTCATAAACGGAGGGCTATTCTCATTTATCAATATACTGACGTTGATACTTGGTACTAAAATTCTATACACTTTAACGAGAAGTTCTAAAACAGAGATCAAATTCAGGAGAAACTGGATTTTTTACTCAAGGTTATTGTTGGTTGCTACTCAATTCCTGGTATATACCTTCATTGGAATCAAAACTTTTCAGTCAGGTATTATTGATTGGTACTTTATTCAGCCACTCTTACAAAATTTAGCATTAGTTGTTATCTTCTTTTTGCAAATCTTTGAATACAATCAGTCTTTCGAAACTCATTCATACCTTTTATTTTACTGGTTCATTCAAGCCCTCTTCCATTCCGCTAGAGTTTTAAACTTGCAATTTAGATCAGAACTGTCTGAGGATTATTACATTCCATCTTTATTCGCCTTCATTCTATCCATTTTTTCCATATTGGTTAATTGGCTACCCGAAAAACCATTGGTTTACCAAAGTTTAAGTAACCTCAGAGATGAAAACCCATATGATTATGCTGATCTTTACTCTTTAGTCACCTTTAGTTGGATGACTCCACTAATGAAAAAAGGTTATGCTCAATACTTAACTGAAGATGATTTACCGATCTTATCCAAGCAATTTAAATCTAAATATAACTCTGACATATTCGAAGATCAATGGAACAAAATCTTAAACAAGTACAACAAACCATCTTTAGGTTGGACATTGTTGAACACGTTTAAATTTGAACTAACCGTTGGTGGATTATTCAAACTAACGCAGGATCTTTTGCAATTCTCCCAGCCTTTGTTGTTGAAATACTTGATCAAATTCGTCAATACCTACAATTCTGATTATCCCGAACCAATTTCAAAAGGATTCATGATCGCTTTGGGTATGTTCGCAGTGTCAATGATTCAGACAGTCTTTTTACATCAATACTTCTGGAATTTATTCAACGTTGGTATGAACATCAAATCGGCTTTGATTGCCTCAATCTATAGAAAGTCTTTGAAATTGTCTAATGAAGAGAGAGGAAAGAGAGCAACCGGTGATATTGTCAATTTGATGTCTGTTGACACTCAAAGAATTCAAGAGTTGACCAATATGGGTACTTTTATCATCTCTGGTCCTTTCCAAATCGTTTTGTGTTTAACCTTATTGTACGACCTATTAGGTAGAAGTATGTGGGTTGGTGTCATCATCATGGTTATTTGTATTCCATTGAATTCACTGATCATGAAAGTCATGAAATCTTTACAAAAAATTCAAATGAAGAACAAGGATGAAAGAACCAGAGTTATTTCTGAAATTCTAAATAATATCAAATCCTTGAAACTATATGGTTGGGAGCAACCATACAAGGAAAAGCTGAACCATGTTAGAAACGAGAAGGAATTGAAAAACCTAAGAAAGATGAGTTTAGTTTCAGCTTTGGCAAATTTCCAATTCACAATAGCTCCATTCTTGGTGTCTTGTGCCACATTTGCCGTTTATGTATTCTGGGCCAAAAAACCATTAACCACAGAATTGGTGTTCCCTGCATTGTCATTGTTCAACCTGTTGTCATTCCCATTGGCAGTGTTGCCAATGGCTATCACATCCTTCGTTGAAGCACAAGTTGCCATTGGTAGATTGACTTCATTCTTGATGTCTGAAGAATTACAACCTGATGCAATCAAGTTTTTCGATAAGTCTGAAGTAAAGGATGATAACGTTACTGTTAGAGTCACTAAGGGTACATTTTTATGGCAAAGAACTCCAACTTATAAAGTTGCACTTGCCAATGTTAGCTTTGAGGCCAAGAAAAATGAACTTACATGTATCGTGGGTAAGGTCGGTTCTGGTAAATCAGCATTAATCCAATCTATGTTGGGTGACTTGTTGAAAATCGACGGTTCTATTGAAATTTACGGCAACCACATTGCTTACGTCTCTCAAGTTCCTTGGATTATGAACGGTACGGTTAAGGAAAATATCTTGTTTGGTCATAAGTATGATGAAAAATTCTACCAAAAGACAATTAAAGCATGTGCTTTGTTAACTGATTTCAAAATCTTGAAGAATGGTGATCAGACACTTGTTGGTGAAAAAGGTATTTCTTTATCAGGTGGTCAAAAGGCTAGATTATCTTTAGCTAGAGCTGTTTATTCCCGTGCTGATATCTATCTACTAGATGATCCATTAGCTGCTGTTGATGAACATGTCGGTAAACATTTGATTAATCACGTCTTGGGACCAACTGGTTTATTAGCTAAAAAGACTAAAATTTTGGTGACTAACAAGATTTCTGTCTTGGCCATTGCTGATCAAATCAATTTGTTAGTTGACGGTGTGATCACTGAAAGAGGTTCATTTGACGAAGTTACTAAGAACCCGGAATCTGGTCTAAGTCTGTTAATTAGTGAATTCGGTCAAGGTCATGGTGCAGGCAGTGGAGAAGATGAAACAGTTGAGACTGAAGAAGCTAAGGAAGACTTTATTGATGAAACTCCTAATGAAGAAGCTAAAGGTATCCCTGATGTTGTTTCCTCTGAAGATGATTCCGATTTGAGTTGCGCTGATGCGTTGAGTTTAAGAAGAGCTTCGATCTCGACTTTGAGAACCATTAGATTCTCAGATGACCATGAAGATGGTAAACAAGATCAAAGAGAAGGTCGTGAACAAGGTAAAGTTAAATGGAACATCTACGGAGACTACTTCAAGGCTTGTAATACGAATTATGTCTTGATGTTGGCTGCTTTTATCTTTGTTCCCCAATTATTGAATGTTGCTACAAACGTCTGGTTGAAACATTGGTCTGAAGTGAACTCTAAAGTTGGCGGAAATCCTAATTCTGTTTATTACTTGGGTGTCTATACCTTATTAGGTGTCGGTGCAGCTGTTGCCATCTTTGTTCAATCTGTGATCTTATGGCAATTATGTTCTATTGAAGGTTCCAAGAAACTTCATAATGACATGGTTGATTCAGTCTTAAGGGCACCAATGAGTTTCTTTGAATCTACACCAATTGGTAGAATCTTGAACAGATTTTCCACAGATATTTACAAGATTGATGAAGTGCTAGCAAGAACCATCTCCCAATTTTTGATTAACTCAGTTAAAGTTACTTTGACTGTTGTCGTTATCTTGTTCTCAACATGGCAATTTATCTTCATTATTATTCCAGTCTTGATTATTTACGTTTATTACCAAGGTTATTATATGCAAACTTCGAGAGAATTAAGAAGATTAGATTCTTTAACAAGATCACCAATCTTTGCACACTTCCAAGAAACTTTAGGTGGTTCATCCACCATTAGAGGGTTTGCTCAGACTCCAAGATTTGAACACATTAATCAATCAAGAGTGGATAACAACATGAGTGCTTATTTCCCAAGTGTCAATGCCAACAGATGGCTAGCTGTCAGATTGGAGTTCTTAGGTTCTATTATTATCTTAAGTGCATCCGGCCTAGCTATCCTAACTTTGAAATACGGTACCATCAGTGCTGGTCTTGTTGGTTTAAGTGTAAGTTATTCGTTAGTTATCACACAAACATTGAATTGGATTGTTAGAATGACTGTTGAAGTTGAAACAAATATTGTTGCAGTGGAAAGAGTTAAAGAGTACAGTAGATTAGAACCAGAAGCACCTGAAATTGTGGAGCCTAGACCACCAGCTAACTGGCCAAGTAAAGGTGAAATCACTTTCAACGGTTATTCAACGAGATATAGAAAAGATTTGGATCTAGTTTTGAAAGAGATCAGCTTGACTATTAAACCAAAAGAGAAAGTAGGTATTGTTGGTAGAACAGGTGCAGGTAAATCATCTTTGACATTGGCACTTTATAGAATCATTGAAAAAACAGCTGGTGAAATCTTGATTGATGGTGTTCCAATCGATAAGATTGGTTTATCTGATTTAAGACACAATTTATCAATCATCCCTCAAGACTCTCAAGTTTTCGAAGGTACCATTCGTGAAAATATTGATCCAACGAATGGATACTCTGATGATGAGATTTGGAATGCGTTGGAGTTATCACATTTGAAAGAACATGTGATAGCTATGAGCGAGAATGAAACCAATAGGGAAAAGGGAAAGAGTGGATTAGATGTTGAGTTGAGTGAAGGAGGTTCTAACTTATCTGTTGGTCAAAGACAATTGATGTGTTTGACTAGAGCGTTGTTGATTCCTTCTAATATTTTGGTTTTGGATGAAGCTACAGCTGCAGTTGATGTTGAGACTGATAAGATTTTACAAGAGACGATTAGAACTGAATTCAAAGATCGTACAATTTTGACAATTGCTCATAGATTGAATACGATCATGGATAGTGATAAGATTATTGTTTTAGATAAAGGTGAAGTTAAAGAATTTGATTCTCCAGAAACTCTGTTAAAGAATAAAGACGGTTTGTTCTATGCTCTTGTTCACAGTCATGAGAATGAAGTCAGTAATGAATGATTTCAGAAAATCATTCAGAAAATCATTCTTTTTATTATATTCCCATCCATAGTCCAGAAAAAGTTTTTATAAAGATTTTTGTATTTTTAGTCTGTTGTACTTGAGGAAGTAAAAATTAAAATAAACATTTATACTATTTAAAGTACGTATCTTTATTGAAAAGATTCTTATTAAAAACAGTATACACCTTAGAAATATAAAAGGAGACCCTCAATTTCAAACTGGGAGTCTGTTAGTCATATACACAGACAACGAGAGTATGTATATATGAAAAAAAACAATCAAAGACGGACTTAAATTACATACCTACCGGCAGGAACACACACTGAGGGGTTCACTATTGATTAACGTTATTCTCAACTTGATGGAAGTCTAAAATCTCAGAGTACATCATAACTCTCCAGGTATCAATAGGTAAATCTGCATCGTTGAAACTCCAATCGAACTTTTCAGCAGCGACAGGTTCATCAGTTGGATCATGATATGGTGCTAAATAAGGATGGGATAACGCCTCAGCAGCAGTGATTCTCTTTTTCGGATCAAACACCAACATTTTCTCTAATAAATCAACAGCTTCAGGTTCAACGTTTTCAAATCTTTCGCTTAGTGGGACAGGTTCTCTCTTAGGTAAAGAGACGACGAACTTCAAAGTGTTCTCGGAGGCAATTGTATCTATAACGTCATCAGGAGGTGACCCTAAGAGTTCAGTAATGATTGAAAATTGATGAACATGGTCCTTACCAGGGAACAACGGTTTACCTTCAATCATTTCAGCAAATATACAACCAGCGGACCAAATATCCACTTCAATGTCATACTTCTGCCATGTCAACATGATTTCTGGAGCTCTGTAATATCTTGTTGAAACGTAACCTGTCATCTGAGGGTCTTGAATTCTAGCTAGACCAAAGTCACAAATTTTCAAATCACAATTCTCATTGATTAGGATATTTGAAGGTTTTAAATCTCTATGGATGACACCTGCACTGTGAACGTATTTCAAGCCTCTTAGGATTTGATACAAGAAATACTGAATGAATTGCTTCTCTAATGGTCTTGAAGTCAATAATCTATGTAAATCAGTACCCTGTAACTCTGTAACAAAGTATATATCCTCCAACGGAGAAATAAAGATATCTTCCAAAGTGATCAAGTTCTCATGAGTCAGATGCTTCAACAACTTCAGCTCTCTATAGGTTCTCTTTGCGAGGACAGGAGTAGAGAAGGGTTTCATGATCTTCTTGATGGCAACATTTTGGTCGGAGAATTTATCCTTAGCGGAGCAAACAAGGCCAAAGGCACCCATCCCAACGGGATTCAGCTCCGAGTACCTGTTTGTGATTTCAAACACTGTGCCGAATATCTGGGTTCTGACGAATTCTTCTTGTGACATGGTTTGAGGAGGATGTGTGTAACAGGGTGAGGTGGCTGGGATTGACTAGTAGGAAATAAGGGAACTAGACACAGTCTTCTTGAACGACTTCTTTGGAACGGTTCAATGCAGCGGATAGGGCGAAGAGAGGGACAGGATATTAGCGTTGCAGCGGTAAGAGCACAGCTGGGTCGTGAGGGAGCAGCGAGGGGAGAACAGGCGGGGGACTTCAACGGTGGGTTTGATAAGTTGATACTCGTTCTTTTCAATCAGCGGGAAAAAATGAAGTTTTGTTTTCGTTTGTTTGTTTTCGGTTTTTTGCAGCTGTCGATTTTGGCTGTGGAACCGTGGGAACTCCATGACATCATTTGTACTCGGAGTGCAGTCTGTGGGGCCAGAGAAGAGTGCAGTGAGGAGTGTAGTAGTAGGCAGTATGTGGCAGTCTCAGACTTCCAGGCTTGAAGGCAGGCTTTTAGTCTCTTTCGAATTGAGAGTAGTAGTAGTAGTAGTGGTTTGTTGTCAGTAAGTATCAGATGAAGACGACAATCAGCGACACTCCAAATACCTGGCAGATCCGCCAAAGAAGGACTGTCTGCGCCTACAAATGCTCTACAAGAGGCAGGACAGCAGGGCCCACCACTACATATCTTATCTACAGACAGACAGACAGACAGACAACTCTCTCACACGTAAAACAAGGCCTGCTGAGTGCTTAGTCAGCGGGTGTTTCCTCTATTTTGTACTCAGCTTCGTGTCTCGTGTCTCGTTTCATCAAACACAGCTGCTGTTCTCTCTCTCAATACCCGTTATGCTACTCAATTCACTGTCAGTGGCTGTTCTTTACGCAGCTGCAGTCAGCGGCTCCGCACTGACGTTTCTCTTGAAGCCGGAGGAGAAGTCCTGCTTTTACATACTCACGGAGAAGCCCAAGACACAGGTGGGCTACTACTTTGCTGTGCAGAGTGGTGGAGCATTCGATATCGACTACACGATCACTAACCCGCAGGGAAAGGTTGTGGCATCGGAGTCAAAACAGAGACAGGGCGACTGGGTGTTCAATGCCGATGTTGTGGGTGAATACGAGTTCTGCTTCTCTAATGAAATGTCCACGTTTGCTGAAAAGTTTGTTGATTTTGAGATCAATTTAGACAATGATTTCAAGGCTGATTTGCCAGAGATCAAGAATTCTGGGGCAAAGCTGGTCTCTTCCTCACTAAGTACGATTGAATCAAAGTTGAATTCACTGTTGAAAAAACTACAATACTACAAGACAAGAAACAATAGAAATCAATCAACAGTCAGATCAACAGAGTCAAGAATCTTCTACTTTTCCTTGTATGAGGTCTTGTTAGTAGTCGGAATGGCTGTATTTCAAATATCTGTGGTCCAGTATTTCTTCAAAGGTTCAAGAAGGCAACTAGTGTAATAATCCTACCTGCTGCTACTACTACCACCCAATAGTTCAAATTAGTGTATATTATAAAATATGGTGTTATCATTAAGTAAGAATTCGTAATTCAAAATTCATAACCTGTGGTGCATGCGGACAGACACTTTCAATTAGCATTATTAGACGTTAAACTTCTCTTCTCTAGTAGAGTCTTACCCAGTGCAATCTCTGAAAACCCTTTATCAATGGCAAAAACTGAATTTCCTCTCAATATAGTTTCAAGAACAACACCTCTCAACTTCTTACCATCGTATGCCGTTAGTTTGTTCTTGAAGAATACTTGTTCATTATGAATAGTTTGTGCTGAAGATGGATCGAAAACGACAAAATCTGCATCGTATCCAACTCTAATAGAACCTTTTCTATGACTTAGACCAACTTGCTTCGCTGTGTTGTAACAAGTCCATCTAACAATATCTATTATTGAAACATCATCGTGTTTCAAACTCTCGGTATAAAGAACAGGTAAACCCAACCCAACAGATGCAATACCTCCCCAAGCTGAGAAAAAATCGCCCTTGGCTAATTTCTTCAAGTTTGGTGTACATGGAGAATGATCCGAAACCACACTAGTGATGACATTATTCTTCAAAGCTTCCCATAATTTCAATCTGTTATCATTTGTACGAATCGGTGGACAACATTTATAGAAAGTTGAACAATTAGGGATCTCTTCAGCAAAAAACGAAAGATAATGGAAACACGTCTCTGCTGTGATCTTTAAGCCTTCTTGTTGTGCTTGGAAGAGTATTGGAACCGCATCTTTTGAAGCTAGATGAACGATATGTAAAGGAACTGACGGTGTCTTTCTAGCCGCTTTGATAATTGTCTTAATTGCATCAACTTCAAACGAATCTGGTCTTGATGCTAAGAATGAAGAGTAATGTGTTGGATCAACAGCTTCTAGTTCGTGCTGATTCTTTGTAGCTGCTTCTAACGGAGTGATATGCTCCAGACTTGTGGAATCCAGCTGATGATGGACAATATCGGATGGAATACCAAATCTTGGTTGAACCGGTCTCAATACAGGAGTAGTCTCTAATCCTTCTAATTGAGATTCAGTGAACTCTTGATTGAAAAACTCAGTATAATGATGATTATGATGATGATGATTATGATGATCGTTACTAGCCAGATCCATGTGATCATCATCATCCTGTGAATGGCCAACAACCTGTTCATCCTTTTGCATCTCTGCATGGAACATAATAAGTGTATCGTTACCCTCCACGGCCTTCAAGGCTTGATCGATATAGTGGTGATCAATAGCAGGGAACTCATCAACACCAGAATCTATTAAAAACCCTTTAAATCCACGAACACCTGCGCTGATCAAAGGGACCAAATCGTTTAAATTATCAGGAACCAAACCACCCCAAAACCCAATATCACACCAAAGTTGACCCTTAGCGGCATCTAATTTGATATTGAAGTTCTTAATTGTCGTTGTTGGTGGAATCGCATTTAACGGCATATCAATCACAGTGGTGACACCACCAGAGATGGCACTTTTGGTACCTGTTTCAAAACCTTCCCATTCTGTTCTACCAGGCTCATTCAAATGAACATGAGCATCAACCAGGCCTGGCAATATATACATTGGTGACACATTTCTATAATTCAGCGGCTTGACATCGTATAGTTTCAACAATGGGTCGTTATCATGAAGGATCTCATGCACAATCTCCAGTACCTTTCCTGATTCCAACGAGAATATTATCGTGGCAGGAGTGACTATATCGTTAATGACAACTTTGTCTGAAGAGATGGCTCTGGTTGACATAATTAAAGCAAGCAATCAAGGACAGTAAAATATGTAAAAACAGAGAGTACAAATGGATATGAATGTTTTCAAATGGGATGGATGGATGAGTTTAAAATGATTGAAAACTGATTGAAAACTGATCAGCGGACACAACAAGAAGAAGAAGCGCGGAAAAGCGAGAGTATAACGTAAGCACAGTTCTTCCTTATCCTCTGCTCTATTAAAAGATAGCAGAAAGAGCAAGAGAGTGAATTATTTTTTGTGTTCCCACTGGGCTTCTTCTGCCAACAAGAAAACAAACGGTTTCTGCCTATCAGCTAATCAAAAAAAGAAACGAGCAGATAGATCTTCGGAGATCTCCGTGTTTGGTCTTTGTGAGGTTTAGAGCCCCGAAGTGAAACAGAATTCGCGAATTTGTTTATTACAACAGTTTGGTAATAGGTCATAAACCGGTAATAGGCAATAGGAATGTTTGGGAGAGTGGTAATATCACCAGTAATACTACGGTAATAAAAGGTGTTTGATAGATTTAAACTGCAATAATGTTATACATTTGGAGTTGCAATCTGAACCACTAAGTAAAAATCAACTAAAGTTTCCTTGAATCATCGTCCCTGGAAGGTTCATCTACATAATGTTCCTCTTCACTTATTGGTACTAGTTTAGGCCCCTCACTTCAATGGTGCTTCTCTGTAAAAGTGCGACACTGTTCCTTTCACCGTTATCTAGTGCTTGTAGCGCTGGGGCTGGCATCCTACAAGGCGGCACGACTACGCTGATTTAGAATACAGATCAACACCATTCTTTTGTTTGGATACTTTCATCTGTTCAAAATTCTTTGCTCACAACCCATATCTTTGGACCAATTGTTGTCCATCACTAACTTGTTGCAGCAATACTATCCAATCTTGACCTATAAGTTCCTTGTATCCCAACAGCAGTTTTCTAAACAGCTCCGCCAACTCTTGACTTGGTTGCAAATACATCGAAATGGTATTGATAAATGCAACCAACGACTCGCTGTTCAGCCCAGTTGGGTTACCAAGAACAATCAAACACATCCCTTTAAATGCAGTTTCCTTCTCCTCATTATCCTCCAAGTATAACATACAACGAGACCAACTCATTGCAAACTCTGGCAAATGTGGAGCTAAAAATTCCGAATAGGATATACCTATTCTACCAATGGTAATTGCTGCATTTTCTAATACAGTTTCCATGGCTGTTGAATTAACAAGATCTATCAACACTCCTGTTAACTTTTCAAGGTAATCATGAATATTCAATCTTAATGCAATTTCACCTAATGCCCAAGTTGCATTATTCACAACTGCAAATGATTCATTGCTGTTGTTCGATGATATTATCTCGAATCCAATTGATCCAATAATAGCCTGTAAATGTCCTGTTAACTTATTTGGTAAAAAGATGGCCAAATCACCAAGTAAGGCATATGCTGATTGTCTAACATCATTATTTTCATCACTGAATGTCTCAGCAAGCAATTTCATTAGATCATCATTAATCATCTCACCACTGTGTTCACCTAAACCTTGAATCAATCCATCAATCAAGTCTAATGAAGTAATAACAAAATCCTTCTCTGGGGTATGGATGGTTGGATCAGTGACACTCAACTTATCCATATCGATGCAATGGCTCAATATCCTAATGGATCTCTCATAGACCTGAACGGCAAAAGGAGCGAATCTTTCCCCTAATGATGCAGCAATCGATGACATACATTCCAACAACGGCCATAGTTCTTTGTCCTCATCAGTTAGTATCTCCCATTTGTGAATCAATGGTGGCAAGATAGTGGCTATTGACTTATCGTCCAATTCACATTTCTCGACAAAGGTCTGAATAGCATCGTACAAGATCACTAGATTCTTTCTCTTGTAAGAACGGAAACATATGTTGAATGTAGATAAGATCTCCTCAGATAATGGTTGAATCAACTCTTGATCTGAATTTTCAATGAATTGAGCCAATGAAGAACATGCCCCCTCTTGAACATTCTTCTTCTTATCTAAAGAAGATTTCAGGATTGATTGGAATGTAGGTTTAAAATAATTGGCATATAATCCGCCCGTGTGAGCTTCTGAGCAGATCCATGACGAATAACGACCTAAGGTCCAACATGTAATTTGCCTAACTGGAGCTTCTTGATCCTGTAGTCTATCAACCAAAAAGGGGACCAACTCAGGTAGTTGCTTTGATGCAAATTCAATTCCTCCTTCAGCAATGGCACCAAATGCTAAAATTGACGCTTCTCTTATTGGCCATTCTGTAGAGACTATGTTTTCTTTCAAGATAGGTAAAATTATTTCTAACACTTGTTCTGGTGAAACAGATGCCAACACATCCAAAGTTGCAGCTGAACATTTTCTCAAGTTCCATTCAGTGCTAAAATCTCCATCTTCATCTTCCTCATCGTCTTCATCTTCGTCTTCATTAGCCTTAACACCTTTAGAGCTATGATCATTGAGTGCTCTGTTGATCTTGGCAACAGTTGGCTTTATATCTTCATCCTTGTCCTCTTCATCTGCATCATCACTGTTATCCATCATAGCGATATCCATCTCTGAATAAACCATGTTCTTCAACAGCACAGGTAGAATCAATGGCAAGTAAGGAATGAAGATTTGAGGTTCCAGGTCACCAGTGGCTAAACTTAACAAGAATTCACAGGCCTCTAAAGCAACTTCCTCCTCTGCTTCACTAATAGTATGTAGTGAGTAGTTAATGACGCCTTCTAAATGAGGGGCAATCTTCTCTGGTCTGATTTGTAAGATGTTAGAGAACGACGTGCATACATTACGTCTGACGTCTTTATTTGAATCTAATGCAAGTTGAAATAATCTCTCCAACAATGGATCTATTGGTATTAATTGCCCCTGCTGGTCTAAATGAATCAGGTGATTGAGTGAACCTAATGAGTTGGCGATGATGACAGGGTTGGATGATCCTAATAGTTGAAAAATTTTAGGTATGATAAAGTTCAACGGCCTAGTGCCATTGACTTCCATGTTTAAGATATGGCTTGAATCCTCACAGATCTTATTGATTGTGGAAGTTGCACCCTCTTGCGCGTTTAAACTAGTTTGATTCTCAGCAAGTTCAAATAACTGTGGGATCAAACTTGGCCAGTTCTTAGTCCCTAGTGATTCAAATAATGTTGTGATGACATTACCGGTGATGTTTCTCACTAATGGGACATCATCGAATAAACCCTTAAGGATATTTGTCAACAGGTAGCTCTGTTCGTCAATTCTGAATTTCCTGGTGATAGTATTCTTCAGTATCAGACCGGATGATGCTTTGATCTGAGGAGTAGCCTTATTATCAAAGACCAAAATGCTTAGCAAGTAATTGATGAAATCCGGTTGAGCTTTGGCCTGTTCGAGCGCGCGAGTCGCCTGTTCTCTCTCATTGTAGTTCGAGGATAAGGTGGCACCAAGTACCAGTTTCAGCTGCTCGACGGATTCGTGATTTGGTTGCCAGGACATGACAAAATCGCTCTGTTCTTTCTTCTTGTAGCACAACCACACTGTCAGAATATTTTTTTTTTTTCACTTGTTGTGTTCCACAAAAAGAAAAAGTACTGGAACTGCCAAAATAACTAGAAAACAAGCTGAAATGTGATGGGTTACCCTATATAAGAGTATTATATAAGCGATGAGCTACAAGTCAAGTAACTACAGTTACGAATAGAGCCAGAGTACAGCTCCTTATAAGTTCTGATGCCCACAACGAAGACTTTCTTCTCATTTATATAGCAATTAATGAGGTTTCTCTCATGCTCTCATGCAGCTATTTCTCTTGTAATTTGATTGACACACACAATCTAAGTGTTAAGGTTTGAGCACAACATAAAACAATACCATGGAGTCTCGAGGGTAATGGGTGTTCCCTATTGCCTATTACCGGTCATCCTACTGTTCGAAGTCAGGTTGGGTACTTTTACCATTATGTGATATCTGTTGCAAAAACGATTCAAGTCATACAGGAGACAGGTTAAGGCCATGCTTCTTGGTTGGGGAATGTGTGCCAGGATACGTTTGGTTATACAGATCATTTACGAATCATATAGTGCATCCGTCACAAGTCTAACTTCTAATAAAAACTATACATACATATTTTTGTACAATGAGTTAGACAGAACACTGCATTTTTTTTTTTTTTTTGTGTCAAACTGGAACTCCGATATGTTATAAACTAAAAATGAGAGGAATACTTTGACTAGAAATTACTCAGAAAGAGCAGATAAAGAAATGGGGATAGATCAACTAGAACTGTGTATATAAGACGAAGTTTTATTCAAGGTATAAAGCACTGTAAATATAGAAACCCAATTTGTTGTTATCATCGTAACTAAGATTACATTCTTAACTTAACTCACCTTTTGTATCATCTCATATTTCCATTTTTTCATGCTAATTGCAATCTATACTTTAATAACCCATTGGAATAAGAGCAATGTTTCGTTTTCCAAGAATATTAGTCTCAAGTCGAAGAGGCAATGTTCACAGAGCCGTTGGCAAGAGTATCAGCACAGATGCCCGAGAATTTCACTTTCCCAAGACCAGTGACTATGAAGATAAAACATTTGAACAGGTCAACTTTAAAACAATATATGGAATGGATAACTTACCTCGAACAACACAAGAAAAGATTGACCGAAAGATTAGTTTTCCTGTTCTTCAAACGGAGGATGATGTTAATCATTATAGATGTCTCTATGAAGCATTTACGAAAGGGCTATCAGAGGACCTTAGTTTCGACCTTTTCACAAAAATCTTTTTCAATTCGATCAGACTCATTAACTTGGACAAGCCAATTGAGTCGAATCATAAACCTGGCAAGATTATTGGCTTGTTGTTCAACACAGAGATTGAGATAATGCTCGATGAGGTTATTGAAGATCAAGAAATCAAAGAAGTGACGTCAGATATCATATCAAACTCTTCTGGAGTGATTAATAAAGGAGAAACCAATATTCAGCTTCAAAAGTCACTATGCTATTTTTCTCAGTGCCAAAATGAGGGGCAGTTGTCACGCTATCATTGTTCTAGTCTATTAGAACCGTTGCTATACTTCATACAAAGATCTGGAATTTTTGGAGAGAATATTTATGGAACTCTCACACAACAGAATTCAGTGGATACCAATTGGTTGCTTAACCAGAAAATCTTAACCGAGGAAGAAAATAGAAAAATGTTACGGGCAATCAGGCCAGATATCACAATATGTTTAGAGTCAGAGGGCGGTTTGGTTACTTATCTTCCAATAGAGGTTAAAACCAAGATCGGGCATAAAGAAATCCTGAAAGCTGCATTAACACAAAGTGTTTTGCAATCAATTTTCAGTGGAGCAGGTATTGGGATTCTAACAGATTCTAAATCTTCATTAATGTATGAAATAAAAGGGTCGGTGATTGATAAAGAGTCGAATGAGCTTACAATAAAACTAAAATACAAAATAGTGGAAAGTGACCAATTGATGTTAACTGAGTCTATCATGTTACTTTATTTTATTGAGAAACTAAGAAGAATTCATAATTGTCAACTCCAAGGAGACTCCAAAGCAAGTAAATTATGCTCTCGAATACTGAAAAAGATGAAACGGTCAAAATACGAGCAGAAGGTTGAGATGATGTCGCTTTACGAAGACTACCTAAAACATCAACAAAATAAGAAGACCACATCCAAACATTATAAACTAGTTATAAGTAATGAGACTGCAAGAAAACTGGGAAATCAACAGTATTGGTATGACGAAGATTATTCCTATCAAGCTTATAAATTGAATCACAAAGATTTAATAGATTCAAAAATCTATATTATTGAAGACCAGAAGGAAACACTACTACCAAAAATTTTGGAGAAAACGAACGAAATCATAATTAATGTTGATGATCAAATTGTAAACGGAGAATTTGAAGTAAAGCAAAACAAAGCATTCAGTTACGATTATTGGGAATTCCCTGGGGAATTTCTCAAGAGAATAATTACGCGGCTGGAAAAAGCAGGAGTGAACAATCCATTCATTTTGAATGGATTCATTCGGATTGAAACTGACGACGGTTTTATTATAAGTGCAGGTCAGTGTTATATCAGTACTGAAAATCATAAAAAGATTGCAGAACTGGAGAATATTAGTGAAATCCAATCTAAAATTAAAAAACAGATTGAGTTATATGAATCTGTTGGAATTCATTTTAAGAAATCACCTCTTGAAGTAGAGGGCTGTATTACACTGACAGATGATGGTGAGGTTTTCCTGAAGCCAGAAAACCTGATAAACTCCAAATAGCTATGATTAAATAACTTACTATTAATATACAATGCCGCCGTTACCTGCACTAAACAAGGTCATGTAGTACAATTTATGCATATTATTATAGAATGCTAATAGCGTCTTTTATCAAAATATTCCAAGCTCACATTCGTCGTAAGTTATGCTTCTGTGTTTGTTTATTTTTTGTTCTCAGCTCAATTACTACCTAAATCATTCTCTACTACTCAACACAAGCTAATTAAATAAGGTCCGTTAATGCGCCTAGGACTAGAAAGTTGTTGATTAACGCAGTTCAAGTACAGTCAGGTTGCTTGTTCCTCATAATCAATCAAACAATAGATAGACAGATAAGCAACATTAGCGTTATTACTATAAAGAATCTGGATATGCCTTTCCTAGATTCTGTTCAGTGTCATGATCACAGCAGAGGCGTGTATTGTAAGCGTGTGCATCAAACAACAAAGCTATTACGATGAGATTACTACCCTTCTGACTGCCCCTTGAAGGGATCATTATATCGCCTTACAAATCTCAAAGTATATGAGTCAAGGTACCTACCTACCTCCTTCTACCTTCCGTATTATAATTGGTAATGATGATTTTGCAGTCTTACTTACATGCCCAAAGAAAATCAAATTTGAATCAAATTTAACAGTTAAAATGACGCCAAACCTCTTTAGACATAGCTTCTATTAGCATCATATTCCTCAGATTTATCACTGCACCTATAGATATCTGACTCCATAGTGCAGGATTTAGAAGTAAATATTGCCTCGATCACCCCCAGATGAACAAGAATAGGTGCAATTTACTTGTGCATTTGTCGATGATTCCGCGTAGTCATTGTTTCTGTTTCCTGCCAAGTAGACGCTGTGTAACATCTATGTTCCAGTAATGCTGCATACAATCGTATCTTCTACTTAGAGCAATGTTAAACGCTTACAAAAGAGTGTTGATTTTCCATTTTTTTAGCTGTCTTTTCTTCTCTGATTAGTTTTGAAACTTTTTTAATCATTTGGTAATGGGGTAATACAAGATGGCAGTAGACCTGCGAATTTTGTTAGTTTAGAGGAGCTTTAGCTACAATTGCATATAGTTAGTTAGAAGAGGGTGAATATAGTGACGAGCTACTTGCTACTTGCAAAATCCTACGAGAGTTTTGATCCAACATGGAATGAATAAATAAAGTTACAAAACTGTCTATGAATTGTAAAATGAAGCATGACTGTTGACTCTATTTCATCAGCTCGCTGAACCGTTCCAACTTTGCAGCCAGTTCGTCGAACTTGGAGAAGGACTCCTTGTAAATTAGATCAATGTCAGGATGCAAAGGTTCGGTTTTCGATAGTGGTGGATTGGACTCCTCCATGATTGCAGATCCATCGATTGTTGTTGATTGGCTCAACTGCAATGAGATATTGGAGTTTGAGAAGGATGTGTCTCTTGCGTTGGAAAGGACTGATTTCTTAGGTGATACTTTCTCGTTTGGTAAATCGATTGGGGAGGATAACTTTGAAGAATCATGGTCATCATAGTAGAAACTTATAGTGTTGTCATCTGTGGAGTCAATTTCTCGTTCTGTATCGAAATTGAGATCATTTTCGTTCAGTTCATCATTCATGAGATCATCCAGCATTTTAATACTATGAGCGATGTTTATCGTTCCTATTGATTGAGGAATATTTGCTTTGATTTCATCTATCGGCACCGAGGGTTTCTTTCTATTCGGATATTGATTCAAATGTGGCGTTGTTTCAGGACTCTCAAATTCAGAAGATGAAGGGGAATAAGAACCAATCGAACCTGAGAAGTTATTTTGATTGAAAAACGACGCATTTGGGGCAACAAGTGGACTTGTCTCTTCGATATCTGATTCGGAAAATGGAATGGTGAAATTCTTCTTGTTTGAAAGATCCTTTGACTTTTTGGTCAGGGTTAAAGGAGTCACTATTGGGAACGTATCGCTAACAGTTTCGCCCTCAGCACCAACATAGGGCGTTTCGTAATCGTAATCATCATGGTCATCATCATTGTCATCGTCATCTTCACGGTCAATGTCTTGTAAGAGGAATTCAGCATCTTCGTATTCAGAATCATCTGCAACGTCCACATCATTAGAAAAAGTCACTGATTTGTTTGATTTCTCCAATTTCAGTTCATTCAACTCAGAAGGCAACTCATCGAGGTTTTCCCTTGAAGTCTTCTCTAGTTCTTCATTCTTCCAGCAGTTCAACCGAGCTAATCTTTCCTCATATGTCTCTAAACACTCTGCTGGTGCAAACCCAATCTTGCCATTGTTCTCCTTTCGTACTAACCACCAATATCCATCCTGATCATTCAGTAAAGTGACGGGCTCGTCTCTTTCCAATTCACAATGTGATGGATCATCACCGCTGAAATCAAACAATGCGTATAACTTATCAGGATGCAACTCTGTAGGTGGGGGAAGCGGTGGCTCTATTATGTAGTCGTTGAAATCGTCAGCATCATCGTCATCATCATCATCATCATCGTTCTCGTTGTCGTCATCATCATCCTCGTGACCCCTTGTATCTTTCTGTGGTGATACTTCTTGAGCAAGTTCCACTTGCCGTATCTCCTTCCTGGCAGGCTGTTTGTTTATAACAACTGATCCAGATTCACTCCCGGAGATGCTGGGAGACACGACTCTTCTCTTGTCAACTAACGTCTCATCATTCATAAGATCAGTATCCATAGACTTCAGCAGCCCAATAAGTTTCGAAGCCATCGCGTCTGGAACCAATCGAGAGTATGTAATGCAGTAGGCAGAATAATACCACGCTTTTGTTTTCTTTCCTTATTCCTGGTGTGAGAGAAATCAATCAAATCAAAACAAACAGATCAGGATTTTTTATTTTGTTGACCTAATAATAATAATATCAAAGCCCAGGGCAGGGGGACAATGCAACTAACTAACACGCGTGAAAAGGACGGTACCGAACCCAACCTAAACACAAAAACAACAATGAAACACAAGAATGCACTATCGCGTTAAAGCAGCAACAAGGAGAAGGTCGAAGATCAAAGATCCAGTTCAATCTGGAATCTCACTCCTTTGTATTGTTTTGTTTTGTTTTAAACAAGAATTTTGGGAAGAAAAAGACAAAAAAAAAGATGGAAAAAAGTCTAAAAAACGCGAAACTTTCTTCAGAGATCGCGATTTTGCAGATTCAATACAATACAATTAACAGGTCAATCAGTATAATAGTCAATAGATAGATAGATAGCTATTACAACAGTTTATACACGACACACCACATGACGAGGCCTGCCAGCTGCTTGAAGTCGAAGAGCAGCAGTCGCAGAAGCTTAGCCCCGTGCTGTCTCTGTAATTGCTGCTGTAGTAAGATTGGATGTTCTATCCGTTCGTGGTTTTCGTTCTTGTTCTTGTTCTTGTTCTTGTTCATTTCATCGTTATTATTACATTCCTTCCCCACTGATTGCTATTGGGCGGACACGGACACGGACTCGTCTTCAGAGCCTGGAACAACAGAAGCTTCCTTGCCCTCGGTTTCCTGTGAGACTTCCTTTTTCAACTCCTCTTGTCTCTTTTGTAGCTTAGTGTTTTTGGCATTGTTGAGCTTCAAGAAGGTGTTTTGTCCGGTACCGAGGACGAAGTAAACCAAATTGGAAAAGACAACCCAGTATTCCGGCTCCAAATACGTTTGGCAAATGGTTAGCACGATTGGGGTGGTGACCCAGGAGGATTTGATCACAGAGAACAAGGAGTTTTTCAAAGCGGCCTTGACACTGGTCAGAGCTCTCTTGAACTCATCTTTGGAGAAGGCCTGCAATTGTGGTTTCAAATTGATCAGCGAGACGAATGAAACAAACAGGACGTTAAGCAAGGGTGACGCGGTCAACAACACGGTCAAGATCTGGCCAATTCTCTTCTTTGTAGTCAAGGGAGCTTTGAACAAATGGTTAATGACTTTCAAACCGTAGTGATTGATAGGAGTAGAGACAAAGAATGAGAACAGGGCGAATAGCGGCAACTTCGCAGAGAATGGGTGCTTCACCTTGGTGTTCAAGACATTGGCGATCTTGAGATCTTTAGCTATGACTGTTGCAATCAGCTCATTTAAGGCAGCCAGAGTAGCACCAGTGACGCACTTGGTGAGCAGCGGATGCGACGTGAGCGCTGCGATGTATCTTTGGTTAAGCGATTTGGACATTGTAGCAGAGGGGGGAAAGTAGTAACTAAACGAACAATCAATGAATGAACGAATGAACTGAGGGAACAAAACAAAACAAAACAAAACAAAATGCTTTGTTTATATACTTTGATAAAGCGGGACACTAAAAACTAAACGCGCTTTTAGCCGAGGCAGAGTCGTGCCCGCAACCAGATCTCTCCAATCTTTTTAAAATCCTATTCCGACCGACCGGATCTCCCCAAAGCAGAGGCATCACGTGCTCACTCATCTCATCTCGCTCATCTCGCTCATCTCGCTCATCTCGCCGGGTAACTCCTTCCTCACAGAAAATTTTTTTTCCAGTAAATTTTTTCTTTTTTGATTTCAAAGTCTGTGAAAAAATTAAAACAACTCTACAAAGTTTTTACATCATTGAAATAAAACTAAACTAGAATCAATCAACTGATCTGTTTGTCCTTGTTCTCATACTAGATATACTCCTCGCCTTTTGCATAAAGACAGGTAAAATCCCCATTTGCAAAGACTTCCCAATCACATCCTTTTTTGAACATTTGTTTTTTAATTGAATATATTAAAATTAATAATTATATTCAACTAATAAACTCTCTTCAATTATTCTAATCAACAGTTTTCAAAACAGTTTCAATTTTTTTAATTTCACATATACATAATGGCTTTCACTCCAGGTGGTAGAGGTGGTTCCCGTGGTGGATTTGGCGACAGAGGTGGCCGTGGTGGTTCAAGAGGTGGATTTGGCGGTGACAGAGGTGGCCGTGGTGGTTCCAGAGGTGGTTCCCGTGGTGGCTTCGGTGGTGACAGAGGTGGTCGTGGTGGATTCGGTGGCCGTGGTGGTGCTCGTGGTGGCTCCCGTGGTGGATTTGGTGACAGAGGTGGCCGTGGCGGTGCCCGTGGTGGTCGTGGTGGTGCCAGAGGTGGTGCCCGTGGTGGTGCTAAAGTTGTCATTGAACCACATAGACATGCCGGTGTCTTCATTGCCAGAGGTAAAGAAGATTTATTGGTTACTAAAAACATTGCCCCAGGTGATTCTGTCTATGGTGAAAAAAGAATCAGTGTTGAAGAACCAGCAACTGAAGAAGGTGCTCCAGCTACCAAAACCGAATACAGAGTTTGGAATCCATTCAGATCTAAATTGGCTGCCGGTATTATGGGTGGTTTAGATGAATTGTTCATTGCTCCAGGTAAAAAAGTCTTATACTTGGGTGCCGCTTCCGGTACTTCAGTTTCTCATGTTGCTGATTTAGTTGGACCAGAAGGTTTAGTCTACGCTGTCGAATTCTCTCACAGACCAGGTAGAGAATTGATTGGTATGGCCAAGAAGAGACCAAATGTCATCCCAATCATTGAAGATGCCAGACATCCACAAAAATACAGAATGTTAGTTGGTATGGTTGATGCTGTCTTTGCCGATGTTGCTCAACCTGATCAAGCTCGTATCATTGCATTAAACTCACATCTATTCTTGAAAGACCAAGGTGGTGTTGTTATTTCTATCAAAGCTAACTGTATCGACTCCACTGTCGATGCCGAAACCGTCTTTGCCAGAGAAGTGCAAAAATTGAGAGAGGAAAAAATCAAACCATTAGAGCAGTTGACCTTAGAACCTTATGAACGTGATCATTGTATCGTTATTGGTAGATACATGAGAAGTGGTTTATAAGTGTGAGCAGGGTGTGTGTCTCCGGTGTGTTCATAAATTTTGTATTTTAGTCATGGTTCCTTTTTTTAAATAACTTTTATATTATATTGTTGATAATTGATAATTGATAATTCATCGAACTGTCCTGGTACCTGGTACCTATTAAAGAATTACGCCTTGCGACTTAGTAATTGGTTACCACTTGATCATATGTGATGTGATGTGAAGTGAAGTGGAGTTAACACGCTTAGTCATCATTCTGTGCGCCAGGGCTGCTGGTACATTGCCACAAAAAATCCACTTTCCGCTGAAACCTTTCATTTCTCTACTTTTGTTTCACCGTAAAATAACCAGATTGGTGCATCTTTTCTTTTAACATGAGCCAGCATGCAAACGCCATCACCATTGGTAGTGACTCGGAAGATGATCTGATGATCATCGAGTCTGCCTCCGCACCTCCAGCTGCTAGACCGACAGCAAGTACTGGTACTTCGCGCATCAACAACGCCAACGCTAATGGTGACACTACGAGCAACGATGATCTAGAGATTACTAATGTCGTTCAGGTACGACCACCGCCTCAAGGTCGGCGAACAGTAATCTTTCATACGCCGGATGGATCCATGGTGATTCGTGGTGATGAGAGTGTGAGAGAAAGAAGATCCTTTGAGAATCAGAATGTCGTGAGACAGCCTAGTCGCAGCGCTCACCATCGTCCTCTGCGGGCAGGATCACGCTACCATTCATTAAACCGTCGAAACAACAACAGCAACAACAACAACAACAACAACAACACGAGGTCCAATCTGCCCACTGGCAGGCCTATAGCTGTTACACCCAATGCAAGAAGGCGTCAAGAAGATGAGGACTACTGGAATCGGTACCATTCACATATCGAACGGGAATACCCGGGATGGGGCGGTGATGGTTATTCCGGTGGTGGCGATGATGACTTTGTTGATGAGGGTGAGGATGAGGATGAGGATGAGGATGATCCTGATTATAACGGTTATTTTGGTGACTATGAAAATGAGGCATTGGCTCGCAACTTGTTTGATAGCTTCTCTCGTGAGATTCTTTTCAACCTTGGTAGAGCGGGACACTTATCGGTGAGGAGTGCTTCTGGGAATGGCGAGATCCCTGAAAATGTGATGCAGATGATTGAGCAGACTGAAAGAAATGACTTTGATTTAAAGCAGAAGTCTAATTTAAACGCTACTTATAAGATAGAGAACAGTCTGCTGGCGAAGGCGACAAGAGTTAGGACTCCCTTCACCGTGTCGATCGAAGAAGACGAGGAATATGTGTGTTTGCTGTGCGGTGTCGTATTGGGTGTCGGGATACCCGACAGCTTCAAACGAGATGATTCCCCATTAGAACAACTGCAAGAGAAGAGCGACGTGCAGGCACCGTATCAAGCAGTCAAACTCGTGACTGATGCAGACAGGGACTTCTCAAAGAGGATCTTTATCGCGAGATGCGGGCACACATACTGTGGGCGTTGTGTCAGGAACATCACTAGTGTTCGTGAGGTGTTGAAACAGAGCAAGAAGAAGGTGAAGAAGAATGAGAAGAGCATTACGAATCCCTTCATCTACGCACCTTTGAAATGTGTTGGTGATGAGTGCAAGGCCCCGTTCCGGGCGAAGATCCCCTTCAACGAGATCTTCCCGTAGAGGTATAGACAAGCAGTAAGTACATTTAACGAAGGCACTTTACCTGCTGCATCTGTAGCACTCAGACATACACTCGCTTTACTTTACTTTACTTTACTTATCTTCTTCTTCTTTCTTATCGCCGCTGACGTAATCCTCTCCAAACAGAAACTGCCCGAACTTCTCACAGGGTGTTTCATATTCTCTCTGTATTGTACTGCATTCCTTCACTTCACTCCATTTCACTTCACTTTACTCAGCTCTACGTAATGAAGGGCCCTATCTTGTTCCTCGCCCTGAGTTTGATCGTTACCGGATGCCTGAACTCGATATTCACAAAGTATCAAGACAACCAATACGTCACCCCAACACGGAAGTTTGAACAGCCAGTGTTGCAAACGCTTCAGATGTTCATTGGTGAATCATGTGCGTTCTTGTTCTACTTCGCCAATCGTCGCTCAAGGGCCGCAGCGGCCTCTTCTCTTTTGAGCCATGATGCCCTGAAGCCGGCATTGCCACGCTCGAAAGTTATCATGTTGGCCATTCCTTCAATTTGCGATATCCTGGGCACTACAATGATGAATCTTGGATTAGTGTACTCCCCTGTTTCGATATATCAGATGATGAGGGGTGCATTGATACTGTTTGTAGCTGCGTTCAGTATCTTGTTTCTAGGAAAGACTATCACCAGGATTGAATGGAGTTCGTTGTTTGTTGTTATCTTGGGGATAACTATCGTTGGACTAAGTTCAAATAAGAATGCCGGAAGTGAGGAAGTTGCTGCTGAGACTTCTTCGAAAGTCGCCATTGGTATCGCCCTTATCCTTTTGTCACAGATATTCACAGCGACTCAATTCGTCGTGGAGGAGCATATTGTTGGCAAGTGGCATATCGAGCCCCTGCAATTGGTGGGGTACGAGGGTGTCTTTGGCGGATCGATAACTTTGGTATCAATGATAATGCTTTACTTCCCATTAGGTTACCAGAACCAAGGCCCTTTTGACATTGTTAATTCATGGAGAGAATTCTCATCAAACACAGCTATTATCTATACCTCTCTTGCAATCATGGTGTCTATTGGACTTTTCAACTTCTTTGGGATCACATTGACGTCAAAATTAAGTGCCACTGCGAGATCCACCATCGATACATGCAGAACGCTCCTGGTGTGGCTAGTATCTTTATACCTCGGCTGGGAGTCCTTTGTCGCATTGCAACTATTTGGATTTGGATTCTTGGTGTTTGGTACATTAGTCTTCAACGGTGCGATTGTCGTTGACCAGTACCTTCCAGAGTGGTTCTCTGCAGATAAGCAACGCGGTGCAATCCGTATCGTTGACACCATCGATGAGCAAATCGAGAGACAGTAATAAACACCAATAAATACGTGAATAAACACAGACAGAACCACACAGAACAACGTAGTGAATGAAGTGTATATACTCATCGGTTATCGGTTATCGGTGGATGATTATGTAACTGTGAAATCATCAATATCGGATTTAATTAAAAAATCCCCCTAACAAATAAAAACCCCATTAGCCACCACCAGCTATTCAGCTACACAGCTTCCTACACAACTAACTATGGATCACAACAGACTCTTCCGCTTCCAGGGGCTCAAGCTGCCTAACTCCACCGCGCTCAGATCTATCGGGGTATACCTCTCCGGTGCATTGTACGCCGTTGGGATTTGGTCGTTCTTGGATGCCGTGATATACAGTAAGACTGCGAATGCCTCTGAAGTCCATGTAACATTCGTTGATTGGATCCCTATCATCTGCTCCACATTAGGGATGCTTGTTGTGAACTTGATCGACAAGAACAACTTGCTGAATGACGCATTGGGTAACGGTGGTGGTGTCGGATTCGGTGGGAATGACGCAACTGCATGGCAGGCTAGAGTGATTTTATTCCTTGGTTTCTCATTGTTGGCTGGTGGTATTGCTGGTTCAATAGTGGTATTGATCTTGAAGTTCTTGGTGAAGCATTATACTTTCCCAACGTTAGGAATGGGGGTGTCGAACGTTGTTGGGAATGGTAGTATTATGTTGAGTTGTATCGTTTTGTGGATTGCTCAGAACATTGAGGATGAATACTCCTATTCATTAGCATTATAAAAGAAAGAAAGAAAGAAAAGAAAAGAAAGAAAGAAGTGAAAAGAGTGTATACGTACTTACTCGAATATATCTTGTAAAATCATGATCACTTTTAAATGATCATAGTAAACAAAAAAAAAACCATCTGTATTGCAAATTTATTAAACAAACATTAAGTAAGTAAAAAACACTTCAACAACACCTAAACCATCCTCCAGGATAAGAATTTATATATAGAAGCAGTAAAGGGGCTAATACACTATATGACGGTTCTATCTCGTAACTCACCAATGACATCTAATTCAAAATTACTGAAATTGAACAACTTTGGTAACATGACAGGTACTGATGAATCTCTTGGAACAAATTGGTTATCAACTCTCAAATCATCGAAAAATGGATGTGCTAATATTCTTCTTGGACTTAATCTCAATTGTGGTTCGTATACTAGCACTTTCATCAGCAAATCGATTCCTGCGTCTCCAGCGTTTCCTAAAACTTTTTGAAATCTTGATGACGCCTTGCCATTGAACAAAGGTTTTGAAAATAACGGACCGTCATACTTTGGATTCGAATTGAATATAAATCTCTTATCTGGAGGTCCCAGTAGCTTTGAAATTTCCCTCAATTGTAAAATAGGATCATTTCCTTGAAATATCGCCTTACCAATCAACATTTCAGCCATTACACAGCCTAACCCCCAAATATCGATTTGAGTGGAATAATATTGACAGCCAACAATCAATTCAGGAGCTCTATAAAATCTTGAACAAATGTATGACACTGACGGTTGCTTTGGCTCTAGTCTCTTAGCAGAACCAAAATCGCAAATCTTTAAAACCCCAGTAGATGGATCAACCAATATATTGGAAGGTTTTACATCTCTATGACATATTCCCAACGCGTGGAGATATAGCATTCCTCTAGCAATCTGATACGTGTATAGTTTCACGTGTTTCAGAGGTAGTTCTAGTTTGTTTGTGTAATGATGGATGATTTCGTATTGCAAAGTTTCAGGTAGGCACTCCATTGCTAAATGTTGATAAACTTTGCCATCTTCAGGAGATTTGTGGGTAAAGAAGTATTCCAACGAGATAATGTTCGGATGACTGGTCAATCGCAATATTTCCAGCTCTCTTGATTTGTATTCAGTTTGGGCAGGCACCTTCTTGATAGCAAATGGCCCGATCCACTGATCTTCATTCAACAATTTTGCCTGAGTCACGGTTCCAAAAGCCCCTTTCCCGATACGTTTGTACTGCTTCACGAGCATCGGCTTGACAACGTTTGTCTTGCTGGACGTGACGTCGTTGGCGACGAACTCTGAGTTCATGACTGACATTGCAGGGGGTGGGTAGTTAGTTGTAGTTTATATTGGTAAATGTATGTTGGAGCGTGATTAACTGCGGTGGACGGACGTGTCTGTATTATTAGTGGCAGGACAATAACGCGAGCGGAGGGGAGAGATGTGCTGCCGAGGGGGGAGGGAACCTGACGATGGGGAGGGATGCGATGTTGGTGTTCTGTTCGGTGGACCCTGTCGGTAAGACTTGGGCCTGTCTGTCTGTCTGTCTGTCTGTTTGCAGAGAGCAGGTACCAATCGGGAGGGGCGCGCAAGGATCTTTAAGAACTACTCGCTGTTAAACGACGCTCGCTGCGCAGAGATAAAAAAATTACAGAGGCGCGCAGTTCCGAGGTGGGCGGCAGCAGCAGCAGCCAGCAGGAGCCCTCGGATCTCGTCTCCGCTGGGCAAAGCAAAATTTGACTTTATCAACAAAGAGAAACAGAAACAGAAACAGCGACTTCAGCGGCTAACAGCAGAACACAAGCCAACAGCCAATAGAATCGCAGCATGCTCGGACTCCTCACTACCGCCAGATGCACCAGCGGCACAAGGGCCTTCTCCACTGCCGCGCGCCTGTGCCAGACAGTCCCCTCTTTCCACAATGTCCAGTTCAAGCAGCGCGAGCCTACCAACGTGCTGTCTCCACAGTCATCCAACACACAGAGCAGCTCCAGCGCCAGCGCCAGCTCTTCCATCAAGGAAAGCGTCCGCAGCTACACCCTCTACTGCAACTTCACCAAGAACAACACCCACCTCACCCTCACAGCCGCCACAGAGGACCTCCATTTCATCGAGAAGAACCCTCAACTCTCCTTCACCGAGCAGGTGCTTTACTACTACCAGCTGCCCCAGCTCGTCAAGATCTCTCTCTCCACAGGTCAGCTTGGCTTCAGAAAGTCTGCCAGAGGTGAATACGAGGCTGCCTTCCAGACAAGTGCCAAAATGTTTGCCTTGATGAAAGAACGCGGGTTTCTCGATAACCAAGTGCAATTGGTCGTGAAGAACTTTGGCAAGGGAAGAGAGGCCTTCTTCGACGCGCTAAAGGGTAAAGAAGGTACTGAAATAAGAAACAAGATTACCAGACTGAGTGATAACACCAAGTTGAAGTTTGGTGGTACAAGATCTCCAAGCATACGTCGTCTATGATCCTTGGTTGCCTGGGACCAGCATCTCACCTCATCTCATGATAGAATATTCTTCTCACCCGTCTCTGTATATATATCATCTACACATAGGATTCCACTCTAAATGGATTCGAAATTAGAAACTAGTGCTGTAATCTGTAGTGATCTGTGGAAATTGGGTTATCCTGTTCAAAATGATGTTTCCCACTAGCCCTGGAAGAAACAACTACAATATCATGTGACGTAGACATTTCCCGCAAGCCCTGGTGGTGTTAGGGTGTTCAGTCACACCATTTGCGTCCTCGTACCGCTTCGTGCGAGTTTTTCGCGCCGTTTTCGCGCCATTTTTAGCCTTTTCCGTTGGTGGTTCGCCATTTCGGCGCGCTGATATAAGCGGTTTTCGCTATTTGCACAGCGACTCTTTTTGAAAAACTCTTTTTTTTTTCCACAACAAAAATTATCTTGAATCTTAAAGTGTTTTCTATTTTAAAGGTTACATTTAAAGACATCAAAAATGGCTCCATCAAGTAAGTCAGGATATCTTAGGAGCACCAGAGAGGAATGGAGACAGTGATTGTGAACATTAATTGCGTAGAAGTATCAAGTTCCCACCATGAAATTTCAAGAAGGAAGAGAGTTTAGTTTCCCTATAGTTCAAGTTCAATCATAGCAAAGTTCAAAGAAGTTTATTCAAGAAATACTGTGGATTCAAATGCCACAGGAACAGCAATGAGAGGTATTATACGCCTATCCTGGTACGTTATCATAACCTTTCGGGTACATCATATTCCAGACCATGTTCTTTGCCCAAAATGTTTACTTCAATTATATCATACATAGAGGGTGTTCATTCAATATCACCTACATCCAAGGAAACACTGTTCATTTAAACAAGTCACCAGATTTCATATGGAAACACTCACTAGTCTATTCATTTCTCCTTGCTTCTAATCCGAAATTTTTTAAATGAAGCACAGTATACTAACATTTCTTAACTAGCCAAAGCTACCACTGCTAAAAGAGCTGTCGCTAAAGGTACTAACTCTAAGAAAGTCTTAAAAGTTAGAACTGACACTACTTTCCGTTTACCAAAAACCTTAAAATTGGCCAGAAACCCAAAATATGCCAGAAAATCAGTTCCTCATTACAACAGATTAGACAACTACAAAATCATTGTTCAACCAATCATCTCAGAAACTGCTATGAAGAAAGTTGAAGATGGTAACACTTTAGTTTTCCAAGTTGATTTAAAATCAAACAAGCACCAAATCAAACAAGCTGTTAAAGAATTATACGAAGTTGATGTCCTTAAAGTTAACACTTTAATCAGACCAAACGGTACCAAAAAAGCTTACGTTAGATTGACTGCTGATTACGATGCTTTAGACATTGCCAACAAAATCGGTTACATTTGATTTATTCCATTATTAATCTTTAAAAAAATATTTAGGTATATAATTAAGTTTGGGGGTTTTTGATCCAGATAAATAAATAAGAAAAAATTATTTGGTTGGTTTCTTTGTTTAATTTTTAATGTATAAGAATGTAAATTAACTTGTTAAATAAACTCTTGAAAATTATTGACTTCCTGTGTATTGTTGAGATCTGTAAAGTTCCTCTATGCAAATCTGAGTTCAAATGACGCAGTTACATGAAAATTACTACAAGATAGTGTTTGTAAATGCAAATACAGTATGGTATATTGATAACATTAAAAAGAAAACCTAAATAATAAATAGATCCATTAGATTCGTAAGACGAAATGGTTATTGGATATACCCAACCTCAGGCTCTAGTCATAATTTTTTTTTCACGAAGTATGATAAGACCAAAATAAATAACAAATAATAAAACTAAACCAACAGAAATCATAAACGTCATATATATCCAACATTAGGATAAGTCAATGGGGGGAGGAAAAACACAAAAGCTAGTAGTCTCTCTCTATAACTGAGAAACATCTCCCTTGATAAAACCAACACCTTTGGAAATATTACCAGTCAATGTTTTCAAAGCAACTGAGAGCAATTCCTTTTCATGATCATTAACCTTGTTCAAGATTGCTGCATCAATTTCTTCGATACCTCTTGGTCCTAATTTGACAGGCAATGAGATATAACTGACAGCACCTTCTGTGAATTCTTTGACTTCTTTGACACCTTTAATAGAATCATCTAAATAGACAAAACTAGATTCGTAGATAGAAGTCTCTAAACCTTTGACAGCTTTGATCAACTGTTCAGCTAATTTGAATCCTGAGTAAGCCATGGATAAAGTAGCAGAACCTAAACCTTTCTTAGCTTGGACAACTTCATCACCACCAAATTGAACTCTGTGAACCAAGGCATCTTTTTGCTCTTGTGATAAGGAATTATAAAATTCAGGGGCACCAAGAGAAAATAAAGGAACAATGGTTTCACCAGAATGACCACCAATCACTGGGATCTTTAGCTTAGATGCCTTAAGGCTATCTGAAGAATCCAGCTGAGAGATGAAAGTGTTTGCTCTAACTAAATCCAGGGTGGTAACACCGAATAACTTTCTTGCATCAAAGACACCGTTCTTCTTCAGCACTTCGGCAAAGATAGGAACTGTGGAGTTAACAGGGTTGGAAATGACCAACACAAAGGCCTTTGGGGCAAAAGATGCAATGCCTTGGGCTAGATCTCTAACAATACCGGCATTGATGGCAAATAAATCATCCCTAGTCATACCCGGTTTTCTTGGGACACCAGCAGGGATGATAACCAAATCAGAACCTGTCAAGGCCTTCTCTAATCCACCGTCTTCTGGTAGGTATGATTCAACTTTGGCATCAGTGTCAATGTGACTTAAATCAGATCCGACACCAGGAGCATTGACAACATCAAAAAGGGAAAGTTCATCGATTAAAGGAGATAGCTTCAATAGCAAAGATAACGGTTGGCCGATACCACCAGCAGCACCACAGACAGTAGCTTTCATTTTTAAAAGTAATAGGGGAATCTAAAGAGTAAATTAAATAAGAGTTTAAAACCAGGAGAAGTTTTATAACACAGAGAGAAGTATGTTTGAAATTTGACTACGGTAAACAAAGAAGGGAATTTTATTGGCTTTTATAAAAATACAGTCCTCGTTTTATGCCAAATCTTTCCTCGTAATTTTTTTTTTTCTTCTTCTGCCTAATCGAAAATGGTCATCTTTTTTTAGGAGGTCAAAAGAGCCCAACATGTCAAAAAACCCGCGAAAATTACCCCTTCCGTCCAGTTTCTGGTGTCCCCCACCGCTTTGCACCCTGCCGCTCTCGCTGGGGGCTGGGCGGAGGCTCCTTCCAAGTCGGCAATTTAGGTGGACAAGGATGAATGCACCCGCGGTCCGCAAGCAGAGCAGCCTCGGCGGATGTTTGCAGCCGAACAGAGAGGCTGTTGCCTGTTTGTTTACATAGAGAACAGGGATGCAGGCATCCGAGCACAGTGAGCTAGCTGCGTTGGTAGCATAGCGTCTCATTAGTTCCAAAAGGGAAACATTATGAGCAAGCGGTGTTGGTATTTAGCAGGGTTCGTTGATCCAGAAACTGAAGACAGCTAGGGATTATTGGAGAAAGTTATTTGTATGATTGATCTAATCTGTCAGATTTGGGCCTCTGCAATTTTCTAGTAGTCGAACCACTCATCGATGGACCCATCTCCACTAACTTTGTGGTGTAATGGGTCCTTACGACAGCTGTTGAATGGCCGTATTCCCTCGGTTCAGTTGAGGATACCGGTGGAATGGCTGAAACCATTGTTTATCATGTAATGCGCCCGACTGTATGCTCCCGGAGCTATTTGAGTCGGGATCGGACCATTGGACTTATAGAATAAGAGTTGACAGGTCTAGTTACAGCTGCAATTGATAAGTACTACTCTGGGACCTCATCCCGGAGGCCTATCGTTTTACTCGCTTAACTCAAATCTCTATTTCGATTTCTAATTAATGTAGATCTAGAAAAGTTTATTGCATTTTGTAACAATGCGCTACTCAAATGTACATTTAATTATCACATCCTAGCTCAGTTTAAACCTTAGGCATCATATTTCTTTCAATAAAAAATATACATGAGGTGCTTGTTGTGAGGTTTCAAGCTTAGGAATTCTGTAAAGCCAGATCTCTCTTGTCAATGTATCCATCCATGTAGATAGCTCTGTGATTTAACAGACAATTCAGAAACTTACATTTCTATTCCACTGTTCAGTAAGCCAAATATCTCTGAAGTCAATAGACCTTTTCTATTTCCATTCCAACAAAAGATAAAGTCCATCAAAGACTACCTCAAATCATCATATAGTATCCTATTGGCATCTGTGATTCTCAGGTCATGAACTCCGTTAGTTACATTCCATCCAAAACTCCTCCAGTCTTTCTCTACCACCGCGTCATCATCAATGACATTCCTCAAATCATCAATCTTCAAAGTCTCAAATTCTATATCCCATAATTGTAAACCAATATACACGTTCAACATAAGCACTAAAACAAACGAACTAAAACTGATACTCCACCACCGTGAAGGATAGTAATACACCCCGATATAATTGAGCCATTTCTTGGGCAGGAAGGTCCAAAGGAGCCAGACGGTGTAGAACAGACCCGCAAGTGTATACACCGCAAAACCTTTGTATTCAGTAAGTGGGGTGATTTGAGTGGAGATAATCACATCCGACTCACGGGCAAGGATATCTGTGACTTTACGGGTTGCTGGAGATGAAATGTTGACATCAGAGGAGTTGACAGCGGTGACATTGCTTAACGTAGGTGAATCATCATCGGAGAAACTCGTAATGTCTTCGTATTCGAAAGAAGTATATTGTTCATGTTGGAGATTGGAGCTGGATCTTCCCGGGCTGCCTTGCGGAATGTGTAGATCCTCCAGTGATGCTGTTGACTTGAATGTGAGTCGCTCCCTTTGAGAGTTTGGTACTCTCAGCATCCTGTTGACCGAGTAATCTTTTGTGTGGAGTGATTGTTTGCTTTGCTTTGCTGGGATCTTTAAAAATATTTGAGTTTATTTTGCCGAGGCTGAGCTTTACGGATGGCTTTCTTCTATAATGGAGAAAATAGGAAAGCCAGTCTTTTTAACTACAGTGAACAAATTGTAAACGATAAGATAGATATTTTATTAGCCCTCCTGTCTTCCTGTGTATATTTACTCCGGGACGTATCCGACTTGGTGCATATCAGCTATTGTTCTCAGCTAAAAAAAAAAAAAGAAAAAAAAAACCATTCAAGAATCTGGCGTACTGTTTGTGACAGCATTAGTGTTATATGTAGCTGTGCCACTATTGCCTTGGCCATCACTGCCGTCTTTTCTATTGTAGACACGGCTCAAGTTACCATAACCACCGGGCCCTCTAGGTCCCCTGAGACCACGTCCACGTCCTCCGCGGCCGCGTCCACGCCCTCCACGGAATGAACCAGAAGTAGTTTCTGGGGTATCAGATTTGACGCCTTCTGTGATTGTTTGATCTGTTGCAGTTGGTGATTCATTAGCGGTTTTGGCTGCGGGTTCATTGCTAACATCTTTCACAGGTTTCTCAATATTAGTTTGATCCGGTTTGTCTGCTTTGGGTGTTGATGACCTGTTACTATCATTAGCTGTATTATCTGGGTTTCTGACCCAAACTCTCTCATGCAATGCTCTGATTCTTTCTTTTCCTCTCCCACGGCCACGACCTCTACCGCCTTTTAAATTAGTGCCTTCTGCTCCTTGTATTGATCTCTCATGTCTTCTGATTTCTGGATTATCCTCAGGTTTGGAATTCTTCTCAGTTGGGGTTTCCGTTGCTTGATCAGATCCTCCCTGTGGTGGAGTAACTGAAGCAGAGCTTTGATCCTTTCGTTGTTGGTTTTTACCCTTTCTAGGTTCTGGCTGCCCTGTTGACTCCTTAATTGTTGTAGATTTTGGCTCAATGACAACGTCCTTGGTTGTTGAATCCACATCTGTCTTTTCACTGCTTGATAGAGATACTTCGTCATTTGTATTTTGAGTAGCTGGATGTACTTCATTAGCATCATTTCCATTCGCGCTTTCAACCTTAGCAGAGTCGTCCTTCTTTAGAACAATTTTTGTCTTTTTCTGATCTGTTGTTTTCCTTCTTAGAATAGTCTTTTTGCCTTTATCCTGTTTGGCTAAATTACTTGCGGTCTCATTTTTTAGTCGTTTCTCAGCTAAAGATGGTGAGGCAAGCTTCGAAAACCCCTGTGTAGGAGAAGTATTTTGAGAACTATTGGTTGAACTTGCACTCAGAATAGGAGCGCTGCTCCAGGCTTGGACTTCAGGTGTTGGCGCAGGAACCAGTGAATGTGGTTTTGTGGTTTGTGATTTTGACAGATCCTGTTTTTTGAACGTAAGCTTTTGGTTATGTATAGCTGGTGACACTGATTTGGAATCTGCTGGTGATGTTTCTTTGGATGCAGATTGAGAAGACTTCGATTCTTTCGATTCTTTCGGAACAGCCGCATTTTCTTGCTTGTCTTTAGCTTGAGTCTTCGCCTGGTTTTTGGCTTGCGCTTGCGCTTTAGCTTGATTTTTTCTTTCCAGTCCTCCCAAAGTTTTGAAAGTCGTCGTATTGACCTGTAAATCGTGCAATTGTTCTTCAATCTCTAGCTCCTTCTTCAATATATCAACGGGTTTGGCTTTGCCAAAAGGACTTGATTTAGACAGTGTAGCTGGCTTAGGTTGAATCAAAGGTGGTAACTCATGTGGCTGATGAGGTTTAATCTGGTGATGTGTCACACTGTCAGGCAAGGTTTGGTTGTGTTGACTAAATGCTGATGGTGCATGGACAAATTCATGAGGTTGGTTGAAAGATGAGGTTCTTTCACGTCTTGGAGGTGCTGAACTTGGACCAAATCTAGATTGGTTATGCTGTAAAGGTAATGAAGGATCCAAGTTTTCAGGAACTTTTTGGTTCAAATCATTATACGTTTTGAAATCGTTGAAATTTCCAACGTGTACCATTAATCTCCCCATTCCACGTCCTAGAAACAAATCAGTCCATTTCAAAACTTTCTCTGAATCTTGATATGACTCCAATTCAACAAATGCAACTTTTTTTCTCTGGTTTATTGCATCTAATGGATTAGGACTTGACTGTAAGATGCCAAAGTCAATATCCCAAAATAGCTTCAACTTTGCAAATCTCATGAATCTCGACTGAAAGAGATCCTCAACATCACCAAGTGTAAAAGTGCTTGGAATGTTGGTGAATTTAACAATGAAAGGGGGAGATGTAGGACCCTGAGGACCTGCATTGAATCTTGAGCCATGAGCGTTTCCAAAAACGTTGTGGCTATTTCCTTGGTATGATAAATAGTCGTTCCCGCGTGGGTTATGGCTGTGTGTTGGTAAACTGATTGAGCTCGGATCGAAATCATCGTCATCTGCCCATGAGCCTCCTCCTAGTGCTGCAATTGTTAGTAAATTAGTCCATCAGACTAGGAAATAAATAGCGTGACATACATTTATCCTTGAGGAAGTCCGTTAAAGAGAGCTTCTGCTTTTGTTGTGCTGGAGATATCGGGTTAGCAATTGACCAATGCGGAATAGCGGCGCTTGAGCATACTCATTAGATGCTGAACTAGTGAAGTTGGCTCTTGATTGAGGGTGATATAGGATAACTGTTCTTTTATCTTATTGGTTTGTTTCTGAAGGAATTGCGCACTTTGGTTTTGTCGTGCGTCTGCGGAATCGTTGACTTCCGCATTGGGAAACCAGCGGTGAAGGGTCGGCGCCCGCACCCCTGAGCCCTGGCAGCGGCTCATCGCGCGAAAAAAGACGCGTCAGCGGTTTTCGGAACGGACGCGTCAGAAAAATAAAAACAAAAACACGCTAATTCGCATTGTTTCTGCAGGTGAAGGAACCTTGAACGCCAACGAAGGGAATTTTTCCTCCTGTAATCGCTATGGTAACAGGGCCTCCCCAGTTCTCAGTCAGTTCCCAGTGCACACGTCAACGAAAGGCTCTAGATGGAAGGAGTCTTGTAGAACATGTAAATATTTCATCAAAATTTTCTCTTCTCTCACTTCTTCATGTTCCCAGTGCCACGGATCATTAGCAATGGGTTTCTTCACGTCAAATGCAAAGAAAGCTGTGAGAGAAAGTTATAACAGTGACCTTACAAACTTGGACCCTCCAGATTTACCAAACAATGCTGAAAAGGACGTTCTCAGTGTCATTTCAAGAAGAGATAGAATACAACAGGGCCATTCACGCTCAGGATCTCACTCCCAACATAAATCAACCCATCAAAACGCATTTCACAACATTACTTCATCTGGGTTGAAAGGTGAACAAGAGAGAAACGTGGTTCTTGAACAGCAATTGAAAATCTTAACTCACCAAGCTACAACTGCTATTGATCAGTTGAATGAACTCTCTCAAGAGAATGAATTCCTAAAGAGACAAAACCAGGAGTTGATAGCGAACAAAAGAACGAGTTCTGCCTCGTCAAGAGCTTCTTCGAACAAGCGTTATGTCCATAACGACGCTCGTGAAACCTCAATAAGCTCAACTAACTCAAGCCAGCTTCTGTCCCTTTTCAGTGGTGCAAACGAAGGAACTATTATTTCCAAAGGAAGCTCAATGAGTTCGATAAGTTCCTACACCCAGGGACTAAAACAAGCTGACGTTGATGCGAGTATGGAGCAGATCAGACACAGTCACGTAAGTCAGATCAAAGAAATCAAATCAGCCTTTGGCTCGAGAATAGATAGATTACAGAATGAGATTGAGTCTTTGCAGAAGGAGGTACAGTCTAATGGCTCCTTGATAATAGGCTACCAACAAAAGATCAGATCGTTGACCTATGAGCTTGAGAAAGTTGGTTCTGAAAACTCCAGTTTGTTCCAAAGGCTAATCAATTCTAACAAGAAGCAGAAACTTGAGATCGAGTACTATCGGTCCCAGTTGAATGAGACCCTCAAACAGTTGGAAGAGACAAGAGAGAGGGACCACGAGCTAAGAAAAAGAGTGATGGAGTACGATACCCTGTCGGTAAGAATGCGTGGCTCGGCCGTGCACTGAGCTGCAATTTGGGCATTGGCCAATATGTTATGAGTAATGAATTAGAATATATAAGTAAATAAATAAATATATAAGTAAATATTTAAACAAATAAAGAAATGAATAAATAAATAAAGAAATGAATAAACAAATAAACAATCACATGAATAAAGAAAATCTGTCAAATTTCCGAGCCGATCGAAAAAACAAAGTTAAGCGCCGCAGATGCACTTTTTTAGTGTGTGTGCACGTGACATTCACAAATTTTTCCACACGCCGTTTCTTTTTGCGATGATACGCCATCTTTTTTTTTTCCATTTGAGTTAGGCCTTCTGTATGTTTTCACTATCTAACAGAATTTCTTGCATTGCGTTCTTCTACCTTTATCACTAATCCATCGTTCACTTTGGCCATCTTGCACAGCTACCAACTTCCTTCACGATTACTCCCGATTGCCCTCATTTCCACTCGTCATCTCTGATACCAATCCCTATCTCTAAAATACAATGATAGATAACTCACATAGAAGGAAAAGGTGGTCTGTCGGCTTGCTTATGCTAGCGATAGTGGTACTATCATGGGTGCTGTCATCATTCATAGTCAATGATCTGTTCGAGAAGGACATATACAGAAAACCCTTCTTCATCACATACATCAACACAGGTACCTTTATTTTTTATCTGATCCCATACATACGGAAACTCCTGAAGAACTACAAAGAAACAGGATCCTTGGAATACAAAGAGATTGAACAAGAATTGCTATATGATGACGTGTCTTCCAATGAAGAAATCGCCTTAAACGGATCAGATGACATAGATAACAAGTTATCGTTGAAGGAAACGATTAAACTAAGTGCACAATTTTGTATCATTTGGTATCTTGCTAACTTGACCACCAATGCATCTTTAAGCTACACGAGTGTTGGATCACAGACAATTCTATCCTCCACTTCCTCATTTTTCACCTTGTTGGTGGGGAGCCTCGCAAAAACTGAGTCTTTTAACAAGATTAAAATCATGGCATTGTTGCTGTCATTTATGGGAGTCATACTAATTACGAAAACGGACAGCGATAACGTTTCGCAAGAATTGCAAAGAACTAAGCTGAGTATATTCATAGGAAACCTACTTGCATTGACAGGTGCTTTGCTGTACGGTGTTTACACAACTCTATTAAAGTATAGAATCAAAGATGAATCAAGAATTAATATGAAGGTGTTTTTCGGGTTTGTTGGAATATTCAATTTGATCTTGCTATGGCCATCTTTGATACTCTTTCATTTTACTGGAGTGGAGAAATTCGAGCTACCGTCTGGGTCTTTTGTTATAACAGTATTGCTTATCAATGGTTTGATTACATTTGTTTCAGATTTCTGTTGGGTTAAAGCAATGCTTTTGACTTCGCCATTGACTGTTACCGTTGGGTTATCCACCACCATTCCATTCGCTATGGTTGGTGATATACTTTTCAAAAACGAAAAGATATCAACGATGTATATCGTTGCAGCTACAATGATTGGTATTTCATTTTTCATCATAAATAGGGATGAGGAAAATGAGAAGAGGAGCGATTGATATTGATCTTTACTTGATTTATACTTACGAATGGATGATTCTTTTTTTGCATGAAATATTTTAGCTTTTTTTTTCTAGTGAACCACTATGGAGAGGTGTTGATATTACACTATGGTGGGACGCATTAATGGTCTATAACTTGGCATTGGTTAAAAGGTATACACTTACTTACCTTTGTAACAACTTCACTAATATACATTTCAAACTGATTAATACCGTATGCAAAACAATATTTTTCTTATCGTTCAAAGCCAGTTCGAAAGCTTGTAAGGATAGCTCGGATCTTTGATTGTAAAAATTGCAGTCAAGTAATTGAAGACATAAAATACACCGAAAGCGGTGCAAATTACCAGCACATTTCTCTTCTTGTCATTTTCAATCTTCGGTATTGTAACGATCAACGCATACATGAATGCAACCAAAGTTAAATAAATTCCACTAATGATAAAAGTTTCCAACCCAAATTGCCAATGTGTTCCACCACTGAAATACATCACCTCGTCCTTTTCGTTCTTAGCAATCAAGGGAATACCTCTAATAACGGTAAACATATATCCACTAGTTAGAATAACAGTGAGCAAAGTAGTCAAGTTCTTTAACACCTTTTCTCTTTTCAATCGACTCAACACTTTTTTCTTAAGCACCAGAACACTGACAAATGTAACTGCAAAATAAGTAGCAAATGTTGTAGGATCAAAAGGCCCACTCACGATGATGTTGGCCCCAGTTATTTTACTGATGAAATTTCCAAAGTGTAACACGTCATCCAAGGCAGTTCTATCAATCGTGAAAGGGTAATGAGGGCTTAGTACATCAGCAGCGTCAGTTGAGTTTGGAGGAAATACCCATAATCTAGGAACTGTAGTCATGTTCAGTTTGCTGAAGAGCTCACTGCAGTCACCATACTCAGCAATCAGGAAAAAAATGGCATCTTTACCTGGGTTTGATTGATGATACGATTCTGCAACGCGATCATAGTTCGGCTGAAATTTGGAGCAAAACTCGCAATGAACACTTGCCTTTGGATCTGTGTATGTGAATAGCAACGATAGGTAATAATCTCTAGGACCATTCAGTATGCTGCCGACGTTGGAAGGATTCAAGTATATAGCGCCTCTTGATCCTTGAGCAGCCTGTAGTTCAAATAGTTCATCCGATGTTAATGCACCAAACGTCAATTGACTGAACAGGACCGAGAGCAAGATACCTAGAAAAGAGAGTTTCATTGTGACTTATGACTCTTCTATATCAGAAGCAGTGATTACAGCTGTAAATAAAGGCTCAATTGATTGAAACTACTCAAACACACGCTCTGTTGAGAAGAGAAAGGAACTAAAAACAAAAACATTAATCAAAAAATTCGGGAATATGCATAAGTTTGGTCGGAATTCGGGGCGTCTGTTTGTTGACCCTCGGAACTCCCAAACAACAACAAACCGAACTCAAAAAGGCATCAATTTAACGAAGCTGTGACTTTAAAGTGCTACCCAATCGGAGCATGTCGCACGTTCATGAGAAGTGGGTCGAGTACCAGCGAGCCTCTGAGGTGGCAGCTGAAGCATGGGAGCAAGAGCTGGAGCGCAGGAGCGTCGTTCAACAGGCACAGCTCTTCAGATTTATTCTCCTACAACAAACAGCTCTGGAGTCTAGCTCTTCCCAGAAGATACAGGTGGATAACTCTGCCAAACACGAACTGTCCAAGATTCAGCATGAAAAGAAGCTTTTAGAAAACAAGATATCACAACAGACAAATGAAATTGACAACCTAAAGAAAAAATCTGCAAATCAAATGGTCTTACAAAAGGAAAACATGACGTTGAAGACACAAATAAGCAAGCAGAATTCTCAATTGAATGAGGCTAAGAACGAGGTCAATAAGAGTAAGCAGCAGTTTCTTACACACAAAGCCGTGCTCGAGTCGAAGTTAGAAAATGCAAAGAAAAGTATCAAGACTTTGAAGGATCAGAAGATTCCAATAACAAATCTGAATCCGCCTCGTATAACTTCTCCCACCAAGGCAGTGAACAAAGCTCTCAATAAACCACAGCTGTCTAATTTTTCCGTTTCCCCTTTTTTGAGCAAGTCCGTCAAAACAACATCACCATCGAAATCGGTGGTTAAATCACATCCATTGGCAAACGTGGAATCCTCTACCCCTCAACAACAGATACCTAGTAAAAACGTCCTCGCGCATTCCACTCCTGGCTCTGGTTTGAAATCCCCTTCGAAGTTATTAACTGCTAGAAAACCAGGAAGTGCTTTAAAAAACCTGTTATCACCTCCGAAAAAAGATGCCAATGGTCAAGCGCAGAACAGTTCTAAAAGGAAGAAGGCTTCTTCCTTGTTTGATGATGATGAAGCAGAAGATGATGATCTGTTCGGTGATGCTGTAAGAAAAGCGAAGTCTTCCAACCTGGAAAAGAAAACTGAGTGGGAGGGTGAATCCATTGGAGATAACTCTTCAGAGCCAATAAACGATAAAAAACTAAACGTTATCAAGAGAAAGAAGAAGAAAATTGGATCCAAGGCCATTGTGGAAGTTGATGAAGAGGATATTGCAAACAATCACAATGCATATTCGCCATTGAAGAGAGTTAAATTATTGGACAAGATAGGCGGGATCAGTCCTTTAAAACAACGAAACAAAGAACACAACCTTTTCAAAGTTTAAGACATTTTTATGATCGGTAATATAATGAAATATATGGCAACGTTTTATAGGAACTTGACAGATTCTCCACCGTTCTCTGTATGAAGTCGGGCATTGCAAGTGATCATATTTTTGCAATTTATAGGTTGTGTAATAGCTTACCTGATCGAATAAGATTTACAAGCGATAGTATTTGGAAGTATTTGGCAGTTAAATTTGATAATATATAAAATATGTAATTTGGATAATATTTGGATATCCTCTGATATTTGTATGTTCAACATCATAGGGCTTGTTTGGAAAACTTACACTCTATCAGAACCTGGTCCCATAATATCCGCAGATAGTATATCTGCAATCACCAATCAGAATCCATCTCCGATTGTTGGTACCGATTACTCAAGTCTGCATGCTCTGATAGCTGATTATAGTAATATCGGGAAACATTTGTTACCTCAATTCATACACCACATTTCGCCCATCTCCTCAAAGCAGCTATATATTATATCTTAGTGACCAATTGACTGATGGGGATCATAGAAAACGTGACCGACGGCCGTGTGCATTAAAGTAGCCGGTATAGCTCGAATATATTATAATAATACGAAGTAATAAATTCTAACTGAAAGTTCAAAATCGCTATAGATGATTATTTTATAGCCCGACGGTGCAGTATTTAGATAAGTATATCCTTTTAATAACTCTCCTAAACCACTGGTTATCAGCTACATATAGTTCTGACCAACCGTGACTTCCTACTGAGCGTCTGTTACAGCACGACAGCGACACTTTCCGGAACCATACTCGCATCCAGCCCTAAAAACCATCTTTCAAAACCAACGCTTCCTGAGAAATGTGTCAAAAAACATCCCAACACCACAACCACTAATTGAAGCAGCAAAACAATCAGATCAACAAAGCCCTGCCTGAGACGATTCATTTTTATTCATTGATTGGTTGGATCCACGATAGCTGACTAGTGTTATGGAACGAGCCACAAAAGTGATACGATCAACAGATTATGATGCTTTATCATGTCGTGTCTCCGCACATAACAAGAACTATATCCATGATGAGTACCTTGTCAACATCCTGACTGGATTTGAGAAATTTTTGAAATTTGAGTACAAGTTATCATCGAAGAGAATACTGAATTCTATTGTATCTAGTGGCAATAAGATGCCTGTGATTAATCGCGGTACGTATATACGAACAAGGGCGATTGATTTGGTGATTGATGAGTTTTTGAGAAGGTTTCATGGCGAGAAGAAGAAGAGGATTGTGAGTCTTGGTGCTGGATCTGATACTAGAGCATTCAAGATATTGGAGAATAATCATGATGGGTTAGAGTATGTAGAGTTTGACTTTACAGATTCCACGAAATTGAAACATGCGATTATTGAAACTGATCCAAAACTTTCTAAGGTTGTCGGATTGGAGACATTTCAAAATCCATCTGATTTGGCAGAGTACTATAACTCAATTGGGAACTCACTGATTCTAGAGAAGTATAAGTTGATTGATATTGATCTTCGACAGAATGACAAAGTTGTGGAAGTGTTAACAAAGCATTTAGATCCAGATGTACCAACTCTAGTGATATCGGAGTGCATGTTATGTTACACAGAATCTAAAGATTCCAGCAAGTTGATCAAAACAATTGAATCATTTTTCAATAAGGTTGCCCTGTTGATTTATGATCCTATTGGGGGCACTGATAATTTTGGTAGTGTCATGATTGAGAATTTGAAGATTCGTAACATTTCAATGCCATCATTATTAGAGTTTAATACATTGGAACGGTATTCAAAAAGGCTGATAGAGTTAGGGTTCGATGAGGTTAAAAGTTCTGATGTCTATAAAGTTTTGAATGACTGGATTGGCGATGATGAACAGAAAAGAATATCCAAATTGGAGTTTCTGGATGAAATTGAGGAGTTGAAGTTATTATTGGAGCATTATTGCATATTGATTGGTATTTCTGGGTTTGATTGGTCAAATTTAGACCTCTCTCTTTATACGCTAAAAAAATAAATAGAAATACAAAAAAAATTGATCAAGATATTATTAAAGTCATCTCATTCATCTAAACATTAAGCCATCTTTTTCACCTTGACTACGCCATTGACTACTTGGCGCAGTCCCACTTTCTAGCTGATACAATCGCCAGGCCTCTCGTATATGTTCTGGTAATAGAGGACCATTCTCGTTGATGTTTTTTAAGTCAATTTTTTCTAATTCTGTTTTGATCTCTTCAATCTTTGATTTGAAAGGTGAAAGATCAATTATACTTTCTGATTTATTAGATTCAATTCTTTGTCTCATTAAATGTTCTTGTCTCTCCAATTCACCAAGTAGTAATTTTTTTTCATTAAGCTTTATCAGATAATTGGCCTTATCATATCTCTTTTTGATTTCTTTGGCCCTCACAACAACTTGACCAATAAACACTTTTGAAACACCTGCCAGCACCACTGCGACATTATTAGAAACACTTTGATTCAACACGGTGTTTGCTATCTTTTTAACACCACTCTTATTTACAGGAGTTCTTCTGTAGTATTCATATCTTAACATCTGTTCAGGATCCAAGTTTTCCACTAATAGTCGTTTCTTCTCTTCTTCATCTAGGTCTTCTTCTGGTTCCTCCGGTATATCATCTTCGCCATCTCGTAGGTTTGTTATCTTTTTCGCACTGTTCACCGCATGGAATATCTTGTCATAAATGAACTTTGTTTCCTCATCAAGCAGATTCGAATATGCCTCTAGCTCATCTTCTAATTCCTCGTCATCGTCATCATCATCGTCGTCATCTTCTTCGCCATTGCGTGACTCATCCATCGGGACATCAGATAGTTCCAGATCCTCTTCTTGCTGGTTTGTGTCGCTGGACTTGGGATCCACTGGCTGAGACATGATGTAAAAAATAAGCAAACAATTCACTATATGTCATGTTAAGACACTCGAAAGCTCCATTATTTTTTGTTTTTGTCACTTTTACAATCGATTTCGCCATTTTCCCAATCCGGAGAAGCTTGCCAGATCACGCCAAATCGGCGAAAATCCCCGAGATCCAGAAAAATTTCAAAACAAAAACAAACAAAACATTCCGATCTGACAGCACCTTGATACACACAACTTCTATTCCATTCGTTCGTTCAGACCTCACTGTGTCTCTGGTAGCTACCGTCCATTCATTCGCTTTACCCATCCCAACCATATCCCCCCGCAAGCTTCACATTTCTTCCTTCCAAAATGCATGTTTTATCAGTTTCTTTAATGGCTGCCATTCTTTTTCAGAACGTTGTTGCAACCCCACCGGCTTGTCTTCTAGCCTGTGTTGCTCAGGTCACTAAGAAATCCAGTGACTGTGATGGATTGAATAACGTCAGTTGTATCTGTGAGAATGAGTCCTCTGATATAGAAAAATGTTTGAATGATATCTGCCCAAATGGTAACGCTGATGCTGGTTGGAGTTCATTTGAATCATCCTGTAAGGCTGTTGGTGCTGAGATTAAGGCTGCATCTAGCTCCAGCTCTAGTGCAAGTTCTTCTTCGTCCAGCAGTAGCAGATCTTCCTCTTCTTCGTCCAGCTCTTCTTCAAGCTCTAGTGCATCATCTTCTAGTGTGATTTCATCTTCATCGTCCTCATCCTCATCATCAAGTTCTAGCCAATCCTCCACTGCACCATCCTCATCCTCCTCCTCTTCAGAATCTTCCTCAGAATCATCATCATCATCATCAGAATCGTCTTCGTCATCAGAGTCTTCATCAGAATCGTCTTCGTCATCAGAGTCTTCATCAGAATCCAGTTCAGAATCCAGCTCTGAATCATCATCCGAATCGTCATCATCCTCGGAATCCTCATCAGAGTCATCCTCCTCCTCCTCCTCCTCTTCCTCCACAGTAAGATCCTCATCAGTTGCACCAACCTCCACCACCACGTCAGCACCTGCGTCAACAAGTACCACTTCTGAACAAACCAGTTCATCCTCTACCTCTGAAGGTGCCGGTAACACATTAGATCTCTCCATGGGCTCCTTACTCGGATCCATTGCCCTTGCTTTGATCGTCTAAAAGAAGAACCTCCACAATTTTACATTTCGCTTTCACGTTTAGATATACCTTTGCTCATACAATGCATGATTTCCGCACTACAAGAGACCTTTTTTTTTATTTCTGTTTAATTTAGATTCTATTCATTTTTTTTATTTATTTTATTGTGTTTGTATGTTCAATTAGCATTCGCTGCCTCCTTTCTCCTGTATGGTTTAATTTCAGAGATGATTCTGATTGATCCAAATATCAACATAACTGTCAAAGGACCCAATAACGGTAGATATACCGCGATCTTATGCTCTTGTGGGAAGAACGCCTGCTGCACTATTTCTCTGTCAAAGAAAGCCTCTTCTGCGAACTTTGCAACTTTGTTAGATTCCAAAAGCGCACTGTTGAAATCTTTCTCTTGGAGTTGTTCAATGGTGGACATTCTTGCGTTGAGGGAGTTTTTCACGTTGTTTTGGACACTTTTAGGAATTGATATATTTGGTAAGGAGTTTGAAAGCTTTAATAATGAGGTTAGTGAGTCTAGTCCATTGTTTAGATTTGTCAGGATCGTGGTCTTTAGCAATGTATCTAGTCTTATTTGTGGTGTCTTTGGATGTGATGGGAGTCCCAAGAGGAAGAAAAGTTCAGATGTGAATACCTGAAAGACAGAGAAGAGGGAATCCTTGGAGATGTAAGTACCTTCATCAATAGGCGTTGGTTTTAACAGGATCGAACCCCATTGTGGGATCAAAAAAGATGAGCCCTCTTGAGCAAAGGTTAAAGGAGCCTGATCCTTCGAGGGGAAATATAGTATGAAGTTTAGAGTTGGATAAGAGTACTGATTTGAGGAGACATCCCAGTCTGAAAAATCAAATAATGTGGAAAGGTCACTTGTTTGAATGATGTCGTCCTTTGGCAGATTTAACCTTGTGAAATATTTAACCTCTGAATCAATGGTGAAGTTGATATAATTCTGTAAGAATTGCCTTGTTGGCTGGAAATATTCTTCAAGAGCATTTTCAATGTCCCAATCAACAGGGAACCCATCACCTGTTAACAACTTGAAAGAAAGGTGAACCTTGGGAGAGTACTGTATTGAGTTTATTGACTTGATATTCTGGTTCTTCACCTGGAAACTCTTGAGCTCTTGATCGAAGATATGGTATAGTAAGCTCTGGGTTATGAAGAAGGGCAAGTCGTTGTTCTTGACACTCTCTAGAGTGTAGAACAACGTTGTCTCCCTCTTGTGCTCATTAATCGAGATCCCCTCACCGTCACCCACCTGCAAGATAAGGACGTGGTCGTCCTCTGAAGGAGGCTTGTCGTTGATCAATGTAACGTTCCAGTCAACAACCAATCTTTCTGCTGGGTCCTGGTTCATCCTGTGCAACTCGTGGTCGACCTGGACCTGGACAGCCTCAGACAAGTCTGGGAAGTAGAGGTTGTCGATGGAGCTGACATAGACTGTGTTGTGGATCTGGACGTCTGCGTTCGGGTGCGATTGCAGGAAGTGGATGAAGTTAGCAGGAAGATGGGCCCTGTATATCTCAGTCAGCTTGAACCACAAGGGTATGCCGAGCAGGAGGTAGAGCGCGAGCACGGAGCCGACGATGTAGCGTCTGAGGCCCATTGCGGCACGGGGCTCTGCCTGGAGGACCATTGCGTGTACGGGGCTGTTGGAGTAAGTGCTGGTGGTGGGTTTGCTGGTGGTTTCGGGCTTCTCAGAAGGCAAAGTGTCAACAAGAAAAGTGTTGATGCTGCGAAACAAAAACAAGATTAAAAAATAGCTGTTTTTTCACTTTGCATCAGAAAAGGCATCTAATCTAAAATCTGAGCTCAGACTTTTTGTAGGGCAAGTAAAGATGGACCCTCTCCTTGACGCACAGGCGAAGGAGCAGACGTACGTGCACACGGTGTACAACGAGATTGCATCGCACTTCTCGCAGACACGCTACAAGCCCTGGCCCATCGTGGAACGATTCCTGCAAGAGAGGCCCAGCTACAGCGTTGGACTTGACGTGGGCTGCGGTAACGGGAAGTACCTCGGGGTGAACAAGAACGTCTTCATCGTGGGAAGCGACCGTTCTTCAGGGCTAGTGCAGTGTGCCCGTGAGTTTGGACATGAGGTGGCCGTGGCTGACGGGCTGGCGCTGCCGCATCCTGGCAACACGTTTGACTTTGCCATCAGCATCGCTGTGATCCATCACTTTTCCACAGAGGAGAGACGCACACAGGCGCTGGAACACATCCTGTCGAAGCTGCGTAAGGGCGGCGAGGCGCTGGTGTACGTGTGGGCGCTGGAGCAGGAGTCCTCGAGGCGAGGCTACAAGGAGGGCGACCCGCAGGACGTGCTGGTGCCCTGGGTGCTGCAGAAGAAGGGCCAGGCTGAGCCCGAGACGAAGCACCGGTACTACCATCTGTACCGCAAGGGCGAGCTGGAGCAGAACGCCATCGCAGCGGGCGGTGAGATTGTGGAGCAGGGTTACGAGCGGGACAACTGGTACGTGGTGGTGAGAAGGGTTTAGCTGTGTTGTTGTATGTGTATATTATATGTGTATGTACGTAGATCTAATAATTACCAACTACCAACTACCGAAGTGTATAACTACCAAGTCAGCTAGTCGTAAACTATGAACAGGCTGGCATCGCTTCTCGCAAAGACCATCAACGTCACCGGGCCCGTCTCGCTGTCAGGGTACATGCGCCAGTGCTTGACACACCCATCGCTGGGCTACTACACGACGAGGGACCCGTTGGGTGCAAGGGGAGACTTTGTGACGTCGCCAGAGGTGTCACAGATGTTTGGCGAATTGGTCGGTGTGTGGTTCTACTCCGTGTGGCAGCGTCAACAGAGACCTGCGAGCATCAACCTGGTCGAGTTTGGGCCTGGCAGGGCCACCTTGCTTGTGGACACATTAAGGAGCTTCAACAAGCTGCTAAAGCAGGACAAAGTGGAGCAGAACATCGTTCTCGTCGAGGCCTCAGACGTGCTGAAGACCAAGCAGCACGAGACGCTGTGCCACGAGGCACTGAACAAGGATGGCACCTTCTGGAGGTCGAGACACAAGTACGGAGGTGATGTAGTGTGGGTCGACACGGAGAAGGATGTGCTGGACGTTGTCGCTGCGCAGAGTATACCGCATACAAACTATGTCATTGCTCACGAGTTCTTCGACGCTTTACCCATAAAGAAGTTCATCAAGACAGAGCATGGATGGAGAGAGTTACTCGTTGACTTCAACCCAGAAACCAGCAAGTTCCATTTGATACAGGCCCCTTCAGAGACCCCTTCGTCGTACATTCCGAAGTCCTACCCCAGATATGATGAACAACCAGTTGGAACTATTGTCGAGATCTCACAGGATGTGTTCCAATACACGACAGACATCACAAAGCTGATCACTGACACTGGAGCTGCACTGGTCGTGGACTACGGACCAAGTGACTCCATTCCTGCCAACTCGCTCAGAGGTATCATATCACATAAGTTTGTTGATCCATTCACGAGACAAGGCGAAGTGGACCTTTCAGTCGACGTCGACTTCCAGGCCATTGCTAACATAGCGAATGAGTCAGCTAACGGACTCAAGGCACTGGGTCCAGTAGACCAAGGAGACTGGTTGTTGCAGATGGGAATTCAACAGAGAGCTCAGCAGTTGTATGAGTCGGCTGGTTCAAAGGAGGAGAAACGCAGAGTTGTTGAGAGTTTCAACAGACTCGTGTCCAAGGATGACAACAGTATGGGGAAAGCATACAAGTTCCTAGCCATCGTACCTGAAGACACCTCTGCATTTGGCTTCGAGCGATGAATTTTATTTATTTTGCAGTCGATTTTATATCGCATATTTATTACATTTCAATTAAAAGTCCAGTTATTTCAAGAAAAGCTGTACACATGTTATCTTAGGAACCAGTATATGCAGATTCCATCCCTGGATACACTCCACTGCCCCATCCCGTGAGTTTTGCATTGCCAACCATATTTTTTTTTTTTTAGAGAGCCCATTGTTCATTCCCAAAAGGGTAACATCAAAATGATACAACAATGCCGGACTCAACTCCAAGGTATAAAGGTGCAGCCATCCCAACTCAATGCTTTTGAGCCAGTGCTAGTCAGGCCTCAAATTTTTCAATGGCCTCTGTCAAGAATTTTAACGAACAGCTCCTTGTTCCTCCTACCAGTTCCAACAAGAGTCACAAGATCATTCAATTGCCAAATGGTTTATTGGTACTGTTGATATCTGATCCAGCTGAAGACTTAAGTTCAATTGCACTTGCTGTGGCAGCAGGTGCACATAATGATCCAGATGATATCCCAGGTCTTGCACATTTTTGTGAACACTTGCTATTACTGGGTTCTAAAAACTATCCAAATCCAAACGAGTTTCATGACTTTCTATCAAAAAATGGCGGTAGAAGAAATGCTTTCACCACAGGTGAAAAGACATGTTACTTCTTTGAGATCCCATCAACCTCAACTCATAAAGTCGGTTCAATAGATGAACCAATTTTTAACCATTTGATTGAAATCTTTGCAGATTGTTTCAAGAATCCAATATTCAATGAATCCATGTTTGAAAAGGAAATCTATGCCATAGATAATGAACACACAGCAAATAAATCATCAAGTGGAAGGATCATGTACCATGGAACTCGTTTAATTTCATCTGAAGCTCATCCATTTCATAGATTTGCAACAGGGAATTTCTTCACTTTGAGCGATTTGCCAAAAGTCAAGAAACTAAAAGTCAGATCAAAACTACTAGATTACTACAAAGATAACTATCATGCTGATAAAATGTCACTTGTTATTAGATCTTCACAGTCGTTGAACATATTAACAAAACTTGTTGTTCAGAATTTCTCAGATTTGCCAACTACAAGCACCAACACGGAGAAGAAATCCAAACTTAGACTGTTCAATAATAACAAATCAACAACATCTCAAAAAGAGCCTGAAAACTCCTACGATGTTCATAAAACGTTGAACGATTTTAATATCTTATCGAATTGGCATTATGACGCACCACCTTTCAGTCTCCAAGAATCAAACAATTGCATCCTCATCAACAGTCCCAACAATCCGACAATTAGATTGATTTTCCCATACCAGGACAACTTGAGTCCAAACACAGACTTGCTAGTTAGTGCATGGTGTAATATAGTTGGGGATGAAAGTAAAGGCTCACTGGATCAATACTTGAAATCAAAAGGATTTTCTCTTGCATTGAGTGCGTTTTCTCAGAACTTAAGTGTGGGGAACTCAATACTGATTGTTGAGATAAAGCTAACTAATACAGGGATCAAAAACCTGAAGATTATAGTTGCATTGTTACTGAGTCGCTATAAGTCGGAGGTATTTCAAGATGTGCACGAGCTGGCTAGGGTTTTGTTTGAATTGGAATCTATTGACATTTTGAATTATTTACATCAGGATACGAATAAATCTCCAATGGAGGAGGCGTCGAGATATGCACAGACTTTCCTTACAAACTTGAAGTCTTTGAAACCGAAAAATCTACTTAAGGGGTCAAATAACTGGGATTCTATGCATAATTTAGGCTCTGTCAAAGGTGATTTATTTTGGCCAGGAAAGGGCGAAGCTTTTTTTAAGTTTATCAATGATGTTTTCAATTTGGACAATTTGAAGTTGGTTGTCCTGGGAGATTTGAAAGTCTTGAGTACTGTAATGTCAGACGTATCAGTTGATGGTTCAAGTCGATCTGATCAGTTTTTCAATTTTGATTATAAGGTAGGGAAATTCAAACCTGAGTCCTTCAGTTCATCGATAATTCAGGAAAATAGTTTCAAGTTTGAGATTATTCCAAGGAATCCATTTATTCCCAAATATGCCCTAGATCATTCAAACTTACAGAAATTATTACTTGAATCAACAGAGCAATCTTCCCTAGCCTCATTATCATTCGTAACGAAAAGCATTTGGTCTTCAACAATAGCGAAACTTACAAAGAAAGAACAAAACTATGAAATTTGGACAAAGTTGGAGCCTTCAAAGATTTTTAACTCAAAACTGTTCATATCTTTTGACATTGTTTTATTGGACATTGAGTCAAACCCAGAGAATACCATGATGACAGAAATCATTACTGAATTATTAAAGTTCAAAATATCCAGTATGCTCTACGCTTCAGAACTTGTGAATTATACATGGGAGATCCAAGCTTCTTTGAAAGGTGACGTTAGGTTTGGTTTCACAGTCAGTGGGTACTCAGAAGGGATTGATCATTTGATAAATATTATAATTGATGAGTTTTTGCAACTTTATGAGGATCCCGTTTCAGTTGACGAATTTAGGAAAAGCAGAGTGGCTGTTAGATCAAGATATAAGGAACTGGAACAAAACAACTCGTTATCAATGGCAATTAGTGGACTATTAGTTGTGTTAGAGGAGAATATGTGGACTTTGGAAGATCGACTAGATTCATTGGATGATATAGATATTGATTCGTTGAAGAACTTTTTACAAAGTTTTTTCAAAGATAATGATAAATACACTAAAATTTTCATTCATGGTGATATTCAAGATACTGAGTCCATCAGTAAATCTATCAATAAGTTATCTAATCATTTGAACAGCAAGGAGAACAAAGTCTTATCTTTTGAGGAGCCGTCAACCCATTCAATTTCGCCTGGGAAGGCTTATAATATCAAGAGAAAAGGTGCCAAAGGAGATCCGATGAATTCAATTTCTTTCTTTATTGAAACTGGCCCAAGAGGTGATTACAAGACTCGTCAAATCACTAGGCTTCTATCATATTTGATGTCTTTGACATTAGTGCCTGACTTGAGATTTAAGAAGCAGTTAGGTTATGCCGTGTTGGGTGGAACAAGGATATTAAGAAGCACTTATGGAATTCATATTAGTATAATGAGTGGAACATTCACTCCTCAATACCTAGAGGATAAAATCAATGAATATCTATTGAGTTGGGAGAAGACTTACATCAACATGACAGATAAGGAATTTCAAACTACAGTAATTGAACCATTTTTGAAAAACTTCAAGATTGATCTAACGAAAAGTGGTGGCCCGGAGAGTTTAACTGCTGAAATGCCTTCAAGTGTGAGTTGCTCCAATGTTGCAAATGCTGGCGAGTCCATGAGAATTCATAAATGGATAAGAGACTTAATATCTGCAAAATCGTATCAGGGCGCAGAATCAAATGAAGATGAAGATAGCGAGTTTTTCAATAGTCTTACTAGATTAGAATTCTTAAAGTTTTTCCAATCAAGAGTTTCTAGCAAATTCAAAACAAGATCTCAACTATCAGTCATGATCAAGAGCCAACTGAGCACCGAAGAAACACAACAACAATTGATTCAACTACAACTGGAAGCTTTTTTGAAAATGAATGGATTAAGAATCTCATCTGAGCAGTTGAAACAGATTGTGGGATCAGCAAAGGGAAATCCAGTCTTTCTGTTAAAGGACTTGTTCAAGTATTTTATGAGTCAAGGCGAAAGTTTCAAACTATGTGCAATTGTGTTGAAAGAAGCTGTTAAACAAGTATTTGAAGGTGTGAAACATTATAAATCAAATTATTCAGAGACGAGTAATCACAACGATGGAGAAGGTGTTAAAAGTGGTGATATAACTGACATTAGAGAGTTCCAGAAACAAAATCCTGTCTATCACATTAAATAGACTGTAAATAGTCAAATAAATCAAGTAATACAGCTTTCAGTGTAGCACTACGTCACCATTTTACTCTAAGAATTTCCCAACTTTAGAAGAATTTGGTATGTTTTACTAGATTCCGATAAATGCCCAGGGACCAAGTACTGATAAACTTCCAATAGTCTTTCAATGCTTATACCTCTCAGCTTGTTTCACATTGTATCTTTGTTTTTCTTGAACTGAACTTTTCATGAATTAATTCGATTTTGTCAGCTAATAACACTCAAAAATGGATGGAAACATAACCTTCCGAAGTTCAATCAAGATGAAACTAGGTTCAGAGGAAATTTCGGACGTGGCATATACATTTAGTTTATTAGAAAGACGATAAATGGTCAAATAAGTCTGGAAATTGAGCAAATGTTTTGAGAGGTGTAATCGTAGGGCCAACAGGGCGATTCCCATACACATAGAGTTGCCTGGCTGGCGCAATCGGTAGCGCGTACGACTCTTAATCGTACGGTTGCGGGTTCGAGCCCCGCGTTGGGCATTCATTTTTTTTTTGTTTTTTTTTTTGTTTTTTTTTGTTTTTTTTGTTTTGTTTTACCATTTCTGAAAAATCAACTTTGACGTGCTTTCAGATCGATCTCAATGCAGTGAGATTGAGCGAAGTATTCGTGAATGAAGTCGTTCAATGTTGGAAAATAACTTATGGAAATAACGAACAGTCACCTGTGATGCATATATGCATCGACAATCGGAAATGGATTCTGGTTGGTGGTTGCAGATAAATAATCTGAGACATCCTGAGGCGATGCATATTTGTCTCAAATATGTCCTATGATATTCCCAAATAATATCCATACTGTATTATATTATCGAATATAACATCCAAATACTTCCAAATAACATCGCGTGTAAAACCTTTTCGATCAGCGCGATTCACACAAGGATCCGATTGGTCCTTGAGTGTATCTTTGTCTAAGTCCTATGATGTTGAACATATAAACTTAGGATATCCAAATACTTCCAATTATCATCACGTGTAAGGCCTTTGTGATCACTCTCACTCACGCGATTTCCCAAATGCACGGAGGAATAGAATGTTACACTGAGCGCATCTGTCGATGCTTTGGTCGGTTATATTGTTAAGTTACATAGAAAGATGGATGGAGACTAATGAAAATATGGTAACCGTCGGATTCGTCGAACCGTAGAATTTGGAACAGGAAGAAAACAGCAAGAAAACATTAAGAAGCAGGTCACTTCCCTGATTCAGCATGGTATTATGCCATCATCATAGAATATCTTGAAACCACTGATACCAGCTATATCAATTCATAGTCACCTGAACTCTAGTTTTGAAACTGAAGAAGCTAGACCATCCGGAGTTGAACTAACAGAGTACCGACAGATGCATCAATACAAGCTAGTCAATCCCTTTGGAAGTCCTGGACCAGCATCTCTATTAGGGTAATTCAAAAGAAATCAATTGATAGCAGAGAGCTATTCCCATATTGGTTCCAAAATGCTCCGTCAACAAACGGTAAAATCACCTTTGTGACCTGACCCTTGCAATACTTATCGGATTATTATCAATTAAAATCTTCTATTTAATGTTGGCCGAAAGGACAACACTGCTCCAGACTATTCATTTAAAGGATAAAAACATCGAATTTGAAGAATGCCTTGAAACTCACAGGCATTCCCTGCCATTCAAATCCAGGTAATACTTCGGACGTCCCTGTCCCACTGGTTAGAGCTCGAAATGAACCGCATGTAAGCAGAGCATTGCGTGTCATTATATACAGTCGAAGACCGACAAACGAATACAGCATATGTTTCAATGTCATTGTTTTTAGCACTGCATGAAAGTTAAACTGAACAATTGAACTATAAACTTGAGAAAATTGACAAAATACCGTCCAATTTTTTTTTAGATATGTCCCTTAAAACGCCTGTCAAGCGATATAGGACTCATGTCATAGACTTTCATTCGCAGGTTCAACTGTCATTATCAAAACTTTGGCACGTTCTCGGTGATTTTGAAAAACTGTGATTCTTCATTTTGCTCGATGATTAACAATGTAATAAACAATATTGATCCAGATTAAACTTTAACCTACCTTAGCAATATTTCATATTCTTATCGCTTAAAACTCTCTAATATAGTTTCTTTTTTTATAACTCAGATAATATATATTATGTACTGTTTAACCTATATAGCTGTAGCTGCTAGATTCTTTTTTTTTTCTAAAATACATAAACTTTTATACTTTGACTATTAAAAGAGCATTAAAGGCAATCTAATAAACGAAACCTAAGATTCTACCAGAGACATGTTTTCTTCTAGCTTCTTCGTGATCCATAATACCAAAATTAAGCTGGGGTTCAAATGTGAGATAAATGTATCAAAAATGACAATAAAATTTAGACAACAACAAGAGGCCTGGCTGGCGCAATCGGTAGCGCGTACGACTCTTAATCGTACGGTTGCGGGTTCGAGCCCCGCGTTGGGCATCTATTTTTTTGTCCGAACTTTATTCGGATTTTTTTTTTGAATGCTATTCTTTTTCAACTAATGATATTGTGTCTTCTAACTATTTAACTCCGTGTTTGTCTGCTTCTTCTGTTTTGCTATTATTGAGCATAGTATATTCTTTCTTTTTATCTAACTGTCTAATCCTGTAATTTGGCTACGTTTCTGTTGCTTTCCTTCTCTATTTCATGGTATTTCGTAGGAGTATTCTGTGCTTGGTAGTTGATTTGTAGCTCTTTAACCCTCTTATTTTCGCCATGTGTTTACTTAGGTTTCTGCTTGCTTTTTCAATCTCCAGCTATCTTACGTTCTTTTTCGTTAAAGTGAGATAGACTGAGCTCAAGATAGTACATAGAGTGTTTACAAATATGAAGAGCTGATCTAAACTTGGGGTTGACCTAACATATCTTTTTGCATCTATACAAGACTCATCTATACTCATTGTTCAAAACAGTTTCTATCAAATGCAAAACATTATTCTCTTTATACTCTCTATCTGTTTGATTATATGACGGATTCTCTAATTGTTCTTTGATCGCATTATCGACCAAGACCCTTAATTCCTTAATTAGCACAGCATTTTTCGACCATGTTTTAACAGGTAACCAGGAATCTAATACAATACCCGGCGATGGCCTTCCTGATGTAATAGTACTCAGATCATATGAAATTGGCCCACCGAATAATAAAGTTGACAAAGTGGAAGTTGGCGTGATATCACGAAGGTATAACTTATTGGTAACCGTTGATGAATTATAAATTATGAATTGAGCTTTGGTTGCGTTCGATTTGTATTTCTTCGCCTGTGGAGTTAAATCAATATTCACACCTTGTAATTTATCAAAATCAATCAAACCATCTTCATTTCGTTTCACTTCTTCGTTCTGTAATAATTCTTTCAATTGAGATTGATCTAATTCTTTAACACTAGTATCAAATAACACCGAAGAAGGGTGAATGAAAGACCTGTTCGCTGGAAGTTGTTCATTTTCCACTGGATCACTAGAGGAGTCTTGGTGCATTTGTGTGATATACTCTTCATTTCTGATCCAATATTTGATCAATTTGGCATCTGGATCAACCTGAACGGAACCTGATGCAGTATTAAAGAATTTTGGGTTTGGTAATTGTACTCTGGCAACTTGAGGGTAAAAGGCACCAGTAATGATGGCCTTGATAACTGGAAAATTTCGCTTGTTCCTGTTCAAATAAGAATTTTCGTTTTCTCTGTATTTCATTGGAAGAAACCCTAGATCGTCCAATATGGAAGTAAATTGTGCTATTGATGATTTTATTTCATTCACCTTGGTAAAGGATAGGTAATTATCATTCATGTATTTCCTTTTTTCTGACGGGTTAGTTAGTTCAAAGTATTTTTGAACTACCAGGACAGATGATAACAAATCACCTAAATCTTTAGTCTTAGTCAACAAAGCTTTCACGTTATCTCTCACTTCAAAACTTCTGAGAAAAGGAGAACCAGAACTCAAAACTGATGCAATCAAGATCCCAATATCGGTACAGCCGAAAATAATCGACAGCGTCAATAGTTTACCGTGTTTGGGGTCCACAATAGGCAAGAAAGATATAATCTTACCCAGTTCTGTCAAATCGTCATATTCATCAATCAGACCGGAGCATTTCAAAATTTCATCAGATTTTGATAGCGCTTCCATTGGAGGTGGATCCATACCAGAATTCAAAAACTTGATGACATCTTTTATACCCATTGACTTCACAACCAAATATAACGAATCCAAATTAACTCTCTTGATTTCTGGAATTGGTGTATCGATCATAGAGTTCTCTGTTTCCTTAGTAAAAAGTTTATATGAGATACCATTCTGAACTCTCCCCGCTCTACCTCTTCTTTGTTTTGCCTCTGCCTTGGACGCAAAAATTTCAACAAGTTTAGTAGTATTTTCAATGGAGTTGTACGTCATTGATTTCACCCTTCCTGAATCAATAGTGACAACACAATCATTTATAGTGATAGACGTTTCAGCAATGTTGGTGGACACCACAATTTTTCTCTTATTCTTGAAAGATTCAAAGACACGATGCTGCTCTTGTGGGGTCAACGCCGAATGTAACGGTAATATGACAGATGCTTTAGGAAACTCCTTATTCAATTGCTTGACACATTTATTGATTTCACCCACCCCTGGCAGAAACACCAGTATGGAACCAGGATTGTTTTCCTCTGTCAGATCTGCATCTATTTTGGTAACTAGTTGTGAAATCAAGTCATAGTTGATGTTACCAGTTTGGAAAAACTTTGAATCTGCTTTAGGCGAGATCAATTCACCATTGATTTGAATCTTGAAATCGGTTTTCTCTAATACCTCATCAAGATAGTAGTCCTTGATTGGGAAAGTTCTACCTTTAATGTGTGCGGTGGTTAAACCTTTAAAATAGTTTTTGAAAATGGAAACATCAACTGTAGCACTCATTAAAATGATTTTTAAGTTTTTGTATTTTTTCAACAAGTTTTTAATCATTATAATAATAAGATCAGTTTCCATTGATCTCTCATGAACTTCATCAAGAACCAAAATAGAGTCATTTAAAAATTCATCACCATTTTGCAGAAACTTAACAAGTATACCCGTAGTAAGAAACTTGATCTTTGTATTTTTATTGGATTTATTGGCACCTCTAATGATATATCCAACTTCATCACCACACTTACCAGCCCTTTCTTCAGCGACACGTTCAGCTAAACCAATAGCCGAAATTCTTCTAGGTTGTGTACACAGGATCTGTGTCTTATAGTCGCCGTTGGCATACAGGCTATCCAGTACAAACTGGACTAATTGTGTTGATTTACCAGAACCCGTTTCACCGGTTATTAAACTCACTGAATTTGAATTGATAGTATCTAATAATACCGTTTGTTCACTCCAAGCAGGTAGCTTTTGTCTAATTTTCAACATTTCCGAATATTTCGCACTTTTGATCCTCTCATTATAATCACTTTTGATGAATTGTAGATCTGGCTTTGATTTGAATCTCTTACGTTCTTTTGATGGATCAGTTAGATCTCCGTCAATATTCAAGTCTTTCACTTGCTGAGAAACTGAAACTTCTAATAATGGACCAGGATTTTGAATCAACTGCTCTGCATGCTGCTCTAGCCAATCAATCAGCGAATAGATATAAGAATCACCAACCAAATTCTCAACAGCGTAATCACTTAGCTTTTGCAAAATTTTCATTTTGATATAATTTGGTAGCTTGTATTGATTCTTATCAATCACAGATATGACCAATCCTGACACTTCGTATGGGTATAACTTTGGTTTGTAAACGGTCAATGACAACAGATCTGTAAATTTGATCTCGACAGAACTGTTAGTAAGAACAGTAATCTTCTCTGGCTCATATATCATTGACAAGCTTTCTATCTCTTCATTCCAAAGTTCAAAAGACTTTGTCTCATCGATCTCAGACTCATCGATCAGAAATTCTTTGGTCGGATAGCTGGAGTTTTGTAATGTCAGATAGCATATCACGTCATTGATATTACCCTTATTCATATTCAAAACAGCAATAGCCTGGTTTCTAGAGATCCCGAACTCTGTGATCTTTTGAATGACTCTTTCATTTTTATCAACAACAGTGATCAAATCCTTAGAAGCTGAATCAGTGAAGTAATGAGGTAGATCATCATCAGGGACGTTAAACAACAGGAATGATAAAGGATCCTTGTAGGTGAGGGCCTCGTCGACGTGTGTTTCTCTGAATCCAATGGACAAAAGTGTTTGCTTTGACACTTTTGGCGAAGTTAAAGAATCGCCGGAATCAGATCGATGTAGTTTCTCCCAATGAATTCTTGATTTGATGAAAGAATGGACCTCTTCCCTCTCTCTTGAACTGAAGTTGAAGGTTGTTGCTGAGTCCCATACCTTTTTCGGGAACTTCACTGCTCGCTCAGAGATTGATGTTTGGAATGATCTTTTCAATGTCGAAGCTGGAGATGGTGAGACAGAATTGGATGGTGTAGACTTAACAGATGTCAAACTAACAGGAGCCTTCTTCACTTTTGAATCGTTGTTGAATCTTGACTCCCTTTCCTTTTCTCTTTTAGCGGATTCTTTTCTATTCTCTAGAACTATTTTAAATGGATCATTGTTGTAGAGTCTATTGTGTTTGATTGGATCACTTTTCAGCAGGGCCTTTCTCTCTTCTTCTAATTGTGACCAAGTATCCTTGAACTCTCTCGGAAGAACCATCGCCAGGTTTTTATTAAACGAGACACGGTGCAATGCAACACATGCAGCGAAATATCTGGCCTCAATGGGCGTTTCCTTCGCTGGTAGATTATGCTTCACTTTGACGTTTATAACATCTTTCGTCTTCGGATCAACCCATGAGAGATTAGCGATTGCAGTCATCCCATCTTTTACCTTCAGCATATCATACTCAACACGCCCCCACTTTGAGCGCTGTGCATGTTCATGAAGCAGTGATATTGGTGTCTTACCACTGGTCGGTCTCGCTGGTGACGATGGACGTGGTTTTTCATCAGGCGCAGCTGTTTGTTGGTTCTTTTTGTCCTTGGAACCGTTCTTCTTGGAATCCTTCGAGGATGCTGTGGGTACAGCAGGCGTCACTTCCTTTGTATGCTTTTTGGCCATATCAGGTTGGCAATATTGTGGTTATTGGTTATCGGGTAATGTTAGAGACGGATCTTGATTTTTTGGTCTGGCAGAATAAATTTATCTCGAAGCTCATCGGTTGCTGCACACATAGGCGAACCGCAGGGAACCTCACAAGAGTTGAACACTCAAATACTACAGGATAAAGTTCACAGATATTAAGGTAGATAGAAGTATATATCACAGTTAGCGAGTGTATTTGATACTCAATTTCATTAGGAGAAGCGTCGATCAAAGACCTTAAGCTTTCAATAGTTTTTGAATAGTCTCCTCAAGGGACTTTGGTTTGGTGAGTGATGAGTAACGTTCGACAACCTTACCTTCCTTGTCGATCAAGAACTTTTCAAAGTTCCATTTGATACCTTTGAATCCCAACAGACCAGACTTCTCGTTTTTCAAGTACTTGTAAACAGGATCAGTGTTTGGACCATTGACATCGATTTTCTTCATGATTGGGAAAGAGACACCGTAGTTTAGTTGACAGAATTCTTGAATCTTTTTTTGTTCGTCGAATTCTTGTTTAGCAAACTGCTGACATGGGAAGTTCAAGATAACTAAACCTTCATCTTTGTATTTCTTGTGCAACTCTTCTAATTCAGTGTATTGAGGAGTGAAACCACATTTGGAGGCACCATTGAAAATAAGAACAACCTTACCTTTGAGCTGGGAGAACTCGAATGGCTTACCGGTTTTGTCTGCAGGTGCTAGGTCGTAAAATGAAGTAGTCATTGTTGTTAGTGGTAATGCTTTAATAAAGGCAGCAACAATTTAGATGCTTTAGTTATTTGGCAGCTTATATACTTCTCGGCGTTAGAATTTCTTTCTTCCGATTCCGCGCTTTTAGCGGCGATTTCTGTCTGATGGCAAGGAAAAGTCCGCCCAGGCCTCGGCAACGGGCATAAATAGTCGATATCGTAGGCACAGTGACACCACTTACTGTTCAGCAAATAAAGCCCAGATCTCGATTAGTTACTAATGCCGGTATTGATATTATTATTATTATTATTATTATTATTATTATTATACTTCAGACGTTCTACGTCACCACGGTACCTATGCAATATTGATAAGCAGCAATTCGCAGCCGTAGATAGAAACAGGGCATATATTGTAGATGGCAAATCATATTCATGCCCCAATGGCATCATTGAGGAATTTGCTTAAAGCTCGCCGAATCGCAGATACAATCATTTGAATCAATGACATCTCGGAATATAGAATACGACATTGCAGGGCATCTGAAGTGTACTGGTGTGCATGGACAGTTGCAACATTATAAGACATCCTTACTTTTGTTATAATTGGAGAACCTCTCGTAGCTGAAGGCTTCTCTTTCTCAGCCCTGAAATTACAAAAGCAACTATTGATCATATTATGTACATTAGGGTTTATCTTCAAATTTTCGTTTATTGTGGTCTCTGTAACAGATGTCCCATTCTTTCAATCTTCGTTCTTAAATAACCGTCAACCTCACTACTTTTAATACCATTTGGACCACTCCATGCTAGCGGAACCATTGGGACTCTTTCCTTCACTCTCACTAGACGTTCTTTACCTTCCACAGCGACAATCTTATCTGGATTGTTTGTCAACAGTTTGATGTTGACCAGATTCAAATCCAATAGTATTGCAGTAGCCAACGAAAATGATCGAGCATCAGCTGGATGTCTTAGTAGAAGGTTTGCCTGTACTGTGTCTGCCCCTAAATCCTGTAGATTATAGGCCTTTAATTTTTCACCTAATCCAATCCCACGACCTTCTTGTCTCAAATAAACGATACAACCACGGCCTGCCTTGCCCATGATTCTGCCAGCCTCGTCGAACTGTTCCCCACAGTCACAACGGGCCGACCATGCGGTTTCACCGGTGTAACATTCGGAATGGATACGTACTATTGTGTCTTCATCTTCCTCTTCATTGATGACCTCACCATTTTCATCAAACTTGATCTCTTCACCGGTGACCTCGTCTCTGTCAGCGATGACTCTGCCCGGTCTCAGCTTCCCGACGTATGCACCCCTCGTCATTCTATTGCTTTGTGATTCACCCTTGTGGTGCTTGAAGAGCGTTCTTGATCTGATTCGATCACCAAACACAATGGCTAGATGCTCCTTCTGGTCTATGTTGTTGGTGTACAAATGCAGGAAGATGTCATTGCCGCTAGTGGTTGGTATTCTTGCCCTGGCGACACATGTCACTATTGGTAGGACAGGTGGGAGCTGATCTCTTTTATTTTGGGTAGCTAGTGATTCTTGGGAGTCGTTGAGGATGGGTATTCCGACAGGCGTGGAGGGGATGGAGATGCCAGGGGTCACTTGTGGCGACAGTAGCGATAGATCCTCAAACAAGTCAGCTTTGGTGTCCATTGATAGCGTCTGATGGGTACGAGGATGGACTGGTGATAGTGGACGGTTCGCTAACGTTGCAATTTCCAATGAGCTAAGAAGAGCGCCTGTGGCGCCTCGAGGAAGCGTATCGGCGGAGCGGGGCTCGTAATCTTGCATGGGGGGTCCGGTTCAATTAACTGTTAAGAATGTGGAGAATGGCGTCTCTGAGATGGATGCTGTTGGTGGAGGATTGCAACTGCTACCTTCCTGATATGAACCAAGAGCTTTTGAGGGCAAAATAACAAGTAATTCTATTGTAGGTCGTTCGTGTGTTTTATAAAACCTGGTGCTTTATTTGTGTGTCGGCATGACTAATATTTGTAAGCATACTTTACAATGGCAGACGCACGATGCGAAAGTGATTGATTACTCAGGCGGGGCCATAAAAGAGTGCTGAGCAGGGCAATATCGGCTACCAGGTGAGGCTTTAAGTAAATGGTGATACGATGTTTTTTCGTCTTGCTACGTCGATCCGAGATCATGTCTTCAACTTAACACTTTAGAGTGAGATCTGTTGTGGTGTAATATAATGGCCCCGTTAGTTGGTAGTGTACTGTATCGCTTTTTTTTTTTTTTTTTTTTTTGACACCATCTCAGAGCTCATCTCCAAGCACTCTAAGTGAAATCCCCCAATGGCGACTCCTACTGCGCTGCGGATTCACAAATCCACATCCACGTTGCCACCATGTGCACTAAGGTACCATCCCTGTATCAAGGACCTACTCTTTATGGGTACTTATCATCTAGAGAAGTCAGATAATACTCGTAACGGGACGATCGAGCTTTATAATGAGACAGAAGAAGGTCTGAAATTGCACAGTTTACACAAGACAGATTCAGCAGTTCTTGATTTGCGATTCGATCCATTTAATGACGAATTGCTCTATACTGCTGGATCAACAGGTGATTTCAAAGTGTGGAAATTCCAAGACGATGAACTGAAGCTTGTTGAAAAATTTCAATTGTTTGAGTCTGATGTCTTGATCACTTCAATCGTACCGTCCCACGTACTACAGAATAAGATACTGCTAACTACAACTGATGGGTACGTGTCGTTGCTCACAATGCATAACGATGGTCATGGTGCTATTACCCAAGATCTTGAATATTTCGAGACTCCACACTCGTTGCAATGCTGGATTGCATCTTTTGGTAACTTCGATCAGTTATCCAATGTTGTGTTTTCTGGTGGTGACGATGCAACTTTGATAGCTCATGATTTACGTTCGAAAATGCCGGTTTTCCAAAGTAGGCGACTACATGACGCGGGCGTTGTTTCAATCAGAACTGCCACACCAGGAAATCATCATGGAAATGGAGACTGGTCAGTAGACAAGCCATACCAAATACTTACGGGCTCCTACGATGACTGTATCAGAGATTTAGACCTAAGGTATGTCCCTGATCATGGTTTAGTCGAAGGACTTGGGCCTAAATTAAACGAAAAGCTGAACTTGGGAGGCGGAGTTTGGAAACTAGAGCCCTGTGTAACGCCTGGTGATAATAGATTGGCTGTTTGCTGTATGTATGACGGAGCTAGAATTGTTGAGCACAATGAAACGTTCAACGTGATGAAATATTTCAAGAATGACCATGAAAGTATGGTTTACGGTTGCGATTGGAGTTTAGACGGTGACAGAATCGCAAGCTGTAGTTTCTATGACAATGTCATTCAGATATGGTCTGCCAACGAGATAGAAAAACCAGAGAATAATAGAACTATATAGGTGAACCGAATTCAGAGACATATCTACATGTTCCTAGACTGCTACTCAAACATTAAACAGACCTCGTAGTGTTGGCTGTTGGTTGTTGATTCCCTCAGTGCTGTTGTATGTGTTTGTGTGTTATGAGCTCGTGGCGGTTATGATTCTCTCCGAGAAGTTCCGAAGCGATGACTATGTTGGCAGCGAAAAGGATTGTTTATGAAAAAGAAAGCTCCTAGTGCAACTCGGAAAGAAACGTATACACGAGTCTTGTGCTTTAACTCCAGGCTACAGCAATAGCACCTATATGCGCTGTTCCATTTGATCGATACTGTTCAGCTTAGTTTTGAAGGATATCAAACTCACATTAACACACACCTTTGTTCTTGTATGGTTTTAAATTTGACATGAGTAGTACCCCAGAAATTTCACAATCAGTTGAGCCAGTATCAGATTCAGCCGCAACAGCTGCTCAAGGTCCCATAACCAAGACGAAGGCCAAAAGAAGGAAGACTTCAAGAGCCTGCAAACATTGTCACAGGGCACATATGACTTGTGACGAAGGTCGTCCTTGTAACAGATGTATTTCCAGAGGTTTGCAGGATTCTTGTGTGGATGCACCGAGAAAAAGAAAGAAGTATCTAAGTGACGTACCAGAAAGTATTGAAACAGATCCTACGTCTAGGTCGTCCCTACCTCCAGTTGACCCAAACAATTTGAAGCAAGGAGGCGAAAACTTCAGTTTCAATAATCCATCTGGTACAGATATGAACGAGTTATATCCATCTGCACAGATTACCAACACAGACTTCCATGCACATAGTTTAGGGTTCCAAGAGATACAGCGAGGCAATAGCTCTGATATCATACCCAATACAGTTCCACCTAAAAAGAGTTCAAAATTTATGTCAAGTACCGCAAATAATGAGTATTCTATTTTAAGTGACATTATCAAACGGGAATACGAAGCCTTCACTGGCAATAGTAACATGTCCGAGAGCACAGTATCTCCACCTAATAACTACCAAAACAACCATGACATCAACCCAATGCATAACTTGAGATACAATTCAACTCATTCAATGGTGTCCAGCAATTCCACTCCAACGCCTACATCAACTCCAAATATATCCCAGAATGACATTTACAACGCACATAAACAGGGTGATAAGTCAATAAATCAATACAAGTTAGGTACTATACAAGATCAAGTGATTACTTACCCGGAGGTGATGAGCATAATCAATGGGGAAGCTGCCTTTGCAGAAGCAAGCAATCCAACTTCCTCTCAAAAGCAAGCCATTGAAAAGCCAACGTTAAGTTTCTGTATTGCGATAAACGAAAATAATGAGATCAGTTCCGCAACTTTTGAAAACCCATGTGGGTTAAGGTTTAAAGAACCAGAAGATATCTATGCTAAAATTGATCAACCGTTTAGTTACACACCTGGGTTTCATTCCTTGATTCAATATCTGAGACAGAGATTCAACGCGAAAGACTTGATTAAAATGGCTAAAAGTATGGCGAGTTATAGACCCTCGTTTATCGCGTGTACAAATACGCTGAAGGAGGAAGATCTAATATTTATGGAACAATGCTTCCAACGAACATTACTGGAATATGATAAGTTCGTCTCTCTTTCAGGAACACCAACGATAATATGGAGAAGAACAGGACAAATTGCATATGTCAGTGAAGAGTTCTCAATACTGGCTGGGTGGACGAGAGATGATTTGTTGAGTAAAGTTACATTCATTGTGGAGTTGATGGATGATCATTCAGCTATTGAATATTTTGATTTGTTTTCCACTATAGCATATGGTGATTTCAAAGCAGCCACAATGGGGTCGTGCACACTGCTAACACCGGACAATTCGAGGATCAAAACAACATGTATCTGGACATTGAAAAGAGACGTGTTTGGGATTCCAATGATGATCATAGGGAATTTCCTGCCGATTCTATAATGCATATTTATCAATATTTAAGTGCCATTTTTGACCATTATAACAATATAAATCCGTAGTTTATTGGCATCAGTAACATAAAAAAGACGATCTATCAAGAAAAAGAGACTGAGCAGCAATGATTAAATAAAATCAAGAAAAAAAGAGGGTATCAATTGTAGGTTGGTATATATTTCATCTATTGAGCCAAGATGGATTTGACGAATTCAACATAGTCGACATTACCATCTTTGGTAACGTTGACACCTTTTAACAGTTCGTCAACCTCAGAGTCGGATAGCTTCTCACCAATGGAGGTTAATATATATCTTAGTTCACCAACGCCAATGAAACCGGAACCTTCTTTATCGAAAACTTGGAAACCTTTGATATAATCTTCTGGTTCACCTAATGGCTTGAATCCATCTGGTCTGTTGATTATTTGAACGTAAGTTTCGAAGTCAAGTTCATTTCCGCTGATTTGGCCCTGAAGATCTGAGATTTCAGCTAGGGTTGGGTTTTGACCAACAGCTCTAAGTAGATCACCAAGTGCATCTGGTGAAACTTTACCAGTTCCCTTTTTATCGAATAATGAGAATGCGTCTTTGTAAGTTTTCGTGTTTGAGGACTGGAAGAAGGGTTAATAACTCATGCATGATGGTAAAATAGCAGAAAATACTCACCATTGCTTGATACTTCAGAATTAAAGGTTTTCTAAGCTGTTTGTTGGCTTCTTGAGTTTGTTTTTGTTTACGTTTTGGGTATTTGCCACAAATCCGAGGGAAGGAATCGGTCCCGAACCCTCGGAATTTACTTTTTCCTGTGTCATGCCACAGACTCTGGTTCGATTCTCGCCGCTGGAGTAATTGAAAGATCTCTTCTCTGAAAATGACACTGAAAAAAAATGTCCAAAGGAGATTGGAGGACGAGTTGCCAACATCGCATTTGTTTAGAACCACTACAATCATGAGCGACCTCACTTCTTCATTCAGTAAACTATCGCTTGCAGATTCCGAATCTGTATGTATCATTGATTGCAATGCCCTGATAACGCGCCCATCTTATCCAATACTAACATGAGAAAAGGTTGATTCTTCAAAGTTCTCAGAATTAACAGATGAACAAAAAGCTATTGAATCACAATGGCTTACACTATCTAAGAGATTCCCAGAATCAATCAAAGATCTCAACGAATACTTGAAATCAAACACTTACATCATAGGTAACTTACCAAGCGCAGTTGATGTTGTTGTGTTCGGTAGAATCTTATCAACTCTTGTTAAATACACCAGTGAGGACTATGCTTCCAATCGTCATGTTTTAAGATGGGCTGACTTGGTTCAAAACACTTTGGTTGAAGTTCCTGAAGGTTCTCAATTAGTGGTTGACTTTAGTGTTGAAGTTCCAAGAGAAATCAAAGAGAAGAAGGAAAAGAAAGCTGAAGTGAAAGCAGATGCTCCAGCTGCAGCCCCAGTCGCTGCAGACAAGAACGAGAAGAAGACAAAACAAGCGGGTGGAAAACCTGATGAAGAAACATTAAAGAAGTTGAAAGAGGAGAAAGCTAAGGCTAAAAAAGAAAAGAAAGCCAAACTAGCTGAAGAGGAATCCAAGAAACAAACTGAAACCAAAGCTGTCCCAACCCCATCTGCGATTGACTTCAGAGTTGGTCACATTGAGAAAGCCATCAAACATCCAGAAGCTGACTCATTATACGTTTCTACTATACATTGTGGTGATGAAGAAGGCCCAAGAACCGTTTGTTCTGGTTTAGTGAAACACTTCCCATTAGAGGCTTTGCAAGGCCGTGATGTTGTTGTTGTTGCCAACTTGAAACCAGTCAATATGAGAGGTATCAAGTCAACAGCCATGGTCTTATGTGGTTCTGATGAAGAGCATGTCGAATTTGTTGATGTTCCAGCAGGTTCCAAACCAGGTGACAAGGTCTTCTTTGAAGGATTTGATGGTACCCCAGAAAAAGTTTTGAATCCAAAGAAGAAGATTTGGGAACAAGTTCAACCTGGTTTCAGTACAAACGATGCCTTAGAAGTCATCTTCAAGCAAGAAGGTAAACCAGATGCTAAATTGACCAATGCCAAGGGTGAATCATTCAAAGTTGCATCAATTAAGAACGCCAATGTCCGTTAAACATAGATGTATTTATCATAATGCTAAAGTTCAAATCCACCAAGAATGTAGTACTTCCAAGTTGTCAAATCTATAAGCTTGACAGACTGAAAATTGAAAAAGGTTACGAAGTCATGACAAAATTACTTGACAGAAATTTATAACTAATACAAAACAGCCGGTAAGTAAGTTAGCAAATTCCTGTAGACGAAAGATTGGAAACATTTTTGCACCTTGCTACTCAATCAGTCAAATTATAAGCTAAGATGAAACTTGTTGCTAACCATTTTGAGAAGGATTCTAGCGGATCGGTGACTCTAGTTGCTCAAGATAAGGAGGATTTGTTCACTTTGTACAACCTGATTCAAAAGAACGATGAAGTTGAAATGAAGACGATGCGTAACATAAAGAAAGCAAATACAAAAGATGGGGGTAAATCTAAATCAGAGAAGAAGCTGCTGAGACTCAGAATTGACGTTGAGAACATCGACTTCGATCCAGCTGATGAGCTCATGAGACTTCGAGGAAAGACTGTCAACGCCGTTGAAGACGTCCCTGTTGGGACTTACCATACTTCAGAGATCGACTTTAGATACCCATTTACACTATACAAGAACGAATGGGATCAGATCTCATTTGATTTGGTCAACAAGGCCTGTAATGTGGAAGAAAAGGCTGAAATTGCCGCAGTTGTATTGCAGGAGGGTATCGCTCACATTTGCTTGATCACTGAAAACATGACTGTATTGAGACAGAAAGTGGAAAGATCCATCCCTAAGAAGAAAAGAGGAGATTCTTCTTCACATGATAAATCTTTGGACAAGTTTTATGAATTGGTTAATGATACCCTACTAAGGGACTTAAACTTACCAAAATTCAAAGCCATTATTTTAGCATCACCTGGATTTGTCGCAAAGGGCCTATTTGACAAAATCTTTCAGATGGCCACACTATCGAATAATAAGGAAATTCTGCAATTAAAGCCAAAATTTTTGGTGACCCATTCCTCAACTGGATTTTTACAGGGTCTTGATGAAGTTTTAAGAAATGAGGAAGTTCAAAAACAATTATCAGATACAAAGTTTGCCAAAGATGTGATACTTCTAGATGAATTTTTCAAATCTTTGAATGATGATAATGGTAAGGCCTGGTATGGGCCAAAAGAAAGTGAGAAGGCCGTTAATATGGGTGCAGTTAAGAACCTACTACTGACTGACACACTCTTCAGAAGTGATAACATCAATGAGAGAAAGCATTATATTGAATTATCAGAAACTGTTAAAAATACAGGGGGGGTAGTCACGATATTCTCAAGTTTACACGAGTCTGGTAAGCAGTTAGACCAAGTGACAGGTGTTGCTGTGATATTGAATTACCCAGCGTATGACCTCGATGAAGACGACTAGACTGAGATTAATCATTAATAAATAGTGTAATTAAATAGATAAATAAATGATATATATATGACCATGAGGAATAACATGACAGTTCATGCTGACTGTAGACCAATATCAAATTTTCTAAGATACCAGACATCACCATTTCTTAGTTTTCTTAGCAGATCTTGAGTAAGACCTCCCGCCAAACCTAACACGACTCCTTTTTTCAAAACTTGTTTGGTAACCTGCTGAGGCAAGTGATAATACTTAGAATAGCCTAATCCAAATGTTGCTACTGTCACGAGCGTATTGAGAAAATCTACTTGGTTTCGAGAGTAGTCCAGCAATGCTTCCATCGAGAAGAAACTAGTCACCAAGAACGATAGCTTAAAACCTGACCTCATACCCTGGTGGACTGCAGCCTTGATACAGGTCCAGTTTTTCCTCTTATGGTAGAAATACCAGCCTCCCTTAGTTCTAGGTAAACGATGTGAGTTCTCCACAAGGAATTGGTCACTAGCTCTTTGAAATCCCTGTCTTCCACCAAGCATGAAACCAAACAGCCCCGTTGCAAACGCGATTCCAGGGATCCGAAGAACTGTCGGTATACCGAACCTATATACAGGTTCTTCAGTATCCACACCAATGCTATTATTAGCCATTGTTGAGCACTCAGCAGTTCTTTATTTAGTGTAATTGATGCCGATTTGATTAATGGTGCCAAAAATCTCGGACTTTTTCAGGAATGTGGAGGACAAACTTGGCTGTCTATTATTATCAAATTTTGATACCTGCCTCATCCATTATCACAAACACAATTGATCCAAGACATTTGATTATCAGATATGTCAACACCGGGGAATGACAAAGTATGGTCCAAGCAGTTGCTTGTGTCAACAATTGTGGGATGCATTTCATCAGTGCAGTACGGGTACCATATGTCGGAACTAAACGGCCCTGGGCAAGTGCTTAGCTGTCAAGCAAGTGTACCCTTGCCAGGGGTTGCGTATGAAGGATCATTTTTCGATAGATGGGGTAGAATTGAATGTCTTAGTATGTCAGAGACAGATCTCGGACTTGTTACTGCTGTATTTTCAATCGGTGGGCTGGTCAGCTCCCTATATGCAGGTGTTTTGGTTGATTTGATCGGTAGAAAGAAGATCATGGTGCTGAACGGCATTATTTATGTTATTGGTTCTGCAATAGAGACTATCTCAAACGATTTTAAAGCACTAGCTGCCGGTAGGTTTCTGTCCGGTTTAGCAGCGGGGTGCTCCATTGTTGCTACACCATTGTTTATTAGCGAGATCAGTCCTCATGGACTAAAAGGGTTTTTAGGCAGTATGAATCAAGTGGCTATCAATATCGGTATCTTGATAACGCAAGTACTTGCAATAAGATGGGGGAACAATGTACAGTGGAGATGGCTGTTACTTATCGGGTCATTGCTTGGTGTGGTCAATGTGATCGCTGTTCTATTTATAGGCGAGAGTCCAAAATGGTTAATGTCTAAAGGAAGAAAACAGGAGGCAAGAGCTGTGCTAACCAAACTGAGAGGATTGAACAACCTGGATATTGAGAATGAACTGAATGCTTTCAATGGAGAGGATACATTATTACCTGGCACAATCACACCGAAATTCAAAACTGTCAGTGCATATCAATACCTCACCAATCCGACTTTCAGAAATTCATTGATAGTGGTAACTGCATTGATGGCAGGCCAACAATTTTGTGGTGTCAATTCAGTTATATTTTACGGTGTTGCTACTATAAGAAAGCTGGTACCGGATTATGCTGTTATCATCAATTGCTTCATTTCACTAGGAAATGCAATCATAACGTTTGCAGCTGCTCCATTGATTGACAAACATGGAAGAAAACCCTGCTTACTGGTATCTGTCTCCTTGATGGGATTAATGTCTGCATCAGTGTCAGTTGGAATATTAAGATCTATACCTATTCTCACAGTGTTGGCTACTTTTGGTTATGTTGCGTCTTTTGCAGTAGGGCTTGGTCCGATTCCGTTCTTAATGCTTTCTGAAGTCACCCAGCTCGAAGCGAGAGGAACAGCACAGAGCTACGGCACCTCGATTAACTGGATTGCTACGTTCTTAGTTGGGTACTTATTCCCAATATTAGACTCAGCGATTGGAGGATATGTTTACTATATCTTTGCCCTAATATGTATCATATTTGCTGTCTTCTTGCAAAATTTTGTTCCAGAGACCAAAGGCGCTAGATCTTATGAAGAAGTCTGGGGATTGAGAGTTGAATAAAATACTTATTATACATACACAAATATCTTTGAATCGCTTTGAGAATTGTAGGATAAAGAAAGCACAACTTGAATACGGGGCTCAAGTCTTCTGCACGTGATATTAAATAGGGCTCGGTTAAATGAACTCCCTGACACCAATAACCTGGTACGCACCACATTTCAACCTTCTTCAGAAAACAAAGACCAAGCGTTTCGTTACAAAAGTTCGCGAAGCCGCGAATAGACTTTTCCCGGTACGAACCACATCATAGTGTACAAACCCTGCAAAAACTGCACACAAAACTCTCACGCCGCGAAATCAAACAAAAAAAGCTGAAAAGTTGAAATTTCTTTGAACTTGTTAATTTATATCACCAGCAATAGTAGAAACATTTAAAGATGCCTACCAGATTAACAAAAACCAGAAAACACAGAGGTCACGTCTCAGGTATGTGATTTAAGAAACACACGAAGGACATGCTTGCAAGGTTTTGCTTTATGGGTTTTCGAAGAGGATTGTCATGTAGAATATTTTTAATGAGGAAAGCCCAACCCTAATAGTGAAGTGAATCATCACATTTAGCCCAGAATGAGAAATACATATACATGGATTGGAACAGCAATCGCGCAAGAGCTTGAATATACCATTATGAAGTCATCTCAATAGGTTAATGAAATTTTCATATTTTGTTCCATCAGCAGAGAAAAGACAGTCAGGTAGTACCAGTGAAGGAAAAAAGAGATTTCACAGATACAATATCATTCCTAAGACAACCGTTCAAGACCTACTAAAAGCACCTACATAGAGCATTGTCTGGATTAATTTACTCCCCCTGGTTCAATACTAACTTTATATTATAGCCGGTAAAGGTCGTGTTGGTAAACACAGAAAGCATCCAGGTGGTAGAGGTAAAGCTGGTGGTCAACATCATCACAGAACCAATTTAGATAAATACCATCCAGGTTACTTCGGTAAAGTTGGTCAAAGATACTTCCACAAACAACAATTACATTTCTGGAGACCAGTCTTAAACTTAGACAAATTATGGACTTTAGTTGAAGAAGACAAAAGAGACCAATACTTGAAATCTGCTTCCGCTACCTCAGCTCCAGTTATTGACACCTTAGCTGCTGGTTACGGTAAAGTTTTAGGTAAAGGTAGATTACCAAACGTTCCAGTTATTGTTAAAGCCAGATTCGTTTCTGCTTTAGCTGAAAAGAAAATCAGAGAAGTTGGTGGTGTTGTTGAATTAGTTGCTTAAACTGAATCACATGTATAAAAATATATCATTAATTGGTTAATTCAGAAGTGTTACTTTGTACGTTAGGTTGTAGGTTTGAACCCACTGCGAAATGGGCAAATCTAATCTAGATTTAGGAAGATTCTAGTAAACAAGAGATCTTCAGTTGTCTAATCACGCTTATCGTTTGTCTAGTTCGAAATATATTCTACTTGAATGACTGGTAAAGCTAGCGAGTAATCTCTTCACTCTTTTATTTTGGAGTTCAGCTGGTATAGTTGTGCCTATAGATGGAAGGGCCTCCGCAACCTGAAACGCCTTGCTTCGGTCCGGCTCTAGACAGGAGGTGTCGATGGTTATGGAGGGTCCATCATGCCATCAGAAGCTACAATGATTGACTGCGTAGCTTTCTATCGGAATGCTTTCCTTGCAAGGTCACTAAAGAAAAGTAAAGTTAGAGAACATTGCAAGAAATGGAGAAATTAGTATTCTGCCAAAATAGCGAATCACAGGACTCCATTTGTTTTGTATGTACATTCACAGGCCATCAGCTTCCACCTCAACTATGGGCCTTTGAAAACTCTTACAGATTAAAGTCCCGCGAATTCTCTTTAAAGTTACAGTTAAGAGCACCGCTACATTTGTTTGTTTTGGTTTCGGATATTGAAGTAAACAGAAGAAATATTTTTTTTTTTCATGAACTAGTTTAATGGCATTATCGTCATCGTCAGATAAATATATTAAGGCCAAAATGACTCACGACGCTGGTGAATGGACAGTTGAGTCCGCGATTCCTGAAAGTATCAAAGAAATCCTCGAAGATCAATCATCATCATCATCATCTTCGGTGGATTATGTGTTGGTATTTTTACAGATCGTCAGTCTATTGAAATCTCAAAGAAGGACGGGTTGGGTGGACCATGGGATCGAAGACTGTGAATCGATTAGTGACCACATGTATCGAATGGGGATCTCCACATTACTGATCAAAGATGCTAAAGTTGATACCAACAAGTGTGTCAAAATTGCATTGATTCATGATATTGCCGAGTCATTAGTTGGTGATATCACTCCATTTGACGGAGTTACCAAAGAGGAAAAGCATAGAAGAGAAGAGGATACTATTATTTATTTGAGTGAATTGGTAAAGAAGTATGACGTGGATGCTGGAGTTGAGATTTTGGAGTACTGGTTAGACTATGAGAACATAAGAACATTGGAGGCAAGATACGTTAAGGATATCGATAAATTTGAAATGCTATTGCAGAGTTTTGAATACGAAAAAAGGTTTAAAGGTGAGAAGAGACTAGATCAGTTTTGGGGTGCCAGATCAAGCGTGAAGACTGATGAGATCAAGAGTTGGGTTGATGAATTATGGAACAAAAGAGAGAAATTCTGGCGCTCTATTGATACCTGAGCTACAGACTTTTATTGTATTTATAATTAAACTCAGCATTTATCATTAATTTTTGCATATATTGAAATTAGACGACATCCTTGAAGCTATTATGTACTTTATATGCATGTATGTCTTTCTATAAACCTATTGCACAACCCACAAGTTGTCATAGCCAAATAACCGGGGCCCAACAGTATGCCTTCCAAGAATTGCTAGAAGACCAAGTGTGAACTGTGCTGAAAGGATAACTATACATAACTTGTCTTCCCTCATAGGACCGAACCAAACTAGGAAGAGATTTATCAAAGTAAAATTACTGACTTCTTTGACATCTCCTTTCTCGTTGACATTGACATCCAATAAGCGTAACTTTGATAGTAAGATCACAACGTTGGAGACAACAGGATTCAGCTTCTTCTCAAGTATTGCCTTTGATGGATACATGAGTCCATCCTCTTCGTTGAATTTAGGTAGTCTGTGTCTTGGACATGGAACTAATCCAGACAATTGCGGGACAGAATAAATAAAGTTGCATATCTGCGGAATGAAGAACAATAGCAAAGTTTTGGAGAAATGCCCTAGTATTCCGACAACTGCAAACACCATACCTGCGAAGTAACAATAAGTATCGCCAACAAATACTCTTGATGGCCACCAGTTATACTTTAGCAATGCAATTGATACACCTAAGAATGGTATTAACAGACACGCTGAGAATAAATGTGATTCAATTGCTGGAGAAGATCCAGATGTTAAATAGCACAAGTCATTGAGGAGTATTATAACAGCTAAAATTACCGATTGGCCAACTTCTAAACCGTTGATACCGGCTAGAATGTTTATTGAATTAGGACAGAAGATTGCGACACTCGCCATGTAGATATAGTAGAAAGAGCCTAATTCAATAGTGGATGTTTTAAAGTATCTTTGAAACCAGCCTGGAATCAAGACGTGAGTGATACCAAAATCAACATAATAGACAATCAATAGAGGAATCGCAGCAACAGCAGGTAAGAAGAATTTATTTCTCCATCTAATATCAAAGAGATCATCAGCCAATCCTAACAATACGGTACTTTCCAAGCATAGTATCGCACTCAAGTAGCCAGCCAATTTATCATGTGGAAACAATTCTGAATTTGGTACAGCACCAAGTTGTTCGAAACCGGAGTCTCTGTTACCTCCACCGGTTGTTGAAACAATCAAGTATTTGTAAAACAAGAATGGAATAAAGAAAAACATCACGAATAGGTATACCGTAGCAGGAATAGCACCAATAGATTCTGGAATCACAGGCTTTCCCTTTTTGGAGAGATCTTTACCAAAAAATCCCTTTGAAACGAATAATGGTGAAAGTTTCGGTATCAAAATATCAGTTGACACATAACCTATAATAGCGAACCCAATAGAGGCCACCAATGATCTGTACAAGCCCCTTGAAAAGTATATTAACAGTGCAGCACCAACGAGAAGTAGCTGCCTGAGCATTTTGAGCGAATGAGGGGGTAATTGAATAGTGTTTCAGTGAGAGAGGATCGGAACGTCGTGTTTATTATGGTCGTGAAACGCATAATTGAAGGTTATTACCGTGTCCAGATGGTGCATGGGTGTTATCACGTGACTGAAACGCTTTTTCCTGAAAGTTCCTCGATTTTTGTTTGTTTTGGTTTTAGTATAAACTCGTCAGATCAGGTTCTCTTAGTGCTCCTTTTCTGTTGGTAAGGCTGTACGGAAGTTGTGCTGTTGTCGGATTGAACTCGTATCTGTTAGGACGTGTGTTGGTTAGAAAAAAGTTTCAAAACCGTTGACTGTTGGACCATTTTGCGTAGCGAGAGAGCTTCCCCTATAAATGTCTAGAATTGTACCACAGATAGACTTGTCCGCTCTGTCTGTTGAAGACAAAAAGGAAGATGAATTCGGAGCTTTGACATCTCAGGAGTATCGCTACCGTACCGTGGCTAGAAACGGAGAACCTTTACCGGATCCGATTGAAGACGAACCGCCATACTATGTTCTTTTGATCACTTATCTGGATTATTTGATTCTGATTATTGTTGGTCATATAAAAGATTTCCTTGGTGTCACCTTCAGACCAAGCAATTACAGAGATTTATTGGAGAAAGATGGACTTGCTCCATGGTATTCCACTTTTGAATCCTTTTACATCAGAAGAATGAAGCAAAGGATTGATGACTGTTTTGCCAGACCAACTTGTGGTGTCCCGGGTAGGCTCATAACTTGTATTGATAGGGATGCACATGATTATAATAGCTATTTCACCTATCCCGGAACCACATCAACTTGTTTGAATCTATCATCTTATAATTATTTAGGCTTTGCTCAATCGGAGGGTGCATGTACCAATGCTGCCGTTGATATCGTTGAAAAATATGGTGTCGGTTCCGGTGGTCCAAGAAATATTATTGGTACCACCGACTTACATTTAAAAGCTGAAAAGATCATCTCTAAGTTCATTGGTAAAGATGATTCTATCTTATTCTCCATGGGTTATGCTACCAACGCATCACTTTTCTCATCACTTTTAGACAAGAAATGTTTGATCATTTCTGACGAGTTAAATCACACTTCCATCAGAACTGGTGTCAGATTATCTGGATGTGCAGTCAAGACATTCAAACATAATAATATGGATGCATTGGAGAAATTGCTAAGAGAACAAATTTCTCAAGGTCAACCCAGATCTCACAGACCTTGGAAGAAAATTGTCGTCGCCGTGGAAGGGCTATATTCGATGGAAGGTACCATGTGTAATTTGCCAAAATTGATTGAATTGAGAAAAAAGTATAAGTTTTATTTATTCGTTGATGAAGCTCATTCAATTGGTGCTATCGGACCAAATGGTGGAGGTGTTTGTGACTATTTTGGTATTGATCCAAGTAATGTTGATCTTTTAATGGGCACTTTCACCAAATCTTTTGGTGCTGCCGGTGGCTACGTTAGTGCAAACCAAGCAATAATAGACAGATTGAGAATTGATATCAACGCCCAGAATTATTCAGAACCAATTCCTACCCCAGTGTTAGCTCAAATTATCTCCTCTTTGAAGATCATCATGGGTGAGCTCAACCCAGGTGAGGGAAAAGAAAGATTAGAAAGAATCGCATTCAATTCTAGATACTTAAGACTTGGTCTTCAAAGATTGGGATTCATTGTATACGGTGTCGATGACTCCCCAGTTATCCCATTGTTATTGTTTGCCCCAGGTAAGATGCCTGCTTTCTCAAGAATGATGTACGAAAGAAAAGTTGCTGTCGTTGTCGTTGGTTACCCAGCCACCCCCCTGACCACTTCCCGTGTGCGTTTATGCGTGTCAGCATCACTAACTAAAGAAGACATTGACTACTTGCTGAGACATTTAAGCGAAGTTGGAGACAAGCTATTCTTGAAGTTCAGTTCTGGTATAGCTGGTGGTTCATTGGACGGCAGCCCGCCTAGATGGGACATCGAAGACGTTATAAGAGAAACTCCAAAAGACTGCAAAGAGGCACGATTTTTTGTAGCCACTGCTAAGAAATAAACAATGCATCCTAATCCCTAATTAATACACGTTATACGTTATATATATCCGAACATTCCTATTGTAGATCACTAAATCACGAAAAATAATCGCGTTCGGTAAAAATTGGCGATCGACAAATTGGCTGTTGATCTTTGAAACCAACAAGAATTTCCTGGCGCCAGCACCATTTGATTGGCTAGTTAGCAGTGATCGCCATGACACAACTACAGATACGGTTGCGCCGACTGAACCACTACCTGTCACAGTTTAAAGTATATACTGTGTTGAAGACATCGAAGGTGATATCAAGCCTTTTTTTACTTCTAGCTGTTGTGTATTTCATATCCTTGGGTTTAGAAGGCCCATTTGCAATCAATGAGAACTTGGAACAGTGGTCATCAGACTTGGTTAACGCGGTTAACGCGGTCAACGGCACTTTTACATCCCTCTCTGGCAATAGAACTCATGAAGCGACAACTCATAATGGTGACAAGTTCATATTTATCAATAACAAGTATCCTAATCCAAGCGGCTATCAAAATATCTTGAATGACATGTCGCCAGAGGACTTTTCAAGTAAGCCTCTCAAGGAAAGATGTTCCTTATACTTCTCTAGGCTATACGACAATGAACCAGACTGGGCCCTTAAAGAATTAGAGTCAGGATACCCATACAACGGTTACATCTTCGATACCAAAGAAAGATTTCTCCAGGAAAGAAAAAACGAATACAAGAATACGCTAGAGAATAAGGACGACATCAAAGATGAAGATTTGGACAAGCTTGTGGAGAAATTTGGCAAGAAGTTCGAATGGGAATTGAGTTATCAAAAAGCTTTCAAAGAATCTTATGATACAGAGAAGTATATGACTGATCAGATAACAAATTTAAGAGTCTTCTCACAGTGTTACCTTGGTGATATTTCAAGAGAAGAACAACAGTCTATTGACAGTTTTAACAAAACAATAACTTGCGAAGCCAATGAAAAAAGACTTTTCAAATTCTTGACATTGAAATTTCCAACGTATAAAAGATGGAATAAAGAGGTTTTATCTGTACCCCCAGTCATTGAGGATTATTTGAATGACACAGTCCATACTACTTCTGACGAGCGGAAACTTCACCAATTGTCAGGCTGTTTCACTCGTGACTTAAAGAACACATATAATGGTAAAGGTATAGTTATTTCAGCTGCTGACAAACATGTCGAGGAGTTATCAAGTTTACTATTGGTTCTCAGAGGACTTAGAAATAAGCTACCAATCCAAATCGTTCACAGAGGTGATTTAAGTTTGGAATCACAAAAAACCTTGACAAAGGTATCCAGATCAGATGATTTGAATCTTGATGAAATTCCAAGTTTCAAGAAAATAGTTCAAAAATTTTACTCAGATATTCATGATTTATCAACTGATATCATCTTTCCTAAACAAGAAATCTGGTATGTTGATATAAGCTCTGCTATTAGTCCCGATGACAAGAGATTTGTCACTTACGGTAATAAATTGTTGACTTTATTGTTCAGTTCATTTGAGGATACCGTTTTGATTGATACAGATACTGTGCCATTTGTTGACATAGATAAATTTATCTTACAATCAAGTGTATATCAGGACCTTGGTGCTTTCTTCTTCAAGGATCGTCAACTGTATGACAAAATTACAGGTCCAGAACTGACCTATTTCAGAAAATTATTACCTACGCGATTGGACACGGCTTTGTTTGGTATTCCTGAATTGACCAAGTTCACGTACGAAAATAGATTCTTTGGAGATCATTATAAACATATTCAGGAATCAGGTATGGTTGCCATCAATAAGAAGAGACATATTAGAAGTACTTTAGCCATCAATATTTTACAAATGTGGCATGCAACTACCACAAGGGTTCATGGTGACAAAGAACTATTCTGGTTAGGGTTCTCTGTTGCCGGCGATGAAGATTACTATCTGAATAAACATGGGGTGGGTGCAGTAGGTTCTTTGAATCCTAACTCTAATAGGTTATTGGGTGATGAAAACGATTCGAGAAGATCCAAGCTTAAATCACATATGTTATGTACAACCCACCCTGCACATCTATCAGGTTTAGATGATCATACTTTACTGTGGATGAATTCTGGATTCGTCACATGTAAGAGACCAGATGAAGCTGGGAAGGATATCAAGATGGATTTGTACAAGAATGTCTTTAAGAACGAAGAGAAGTTGAAACAAACCTATGTTAGTCCCTTGAAAATTAAAGCCGTTGTTGTTCCTCCACCACAGGAAAGAGTCATAAATAATGAACTAGGCGAACCGGCTAGCGGTTGGGAAGTCATGTTTGGATGTGGTGGGTATTTATACTGTGCATATGATAGTGTTGGGGGAAGTGATGATTCGCACTATCAAGGGACCCTTGTTGAGTATGACGATGACCAGATCCTGTGGTATGATTACCTTGGAGAGCTGTGGGTTTACTTACAGGAAACCCTGAAAAAAGATTGAGAGTGATTTAGATTTGTTGTATTATTATTCAGTATTGTTTTTAAAGTCATCTTTGCCCTAATATAGTGGGATTATTTGTTGTTTTAGCCATTTCTTCGAGGTTAATTAGCTGACCAGATATAGAGAAGTTGATTGCTGTTTTACTTAAAGATTTGTAGTTAATAAATATCTATTTCGCATGACTGATCACATAATGACGCAATCAATCAAACCTAACCCGTACATAGCTTTCTCAACATCCTTTTTGATCTTGAACCAGTCAGTTCTTCGCTGCACAAATTCATATATCTCCTCTTGTTTGAAAATACCGTTAAACTTGTTTAGATCACCTATCAATTTCCCCAACTCTTTCGAATCTTTAGTCTGAATCAAATACAATTGGGCAACTTCCTTCAGACCAACAAACAGTGGAGTGATATTCTTCTGTCTAAGAACATTTATGATGAAATCGTAATATAGATTCAAGTCACTAATCAGTATGATTGCACCTGTGCTAGAGATCATCCTCTTCTTGATATTCTTGCAAATCAGCTGAAAAAATCGTTCACCAATCTCCTGTTGAAATACATCGATGATACCTTTTTCCGTAGACCCATTCAGCAGATTGATATGATTTGAAAGTAGATTGACGACTCTAGTGGCACATTTTGTTGGTCCTGGATTTATGATCTCTGGATTATCAGGATCTTTGACCTTTGGGTTGAAATCGTTAATTAATTGCAATGCGTTGAACAAGAACTCAATTTCGTCCATCAGTTTGTCAATACCAATATTAAGCCCATTCGCGACAAAGTTGTCGAGTAAACTTTCGAACTGCTTCTTAACTTGGTTAGTGTTGTTTAAGAACTCATTTTTGTTGACGATTTTGTTTGAAACCAACTCATTTGAATAGAAGATTTCAATCATTTGCTGAATGACATCACCAACATTAATCAGTTCAGTGAATTTGATCAATGGTTCAACTGTGTTTAGGGTCTCTATTGACTCTAAAGTTTTGAACTCATTTGGATCATATTTGGTTAGCAATTCTATCGCTTTTTCGAAGCCTGGTTTGATATGTTCCTGACTTATTATAATCACCAAAATTTTGAAAACTTCTTCAATGTTGGTGTTCACTTGGTCTTTCAAGAAAATGGAGTTCGGAATGTTGTTGAATTTTGAGAATACTTCAACCTTCGATTTGGCTTTTTCTAAAATCTTGTATGATAGTTCAAAATTAATAAAGGTCTTTAGATTTTTCAAATTTTTGTTCAACATCTCAAAGTTAACCCTGAATTTGATCTCGTTTGATTCTTTGTTCGATTTGGCAGTGAAAATTTTAGTGAAACTGGAGAGTAACTCAAACTTGTTCGTCTTCACTTCTTCATTAGAGTATTCTGTCAATATGGTTTTGTAAAGGTTATCTTGTTCTTGCTTTTCCTGATCAATGAATTCCTTTTCAAATGTCTGAATTTGTAGCATTAAATCGTTTTTAAAATTGACAATAGACTCATCTTGAAACCTATCAATAATTGGCTCAAAGTATAAGTTTATGAATCTCGTTATAATCTGTTTGTAGTTATCACCAGAATTCAGAGAGTCCCTAAGACCGTCCACAAATTTGACTAATAGTTCACCATAAACATAGGGAACGATGTCAATATTTTTAAGAGACTCCTCAAGAAAGAAACTATTAACAACGTGCTTGTCAATAATATGTTCGGAATACATGAACATCACTGGCAATTGATCTCCAAAGCACTTGTCAATTATCAAGGATTTTTCATTAAAGATATTTATCAGGTCCTGTATCACTTGATCAAGAGATTCAGGAACCAATTTGTTATCCAAATCTAGAATCGTCTGTGGGAAGAAATCTGAAGGGAATGCATTCTCTTGAATGAAAAATTCCACGATGACATCTTCTTGATCTAAGATGTTCAAAGTTTCCACCAGCAGATTGACAATTGAGTAATCTTCCTTCAAGAAGTTATCTTTCAAATCAGTGAATGATTTTTTGATAAAGAGATGAACTAATGTGTTTATTTTGGTTGTCGATTTCTCATACAGATCTGAATCAGCATCATCCATTCTAATGAACTTTTGCAGGTTCTTCAAGATTCTGGCTTTATCTTGGGATGAGATTGTAGAAAAGTCAAAAAATTGATCAAAATCAAAATCAAATTCCTCTTCACCATCAATTACATCTTCAATGGCATAAACCTTATGTAAGTAAGGCCTTAGATAGTTGTAGGCATTGACAATGGTACCCTTCGGATTATTGGTTCTCTTGACATTGAAAGCAGTGGTTGAATCATTCTCGAGAAGTAAATCATTTGTATGGTCAGGATCATAGACAATCAGCAAATTATCTATCCTGTCTCTGAAATAGTCTTGATCTAATGAATTTTTGATAGTGCTCGCTACCTGCAAGTTTGATTGACTGAAACTTAGGTAGTCTCGCACACACAGGTGCTGTGCAATCCCTAGTGCAACTCTATCAATTTGCAGTATCTCAGTCATCACCTACCAGCAGCAATACAGAAAGGGCCCACAACTTGCAGACTCGAAATCAGAGAATGAATGCTGCGCAGTTGTTATCCCACTTCGCGACTTCCGACTTTTTGAGTTCCGGACTTACGGTTATCGAAAAAGTAAACAAAAATTCCAAATCGAAGCGAAGATCGAGAAACATATAAGGATCAATCCATTTTCACGGTTTTTGAGCACCTATAACGATGAAACCCTTTGCCACAAATCACGAGGAGCTCATACACGATGTTGCCTACGATTTTTATGGGAAACAGTTGGCTACTTGCTCGTCAGACCAACATTTGAAGGTTTTCGACTTGGATTCTGCGACAAATGACTGGATACTAAACGATTCATGGAAGGCGCACGATTCGTCAATTGTTAAGATAGATTGGGCATCTCCTGAATATGGAAAGATTATTGCATCTGCATCATACGACAAAACAGCAAAAATTTGGGAAGAAGATCCAGATGAACCATTAGGATCTGGTCGTCGCTGGAAAAAGCTGGCCACTTTGAACGATGCTAGAGGTCCATTGTACGATATAGCGTTCGCTCCAAGTCATTTGGGCCTCAGATTAACATTGATCGGAAGTGATGGTGTCTTAAGAGTATACGATGCGCTGGAACCAGCTGACTTGAGATCCTGGACGTTAACTTCAGAGGTGTCTATATTAACAGTTCCTCCTGCTTCGCATCTACAATCTGATTTTGCTTTAGCCTGGTGTTCTTCAAGGTATTCTCCTGAGAAACTAGTGGTGTGCGCATTGGATCAAGGGTTTGTATACCACCGTGACAATAACGGGAAGTTGGTTCAAGCGTGTACACTTCCCGAACACTCTGGGTTGATAAGATCTGTTTCATGGGCACCATCTATGGGAAGATACTATCAACTACTAGCAACAGGTTGTAAAGATGGAAAAGTGCGTATCTTTAAACTCACTGAAAGATTGACCCAGAAGACAAGCAAACAACAGAGCCAATGGACCGAAGACTCAGACATCAAGTCCTTAGAAAACAACAACCAGCCAAGCGTTATCGTTGATGTTGAGCTATTAAGTGAACATGACGATCATAAAGGTGAGGTTTGGTCAGTCTCTTGGAACCTAACAGGTACCATTCTAAGTAGTTCTGGTGATGATGGTAAGGTTAGGTTATGGAAAGCCGCGTACAATAACGAATTCCACTGTTTGTCAGTGATAACGGCAGAACAAAAACATGACATCGTATAATAGAAATGATACACGGCTAATGAGTTGAATCCGAACGTTGTTGATTGTAGTGCTACATGATAGTTCCATTATTACATGGCAAAGCCTTCTCTAGCAGCGTCACTGTAGGCAAGTACTACCAATAGTATTGACTATGAGGAGCAGCTCATCACCACATCGGCGCATAACCTTTCCTGTTCGGGACCCCGAGAGCGAATGCAAGAAAAAAATTTGTGACATTCTTTTGATTCTGTAGCTTTCTAATAGGTATAGTCCAGATAGGAAAATGAGACTACTCGTAGCTGCCGATGACAATGGGAGCTTGAAAGGTAAGTGTCATCTGAATTATCTCATCTTCAGAAAGCAGTGCTAACTATCAAATTCAGAAATAACATGTGTCCAAGGTACAGACACATCAGTTCCAACTGCTCCACAACCTGAAAAAATCGAAACGTTCCATCCAGAGGGTATTAGAAATAAAGTGCAGAAGTTCATTGTGGTGGAATACCCTTCAAAAGAAGGGTATGTTGTTGCCGCTAGAGAGGACGGTAACATTTCAATATATAAGCAAAACGCAACTTATGACCTAGTTCACACTCTGCCTGGTAACTTAGTTTCTGATTCAGAGGAAAAAGACTATTTTGTTTCACTCTTTGAGAGTTCTGGAATCATAGTGTCAGCTTCAAACCAAGGTAAAATGACCCTAACCGACCTTGAATCCATCACTACTGAAACGATTAAAACTTCATGCTTGCAACTAAATGCTCCACTTTCGACGCTTGTCCCCCATCCTGAACAGAGAGGTATATACGCATACGGTGGTAAAGAAAGTGATGTGAAGATAATCAAACTTTTTGACCAAGATCAGAAGAAAATTTATTCCAAAAAGTTGGAAGTTAAGGAAGTTTTCAAAGCCAAAAATGTCAAGAATGATAAATTAGATCTCAGAGTTCCAGTATGGATCACAAACATCCTATTCGTTGAACTGCCAAGTCATAGTAGCAATTCCTGGAGATTGATCACTACTACAAGATATGGTCAAGTTAGAAAATATGATACTAAAGTCGGCAAAAAACCAATCTTCGATAAAAAGTTGTCTGACAAGCCGTTAGTTTGTGTTACGACAACTACTAATGAATCAGAAATAATATGTTCAGATACACATGCTACCACTGCATTATTTAATGTTGATAAAGGTGTCCTAGTTGCCAAATATAAGGGATCAGTCGGTGCTGTTCAAGATTTATACTCCTCATTATGGGACGATAAAAGTTTGTTAGTCACTGGTGGTTTAGATAGATACGTTAGAGTTTTCAACATCAAATCAAGAGAGCAGACAGTTAAAGTATTCACCGGTTCCAAAATTAGTTGTGTTTGGTTGTTGGATACGGTCGACACCGTGGTTGTGTCTATGGAGGCCTCCAAGGCAGAGGAAAAGAAGACGAATAGAAGAGAAAAGAAAATTCAAGATGGAGACGACGATGATATCTGGAATGAATTAGATAATTTGGAGAACAAGCCAAAAAAGAGAAAAGTTACAAAATAAATAGATAGGCGTATTCAGAAAATACACATATAGTAAACTTTTACCATTTTCAAAATCCCTTTGCCATTTTCTTATCATGGCCAGTTTTCCTGTTATGATTTGCCCTTGATGATTTATTTTTCTCGTTCCTTGCTTGAGTTCTTTTAACATTCGTGTTAGAGTTTGCTGCCGGTGTGTTATTCAGTTGTTGGTTAACAGGTGGTTTGGCTTCACTTAATGGTTTCTTATCAACTTCCACTTCTTCTTGCTCTTGCTCAGCCTTGTAAAAACTTGAAGTCCACGGTTTATTGCCTCTGAACATATACTTCTCTTCCAGTAACTTGGCTCTCTTCGGACTTTTTTGAATCATTTTAGCCCAGCCTTCAATCTGCTCGTCAGACCAGCTAGTTTCAGATTTTAATTCTTTACGTTGCTTCGTCTTTCTCATGCCTCTATCAAAAACAGATTGGTTTTTCTTGAACAGATTCCATAGGAGCATTTCTATTTTTTCAAGTTTGGAGCTTTCAGAATTATTAGTCGATATAGTAGCAGCCTCTGCTTCGTCGTATGTGTCATCTCTTTCATCTTCATCTGCCTCGTACATCAATCTCAATGCTGCTGTTAGAGTTTTGTTTTGATGCTCATCAGGAACATGTGATAAACTTTTCGATGAGCGGACTTCTTTTCTGGTGATAAGGTCGATATTCTTATGGGAATCATCTTCATAAACGTGACGAGTTGATTCTTTATCTTTTGGAATTGCTAGATCTGGATTCTCTAACAATAAGTTTGTAACCGTTTCCACGTTAAAGTTATTCTTTCTTAATAGTTTTTCACTATGTGAAATAGAGAGACTTGGGAAAAATTCAATCAACGTATTGACATCATCCTGATTAACTTCAACTTTCTTTTTGATAGTATGGTTCAAAAATGGTAGCTTTTGTGGAAGGTCTGGGTACAGCTTCTTGAACTGTTCACTGGTTATAATTCCAGCAAATAATGGGGTCAACGCTAATGCTCTATACGAAGTAATACCCATTTCTGTAAGTAATGATGCTATTTTCCCGGTTGAGACGGACAGTATTGAAATAATACATAGGTCTTTGCAGACTGCGGCAAATTGACCTTCTCCACCAGCGTATAACTTTTCTAGTATTTCAACCCATTGTGTTCCGACAAAACTATCAGAGAATGAAGCTTGCTTAGGTGAAACTTTTGGAGTTTTATTAGCTGACTTTATACTGGCAGCTGATTTGCTTTTTTGCTTTGACGAATCTGTGGATGTCAAGTTTGATTTCTCATTCAGAAGAATAGCGAATATTTTGATATCAATCTTGTCCAGCATTCCATTGGTAATCAAAGATTCTATATGCTTCTCAACCAATGAAATTGAGTTTATGGTTCTCTTTGATTTAGGCTTGAACGTTCCAGAAATTATACCTCTAACTAATTCAGAATACTGCGGTGAATAAATTTTAGCAAAGTCCCATAAACTCGGTCCGTTCAACTTCAAGTGTAAAACACCAAACTGCTTCACTAGCTCCAGCATCCATACTTTCAAAATATCTAGATTCTCAGTGATTTGAACATTGATCAAACCCAAAGACAGTATCTGCCCTTGCTCACTTGCAATCTCACGAAGGTAACTCCTCACAAACAAACAAAGCTGTTCCTCTGACCGTTCAGTGATGGATCGATTCAGCTGTAATATGGTTTGAACATACTGAATGAAAACTTCTATAAGATGAACCCAAATGACTGGATCTTTGTCAACCATTGAAGATCGAAGCTTAAACGGCGGGAAAGATGCCACGGGCAGCTCTATTTTCTCCTCAAAATCAATCTCTAGAACCTTCTTAGACATCTCTTCTTGGCTCTCTATAAGCTCTACTTTATCTTAATTCTGGGCTTAATGCATTCGTTTTTGCCGCTTTTCTTTATGGAGCGAAATACAGTGGTGTTCCCTGCAAAAGTAACAAATGTGTCACGTGATACATAGGTTAAGTAGAACAAGACACGCGATATTGCACTATACATTTATGAATTTAATTAGTCTTCTCTCTAGATACTCAATCCCAACGATAAAGATGATTGTGGGCAATGATACTGGGGATAAAAGTCATGATTTGCGTTATTAAAATAAGGTCATCTTCACTAGTTGAATCGATTCAAAGTTGGGCGGCTATTCCAAATGGGGAAAGTATGTTAAAATGTGCATCAAGGTCAATTAAAATGTACCAATCACTGCAAAAAACTATATAAAAGTCCAAAGTCCTGATTTCTCTTTGTAGTTCTTGATGATGGTTGTTATGACTGGTTTCAACCAAGGATATGGGCATAAGTATTTTCTTTCCTGCAAAAATTCTGTCACCAAATCTAGTAGTATTATTGTGTAACAGGATCCTTACTAAGGAACGACATCATATCATTTGTTTACATTTCAACGCAAGCAACCAACCGTGTGCATGATCTTTATTTGACATGACATAATGGTCGCATCTGTACTGCGCTGTTTATATTCCAATTAGATATGACATCTTTTGCTAATTAATTATTACGAAATCTACTGAAGAAGTTGATTCCTACATACATCGACTAGCTGAATACAATATTTGATCCGAATTAAAGACGTATTGCTCAGAGTATCAACGTATTACACTCAATGTATCCACCGTGATCTCTATCTTGTGTTATACACAGTCCATTGAATATCAGAGTGGTTTCCAGTGTAACATTGACTTCATTCTAAGGTCAAAAGACAGAGAGTTGGGTGTAATCAGTTCATGCCTTTCAACAGTTGTGTCCACCGTGTAACAGCTACTTTATGCTCCACTTGGGCATGACACAATTACGTAGTTTGCAGGAGGTATGCACGGACGGTTCTCAGATGAGATAAAAGCACCAACTACAGTCACGTGAGAAACTGTTCTTATTGGAAAAAGACTGGTGGTTTGATCCGATGTCTTGCTCGATAAAGCAGCTGCTACAATACTAACTTCTACAAGTAAAATCGATGTGAATTTGTATCAAAATGTGAAGCCAACCAGCATCACACATAATGGTAAAGTCAGTCATAAAAAAGATCGTTACCCAATTAAATAAAAAGAGGAAGAAAAATAGAAAATAGCCAAAAAAAAGAGAGGAAAGAACTGAAAAAATAAAATCATGAAATAGTGTTGTGTGAAACCCTTGAAAGAAACAATCCTAAGAAAACCTAAACATATGCAGGGATATCTAATAGTTTGAAAATTAGATGTTGTTGGAGATAAAATGCTTAACATCTTCTAATAAGTGCTCAGCCTTGGATTCAAGTTCTTGGAACATAGCATCAACATCGTACGAAGTTTCAGATTCTTCAGAGACGTTCCAGAATTCAGTCAAGTCTTGACCTGCACCGTTGTAAATCAAGTAGTTTGGAGTGTCTTCTGGAATGTCATCCAAACTGTTCTTAGTTGAGTATTCAATGATTTTCTTCTTCAATTGAGCTGGAGTGACACTAACTTTACCGGAAGCAAACTCTGATTTGGAGTCTGGGTATAATGATAAGTAGTAAGTCAATAAACCAGCAACATGTGGAGAAGCCATTGAGGTACCAGATAAAGTAGCAGTAGCAGTTTCAGAACCAATGTAGGTTGACAAAATGTTCAAACCTGGACCGAAAATGTCGACACACTTACCGTAGTTGGAGAAGTAAGCTCTAGAGTCAGATAAGGTTGAAGCACCAACGGTAACAGCCTTTTCAGCAGCAGCTGGAGAGTAGTTACAAGCATCAGCATTGTCGTTACCTGCGGCAACAGCAAAGTGGATACCGGCTTGAACAGCAGCATTGACAGCTAAATCTAAGGAAGGAGATTTACCACCACCTAAGGACATGTTTGCTGTAGAACCCTTGAAACCCTTCTTGTTGTCTTTGACAGCTTTAACATGTGAGTTGGCTGCGTATTCAACACCTTTAACGACATCTGACATAGTACCTGAACCGTTGGATCTCAAGACTTTGACAGCAACAATGTCAGCCTTTTTGGCAACACCGTATTTTTTGGAACCAATGGTACCGGCACAGTGAGTACCGTGTCCATTACCATCTAGATCTTCATCACCTTGTGGAATGGTTTTACCCCATGAGGCACGACCCTCGAACTCAACGTGTTTCACGTTAACACCGGTGTCAATGACATATGAGGTGACACCTTCGCCAGCTTCATTGTCGTACAAATACTTGTTGAAAGAGCCTAAGTTCAATGGTTTACGGTGAGAGATTCTTGATAAACCCCATGGTGCACCATTTTGTGTGTCAAACTCAGAGGCAAAGACTCTTGAATCTTTTTCAACAAATTCAACCAATGGGTTACGACGGATTAAGTCGATGGTATCATCCAAGAAATAACCGAAGTAACCAGATAGCAAGCCATCAATGTGGAATTGGTCCAAGATACCCCCCAAGGTGTCAGTTAATGACTCGGCCTCAACCTGTTGGAAAAATTCATTGGTTGGTTCGTCTTTCAATAGGGCACCGGCAGCATTGACGTGTTCTTGAGCAACCCATTCTTGGTGGAAGATGGCCTCTTCAGGTTTGACACCCTTTTTGAAAACGACAATGTAACGGTTTGGGATAACATTGCGACCGGCACTTTCGGTGGAGATCAAAGCGGCAGCCTCTTCAGTATTCAATAAGTGCTGGTTCAAGACAGCAGTATCAATGGTGGTCTTAGCCTCTTGGGCAATGTCCTTGACAGCGACTTCGCCCTGGTGAGCAACATTCTCAACAGCGGAGAAAACGTCTTGAGAACCAATGTTAGGGATCACAAGAGCGTGAGCGACAGCGGCCAGCACTGCCAATGGGAGAATGGTGGATTGTTTCATAGTAGTAAGTAGTAGTAGTTGGTGTTTTCTATGGGTGGGAAAACAGGGGGGTCTGGTAAAAGATAAGGATGAAAGCGAACGGTGGCAAGGCCATAGTTTATATACCAACAAACAGTTCGCGCAGTTCGCGCTCAGCCAGCCAGGCGGGTGCGAAGTGCCAGTTCCGGCTCTCAGCTGGCAGGTCGGAAGTCGCACTCGCTTCTCAAAATGACAACATCAAAAAAGAGCGATAAGATAAGATCACGTGAGGATTGTGGACACATGGAGGGTCCGATCACGTGAGCTGGCGTTTAGCGACAGGTCGTATACCAGTTAACTTGATTCTGGGTTCCATTATTTGCATCGATCCTAATTGACACCCATCTTCAGTAATCGTTGAATTCCCCAGAAGCAATGGGTGAAGATCAGACTCATACAGAGTCCACACTGTTGGAGGGCTCCGGAGATGGCTACGGCAGTGTGCCCGATGCAGAAATGTTGGGCTCATCGCTGAAAGCAGACGTCAAGAGAGGGTTATACATCTCGCACTTCCTGTACGTTTGGAATGCTAGAGTCTATGAGTTCGGTATCGTGCTTTTCATTATCAATTTATACCCAAAGAACCTGCTACCCCCATCACTGTTTTCGCTGGTTTCCACTGGCTCTGGTGTTTTCTTAACCAATGCCTTGACAAAACTGGTCAATAATGGCGAACGGCTACCAATAATCAAATCAACTATATTTATCCAGAGATTCTTTGCAATTTTTTCTTCAGTTACGCTATTATTTACTTTCAGATACTTCAAGCACCACGAGACTTTCAAGAATTCTGCATTCTTGATTGTCATATTATGTGGTGTTGTGGAAAAACTGTCAACGATTGCCAATAAAATATCCATTTCACGGGACTGGATAGTTAAAATTGCAGGAAAGGACCAGGATTTCCTAGTTGAGTTGAACACTACTTTGAGGTCCATTGATTTGTTCTGTAAACTTATTGGTCCCTTTTTCATCTCATCGTTCTTAACATTGACAAACCATGAAATAACTGCAATCTTTTTCATACTTTCTTTTTTGATATCTAGTCAAGTTGAGTTCTCAGCTATCTTGAGAATTTATGATTCTATTCCAATACTGAGAAAAGAGCCGGAACTTCAGACGATATCTAATGATGGCGTTGTTAAGTTGACGAATGATGCATCATATTGGAAGCTCATCAAACTATTTTTCCAAACTCCATTGTCTTTATGGATCATATCTGTTTCAATGACATACTTTACTGTGTTGTCATTTGGAAATTCCACGGTTGCCTATCTTTTATCCTTTGATGATATTACTAATTTCTCCATTGGTGCGTTGAAGGGGATTTCGACTGTGTTTGAATTGTTTGGAACTATGGTCATATTTCCTTTCTTAACTAAGAGGGTCGGGCTGATGAACACCGGTGTTATTTCAATAACGTTTGAGTTTCTAGCCTTGGTCCCAGTGGCTGTTGGGTTCTTACTCGGTTACGACAAGACTCGTTGGCTGATGTGTGCCTTTATTCCAGTTTCAAGAATTGGATTGTGGTGTTTTGACTTAGCTTTACAGAATTCTATCCAGATCTTCATTGAGGATGATTTTGCAAGATTCAATGCCACTTCATTTGAGGAAACCTTCAATAATCTATTTGAGTTACTAGGTTTCGCCTCGACGTTAATTTTCAACAGACCAGAGCAATTCGAATATCCAGCTTTAGCAACTGTTGCAGTCATTGGAGCAGGTGCTTTATTAAATTATTTTTGGTATTTCAGAACGAGATTCAAGAAAAATATTATCGAGTAGAAGGAGGGAATAGAAAATAGAGATTTCAATACAAACTAGACATAAACAAACTTGATTAAATGTAGTTATACAGATCTAAGTATTTCATGAAAGAACCAGAATCTATTAAATCTCTATAAAATGATACAACGGTGGTTCCTTCTCGCCTTCTTTCCACCGCCATATTCACCATAGTCACCATCAAAGTCCTCATCATATGTTTTTTTCTTAAACTTCAGTCTATCTTTAAACGACTTCTTATCAGATTGATTAGGTTGAGCCTGACCAAGTACACTCTGTAGACCAACGTTGATAGCAAAATTGAAAACTTGGTTGACATTCTCCGTCGTCTTCGCAGAACATCTGACATGATACTGGGCACCAATTGAAGCTGCCACATTTTCAGCATCTTCAAAACTAACAGACTCGGCAGGTCTTGATAAAAACTCTCGATCTTGTAACAGATCAGATTTCGTACCGACTAATATTATAGGAACATCAGGACAGAAATGCGCCACTTCAGGTGCCCATTTTTCCTTCACATTGTTCAGACTAATCAAACTTCCAACCGAATAACATACCAGCATCACATTCACGTTCTGATATGATAATGGTCGCAATCGGTCATATTCTTCCTGTCCAGCTGTATCCCAAAGTGTCAATTCCACAGATTTTTTATCTGCGCTTTCAACTTCAGTGATATAGTTTTCAAATATCGTTGGGACATAAGCAGTTGGGAATTCACCTCTAGAATAAGATATCAGTAAACAAGTTTTACCACAACCACCATCACCAACCACCACTAGTTTCACTTGATGATCACTTCTCCTCTTTTTGTTTTGGTCTTTCAAAACTTGATAATTCGTAGAGCTTCTGAGATCACGATTTGACTGTTTCGATGATACTTGATTGTTGTGGTCTGATGGTATTTGTGATTGTCTTTTTTTGGCAATATCGTATGGCGTTTCAAGAGATGAGCCTAAAACTTTAAAGGTACTGTTATCTTCGGATTGTCCAAGACCGGCATCGTTTCTTCCGTAGTATGGTCCAGAGAGTCTATTACTCATTGCATACACGAAAACCAATTCCTGAATACAAACTGCGCAAGCTGGAATGAAATCACAATTGATTATAACTGTTTTCTGGATCTGGTTTGTTTACTTTTCTTGAAAAACATATCCGAGGGAAAATAGAAAACTTCCGAGGTTATAGTCACGTGATGTCGGGCGTATATCTCGGTAAAGAAAAATAAGGTTCATGCACTTCGTAAAAAATAGTTCCGCTCGTATAATCTGACCGTAAAAAGAATGAACTCTATTCTTTTTGCGGAAAATTACCTCATACAGTTTAACATCACCAGCATTATTATTATTAATAGGGGTGGAATACTATATATGGAATACTATATGATAGATATCATACTAGAATGATTATATGCACTGTTTCTGAAGCTATGAAATACATTATACTATTATAAATATACAGAATTTTCGTTCGTTGTTTGAGGGATAAAAAGCCCAAACAGTAGTTTGCCTGCACCACTTTCAACTTTTCGTTTCAGTTTTCATTTGCAAGATGAGTCTTCTATCCTCAATGTACTTTTCCAAAAACTCCGAAGTTGCAGTTTGATAGATGATAGTTTCATTGAAAACAGGATTGGTGTATCTTGGATCATAATCACGATTTAATAATGAAGTTTTCTGATTGATATCATTTATAAAGTCGAATTCATCAGGTTCACCATCACTAGCACTGTCTTGACCAGGAGAAAATAGATCGGATAGGTCATTGACTAAGTTGAGCTCATCAGTGTCTATCTTTTTGTAATAATTATCTGAAGGTTTCACTAAGTTTTCGGAGACCAGTGATTCTAATGGATAATTGACTCTGTTGATGTAACTATTTTTGAAAGACTTCATCCTTACTTCATGGATATCTAGAGTCCTTGTTTTTAAACGATCTTTCAAAGTCAAAAAATTTGGGACAGGATCGTTTAAGACTGCGTTTCTTAGCACAATGGAGTGCCTTCTGATTAAAAATGCCATAATTCGACAAGAGTAGTTCAAATAAAACAATAACTTATCATCATTTAAACCATCGGCTAGCTGCTCCCTATCAAAGGTATACATATTGTAAAATCCGCTTAGTGAAAATGTGAAAATATAGCTGCAATCAACCATTGCGAATTTAGACATCTCCATAAAGGCATGCCAAAAGACGTAAAAAACTCTAGAAATAGGCGGCGAATTTGAGCTCACGGTGTAAATCTCAGATGGAATGATACTCAAACCCTTCTTCATTAACTCAAAAAGTCTTTCTATTGGAAATTTGACAACGCTATCAGGAAGTGAATGGTTTTCGAAAAGATCAATGGTGACGTCTAGAAGTTCAGCAAGTTGGTCGTATTGTTTCATTAGCTTTTCATCATGATTTTTGTCACTGTGAATGTAGTTTTGTCCAAATTCTCTGTAAGTGGTTCGAAACTCATAAAACATATCTGAAGGGTATGCAGGAAGCCATACGTATTTAGATGTGAACATAAACCCATCAGCGTATCCCTGTAAAGTTGGAAAAGAGTTAGGAACCAAATGTGGATTTTCCAAGGCTACTTTCAGCAAGATACCAGGTCCAGCCGCAAGTGAGAAAAAATCCTTAAATGTTGAATCTTGATAAAAACAAGTTGTGACAAACAAATTGGACGCCAAACCTAATGTGGTTTTAGCGTTGGAATCACTAATATTAAGAATAGATTGACGAACACTGTTGATACAGCGCACCCTATACTTCAAGAAGTAATGGGTCAGCTCTGGGAAATGAGGCAATAGCATGGCAGTTGATCTTAGTAACGTTCCTAGGAATAGCGCTTTATCGGTCCAACTCTCTGTGAGACTATCATGGTTCTCAATCAGTAAAAAGATTCTGGAGAACAATAGTGAAATACTCTCACCCATAAACTCAGTATACTTAGTGACATCATATTCAGGTTTGTTAAGCTTGTGTTGTACCAAAGGAATTTCAAACGCCCCCATTGAATGATTGAACTGTGGTGAGGTCGATTTCTTATGTACTTTAACTTTATCAACTTTAGTAGGTGAATAAGGAGAGTTTGTAGCATTAGAGGAATTTGAAGAACTCTCGTAAAATCTTCGAGCAACTGATTCAATCGGATGAATGTAGGCTTCTATTATCACCTTCCTTGCCTGATTTGACATACTAGGGGAATCTGAATAAGAAGATGGCCCGGTTGGTGATCCACCAGAGGTTGCTGGGGATTCAGAAAGCTTTAATGAATGTCGTTGATTTGATGTGGCTAACTCTTGTTGTGGGAACTCAGGATGTGGTAGACTATCATTTGAGTGTAGATGATTTTCATTTTCCTGAAATGAGTTAAGATCGTAAAACTGATCGCTGTTTATAGTGTAGGTATCACCAGCTGGCATATTTGGGAAACCATTATATTCTTGATTAGTGAAGCCCTGCTGATGAAACAGATGAAGAGGATAATCAACACTTTGAGAAGATATGTGAGGCGGTAGGTGAACTGGGTAACTAGACCCCGCACCGTGATATGATTGAACACCCTGCGGCAGATGAACAGGGATATCGGTTACCACGACTGAATTTTGAGCATCTATAGGATAGCCAGCATCTGTGTTTCCAATAAGATGCCTCTGATTTTGAGAATGAGTTTGCTGAATAGTCTCTATCTGTTCCGCGGTGTAATCTTGGTAACCGCAGCGCACCTTCCTTGATATACATCTCTTACAGGAAGGCAAACACTCGTCACATTTAATTCTTCGCTGACGACACTGTGGGCAGCCCAGTCTCGAGTTCTTGTGCTTTCTGCGATGCAGCGCCTTCTTACCACCCATCTTGGAGTATTCCTGGTCTTCAGCAGACAAGTAGTTGTCATCCTCCGCTCTTGACATATTGCGATATTTTTGATCGGTTATCCAAGTGCTATGAAAAGAGGAGCTAGATGGATAACAGATGAACAGGCAGCGCTATCAACACACTGATAGCGTCCTTATACCAGCGTTCGAGAGGAAACGGGAAGACTCAAAAGGTGATCCAATAATCGTTTTCGATATGGCACAAGGCCATTATAAATTGCCTTCTCTGGGACAGTCTAGGCCCGCAGTCCTTTTTTTCGCGAATCGGCAGATAACAGCTTGGCAATGGTGCGGGCATAATTTGGCTTAATTTAATGCTTGTGGGACGAGAACTTGACGCTGTCCATGTGCAGCGCTTATATGAGTCCTGCACCATTACCATATGCCGAGGCAAGGTTATCTATGACCAGATCGCAACCTACTTGTGTACCATGCTATACTCCCGGAGTGCTACTAGCTATCTGTTGTCAAAGACCCTAGACCCTAACGGCGGTTTCGCGAGATACATACTCATCCTCTGGTACTGCCAGAGCAGTACCCGAACCCTATTTCACAAATCCGATTGAGAAATACAGTGGACACCAACCTATCATTGATAACAGCTGCATACATTGTCCCGGACGCGTCTTGATTTTAACCTTTTTGGATCAGCTACACTTCAAATATATCTTCAAAAAGAAAGGGGCCGTTTAGTTCCTGCAGATCTACTGCCACCCGTAATTCAGCGTATCTGGTTTCTACTAACCTAAGCATATATAGAGGTCAGCCAAGCAGGGTCCGATTTACTTGAAGCACACATGCTATCTGCATCCAAATTGCGCAGGATGTTCCATAACTGCCCATATCCACTTCAATTCCTAATTCGTTTTAACGGCCCATATGGCTCAGGCCACATGCAGCCTGTGGCATCTATTGCATCTATTGCATCTATTACATTACGCAGCTAATGTAGTTGGTCCCTACCAACAACCTTGACTACTGGTGAGTCAAGTTACAACTAGCTCCTATTCTGGAATTCGTAGGTGTTCACAGTTACATGTGCATTATGACATTGCCCAACAGAATCTTCACTATATCCGTTTTCGTTCCGCAATTAGTTGGGCTGATACTTGTCGTAGATACTTACCAACTACATCTAGGACAGATGCATGCCCCAAAGTCAATCAATCTTTGACGATCTATAAATCTGCCGTCTTTCATAAATGTGGTTGGATTTAAATCACGTGCGCGTACTCGATTTTACCATGCTCCCTGTAATTCGTTGTACGCTTTAAAGAATTATAGAAACCAAAATTCAGACTTTGGTTACTTTGAACTGACTATCCATAATCAAATGAAGTTCATATCACTACGGGGAGCATCGGACTGACAGATTGACAGTTCTTGGCGGACACATACCTTCTGAATACGCGAACAGCATTCAGCCGAGCCTATCATCATCTGAGAATTCACCTTCAGTTAATCGATTAAAAGTGTTTATAACTGGTCTAAAATAGAATATGTGGATTTCAGCCGTTTAATTCAGTACTGATCACCCTCGAATCGTCTATTTCTCCACTTTTCATGACACTATAAGAGCATATATGAACCATCAACAAACGCGTTGGTAAATCACATGGCCAAACATCCGCACACCAGCCCTTGACACATTTCAAAAACGCAGATCCGGAAGCTGGTTCTTTCAGTGTTGGTTGAACCCCCTGATGAAAGGTGATGCTAGCTGCTAGAACCATGAGACTCACACAACGCCAGATCTTGATTGGGTCAGGACTAATCGTGTCTACCGCAGCATATGGCTCAAGGGCCTTTTGGTGGACACCAAAAGAGGTTTTACAACCTCCAGAGACAACTAAGCAAGGGAATAGAATCTATCTACCCATTAGATTCGAGAATGAACTGGAGGACTTGTTGTTGATCAAGAGGCCAATTCTGTTGAACTTCACCATTAGGGGTGATCCATACTGTAACAAAGTCACTGGTGCCTTGCAAAGAATTATTGCGTATGAGACTGATAAGAGGGTGAATATGGTTGATGTTGAATGCGACGAACCAGGAACAAGAGACCTGTTACCTAGATTTGGCGTTAAAAATATTCCTTCTGTTGTCGCTGTGAGGAAAGGACTGCCTGTTTCTAAATATGTTGATCAAGGATTGTTGGACAATCCTGATTCTGAGGTGGATTGGCAAAAATTAAAGCAATGGATCGAGGAAAACGCAGATGTTGATTAGTGGGCTGTAAACCTAAAATGTATGCTCGTGTACAAGTCCGAGCACATATTCTCCCAGAGAGTTAGAAGAGACTACATGAATTGAGTTAACTGTGTATACGTGTATATTTGATCGCATGTTTTAGAATGGATTTGCATCAGGAATCCTAATGAAGCAGCCCGTAAACATATTCAAGAGGGATTGAACCTCGTAGAGAATCCATACGACAATGGCAACTTTTATTAACAGTTTCTGCTGCACTGTGAGTCCTGAATTTTGATCAACTTGGTTAAACACAGCCGATATTATGGGTATGCTTTTAAGGACGTCAGCTATTGTGCTATGTTCTTCTTCAGACTGTTGCTCTGATTGAGAAACTTGGATAACTGAATTTGGTTGTCTGTGCTGCTGTATGGATCTCAAGTCACCCGATTCATGTTCAAAATAACTGGCCATGGGCTCTGATGGAATAATCATCATATGTGTTTCTCTTTCCCCAGTAATTTTTTCTTTGTCTGATCTATTTTTTTCCCGCTTATCTCTTCTGAAGATTTTTTTAAAAGTTCCCCTTGACTTGGAGGGTTTATGTGTTCGCAGTGATTGTGCTGGCTCATTCATCGGCTTGAAATAATCATCAACCGGATGAGATGGGGTCTTTTTATGACATTTCACTTCATTATTTGTTGGTGTCTCTTTTTCACGACTGATAATAGGCTCTAGTACTCTCTCACCTGCTTCAATCTCAGAGGCATGTCTTTGTTCCTCCTCTCTATTGCCTTCAACACGATACGGAGCATCCATCCTTGTGGCAATGGGTTGGGAATAATCTTGGTTGTCTTGTAACATGTCATTTTGCTGCTTTAATGGATCATTGGCAAAGTAGTATCCATTACCAGTTATTCTCAACTCTCTATTTGTATTGAAAAGCTTCTTATCGAATGAGTTTTCATAACCCATTGCAATAGTAGGCATCAACTCTAACATCTCATCACTCGGGTTTGAATGTTGGTATCTAAATGGCTCATTCCTTGTTTTCTTGTAGCTTATCTTTTCTTCTGCTGATGTTTCTGATGCTTTCTTGAAAGGGTTCATTCTCATATTGAACTTTGATGACTTTGAAGGTGTCTCCTGATCAAAGACTAACAAGTCAGGATGTGAGGAACTCGATCGGGGATATCGATCTTGACTTGACCGCTGATTGCTGTCTTGATGATGAGATCTTCTGAAGGTATTCTGTTGGTGTTGCTGTTGGTGTCGCTGCTGGTGTTGCTGTTGCTGTTGCCGTTGCGGTTGATAGTATTGTTTTACAAATGCTGGGTCAGATGAAGGATATGGCTGCGAAACTGCTCTTTGTGTCTGAGTTGAGTGGGTGATTGGGGCAGCCCTTGTATAATTATTGGCTCCCTGAGAACCTGGAATCATTCGAGGTTCTTGTTGTGGATGCACAGAGGAGTTTGTAATGTATTGCAATTCAGAAAACGGATGCTGATTATTGGCATTTTGCTGCCCGTGGTGATCCATAACAATTGGATCGCTTGCATATCTGGAAATCATGTCTATCTCTATGAGGGGTTACACGCGCACGCTAGACCTTCAGTAGACTCAAGGAACTCTAAAACACTGAAAGTACTGGTTACATATAAAGAATAGAAAAAGCTTGTGGCCTTTTTTCTTGGGAAAGATGGCTGGTTCAGCTATGTGCCAAATATTGGTACGGACACGCAGGGATACACATTTCTTAGCAGAGAGCTTTTTAACTATAGGTGAACCGTTAGACTGCTTGTAATTGCTAATGACTTCTAGGAGGTATCATTCTTACTTACAGTGAGACCTGCTCGTGTTCATGTATACAACATTCAACGAGTCCCTTGCACCTGGCTATTCGCTACCCTAAATCCAGCTTGTGTCAGGTGTGTCTGCACCAATTTCCTGCATGCTGGTAACAAGTAACAATAAACAAACGCCAAATATGGCGAACGACGTCAACTTCCGAAGCAGTGTCTACCAGTGTGAAGATTTGTTCCAAAACATTTCAATTAAAAAAAAAAAGAACTTTTACAGACTACCAACTTAAATGACATCACTTTGTCTACCAATAACTTTCAACCCTTCCCTTATTTGTGCCTTTGAGGTACATCTATTATTGCCGTAACAGTCCATCACTTTCAACTGAGGACAGTTTGTACCGATTAATTGTAACACTTCATCATCTATACATCTGACGAATCCTCCATCCAGATATGTCAAGTTGGGGCATTTTAATAATTGGAAAGTCATGATCGTTAAATCTTTAATAGAATTCAATGATAATTCGACAAGAGAGTTTCCTGAATGAAGCAACATTTCAATTATACCATCGTCACCTAATGAGAAGCATTTGGTCAAAAATACTTCATTAAGACCATAGTTTAGCCTCCAGTCATTAAACAGCGCAACGAACCCTTCGTTGGTTATCTGATCTAACTTCTGCAAAGACAGCCTGCGCAGATTATAAGCGAAGGGCTTAATTCCATTGATGAGAAACTCATCTGTAAGACCGGAACAACCATCCAAGTTCAGCTCAGAGAGGAACTCACCATTTATACTCAGAATGTTTATAAGCAAAGAGTCACTGATTAGATCTTCATGCTGTGGATATGAGATTTCTAAATTCTTCAGCTTGGTCAAATAAATTGGAATAGAATCATAAGCCTCTTTGTCATTGAGTCCATCCAATCTAGAAAGCTTTAAAGTGTGTAGATTCTCACCACATTTCTCTAATAAGTGTTTGAAAGTATCACTTGAAAATCTATGCGTGTTGGAAACTTTGAAGCTCGTTAATCTGTTTCCAATAAGGTCGAAAAAATTCTGCCACCCGTCGTTGCTGATTAAAAAAGGACCATCCAATTCCAAACTGGTTAAATGCTTCAGATTCGTACCAAAATAGTTCAGATTGTCATTGTGAAACTTACCACACATCAACAGTTTCAGCTCTTCCATATTTGGGCAATAGCTGACAATCGAGTTATATGATTTTTGAGATAATTTAGAACAATCCCAGAACTCTAACTTTGCCGAACTAGCTTCCAAAAATAGATTCAAAGTTTGATCGTTCAATGATCTGTTACGGCATAAGATCTTCGCAATCTTTTTCATATTGATAGCACCGATATCACCAAATTCTTCAACGAATTCAATCTTTTCTGTGATTTTCTTAATAGAAATGTCTTGTAACGAAGGCAATCTAACATCTTGACGGTCTAATAATGCTACAGCCAATCTTTGCCTTTTCTTCCTAGAGAGTAGTTGCTGCTGCTTGATCAGTTTTGCATTCTCTTGGTGTATTAACGAGCAGTTGGAACAGTAAAACCCAATCTTATCACGAGCAGACTCGGAGTGAACGGTGATTGTGAATGATTTCCCACAATCATGACACTGAGTCTCTTCACCAATGATCTTTCTCTTAGGTAACTGAGCACCTTGATCAGGATCATCATCATCGGAGTCAGTGTATTCATCGTCATCTAATTTACCTCTAGCAGCTCTTCTCTTCCTTCTAGCAGCTATCCTTATCTCAAGTTCCTCTTGCTCATCTGCGTCGACTGTGGCACCCTCCTCTAGAGGCAGCTCAGTGCGACTTTCCTCAACAATGGCAGCAGCATCAGCAGCACCCTCTGCCTCACCGTCCGGTCCAATCTCATCGTCATCCTCACCAGCCAGACGTCTCAAATGCCTCTGTCTGATCTCCTCTGCATTGATGCCCTGCTGCCTCAAGAACTCTGTCAAAGCACTGTTGGGGCCCCTGATCCCTCTGCCATCACCAGCGTCCGCACCCTCCTGTGTGTTCTCCTCCCCTGCAACCCTATACTTCAGCTGTCTCCTACTCATGGCCCACTAGTGTTTCAAAAAGCGCCTGTTCTTAAAGTGGCAAACTGGCATTATTTTAGTGCAAGTAGAGAATCAACGAGAAAAAAAAAGCCAAAAGATTCAAAAACATCAACACTAGGAATAGCACAGCACAACCGACACAATAATAAAGCCATGCAAATCGTGTTCAAGGATTTCAAGAAGGAAAAGATCCCAATTGAGGTTGACCTCTCGGAGACAGTGAGTCACGCCACCGCCCTAATACCTCCTTGATTGCCACTAACATGTTCCACCAGGTCCTCCAAGTCAAGGAAAAACTAGCTGAGATCAAAGGAATTGAGGCTAAACAATTGAAATTCGTTTATTCTGGTGAGTGATCTTCAAACAAAAGCCATAATTTGGACACAGTACTAACGCGTATACCTCCAGGTAAAGTCCTACAAGATGACAAGTCCATTGAAAGCACATCGATCAAAGCTGAAGACCAAGTCATCTTCATGATCTCTAAGGCACCAGTCAAAAAAGCAGCTGCAAAACCAGTCGCAGCACCAACCGTTCAACCTGCAACCAGCACACCAGTAGCTGGGCAATCAGATGCCACCGGATCGGCACCTGAAGTTGCTCCAGAGGCCCCAGCTGCCTCCAATGCTCCCTTTGATGCTTCGACCTTTGCCACTGGCTCTGAACGCGAAACAGCTGTTGCCCGGATCATGGAGATGGGCTACGAGCGTCCTCAGGTTGAGCAGGCCTTGAGAGCTGCATTCAACAACCCAGACAGAGCCGTTGAGTACTTGCTGACGGGATTACCCGCATCTGCTCCTCAACCACCACAAGCTGCAACGGAAGACGATTCTATGGAAGATGCAGTCGCTGCTGCAGAAGGTCAAGACGTTCCTGTCGAAGACGAAGACGAAGGTGAAGAAGAATACGAGGATCAAGGTGCTGATTTGTTTGCTCAGGCAGCTGGTCCTTCCAGAGGGGGTCCTATTGATGCTCAGGAGGCCGGTTCTGATGACCCAAGTGCCGGACTTGGTCAAATCCGAGAAATCATACAAAACAATCCAGAGATGCTTGAACCGATCTTACAACAACTGGCTCAAGACTATCCTGGCATTGGAAACATGATCCAAGAAAACCCTGAAGAGTTTATGAGATTAATGCTCACTGAAGGAGCTCTAGATGGTCTCCCTACTTCTGGTGAAGCAGCACCAGGGGCAGCACCAGGTGGTTCTGAAGAAGGTGTCACTGAAATTGCAGTCACTCCAGCTGACCAAGAAGCAATCAACAGATTAACAGAATTAGGTTTTGACAGAAACTTGGTGATACAAATTTATTTCGCCTGTGAGAAAAATGAAGAAGTTGCTGCTAACATCTTGTACGATCAATCAGATGAATAGATACATTTAGCTAATGTTACACAAGTTGTTTTTTTTGCAAGTTATATACTCTCTAATTGATGAAAGTTATTTATCGTCTGAAAATTCTTTGTTAAAGGTGCGTTTCCTGGTCTGATAACCACTATTGCCTGTAGTCCTGCAGCTAAGGCTGCTTCAATTTCGTTTTCATTGTCGCTTAAGAACAAACTTTCACCAGCACTAACCCCAATGTCTTTGATGATGTTTTCATAACTTGATTTCTCCTGTTTGTAACCTGAAGTGGTAATGTCGAAATATCCACTTAAATATTCATTCAAGTCAACACTTGCCTCCCCACCAACATCCACATATCCAAAAAGTAATTTCTGTGCCTTGACACTACCACTCGAGTAGATGTATACCTTCTTTCCACTAACAGTCCATTTTTCCAGCGAATGAATCACATCTGGATAAACAGGCGCTTTCAATTCACCAGCTTCATATCCAGTTAACCACACAAAGCCTTGTAGTGCCTTTAAAGTCGCATCTTTGACATCATTAGCCACCAATGATTGGATGTGTTCGTACAGTTTAGCTTCATCTGCAGTGTACTCCTTAGGGAACTGAGATGCGATTTGGGTGATTTGGTCGTCAGACGTCGCTGTTAGTGGATATGATAGCCCAGAGAGGATTGATGGGAGTTTGTTTGAAAAGTATGGGAATAGCACATCTTTCACGAAGGAGATTGGTGCGACGGTTCCCTCGATGTCTAGAATGACAGCTTTCACTGGTGTAGACATGTTTGATCCCAGATTGAGGCTTATTTGTTTTTGAAGTGATGGCTTTCTTTCCATGGAATATATGCAAAGAGTATATTTATTTGTGCGGCTGTTGCGTGCTCTTAACGAAACAAACATCATCAACTTTGCGACATGTGTCTCTACAAAGATCTTTTTTCTTCTTTCAATTAATACATACCTCATTAAGTATTCTACAAATATACACCTCTATTAACTTTTTAGTTTACGACGTTAAAGTCTTCCTCTGTAATGTTCGATCTTGCACACATCTCAGTGAAAATTCCACCGTTTTTGAATAAATTGTGTGGGGTATCGTACTCTGCAACCTCACCTTTATCCAACACCAAGATCAGATCATAATTGAGAATAGTCTTTAGTCTATGAGCAATACATAGAATCGTGCATTCTTTGAACTCATTCACAATAGTTGATTGAATCATCGAATCAGTTTCGTAGTCGACAGATGATGTGGCTTCATCCAAGATTAAGACTTTGGAGTCACGAACTAATGCCCTAGCCAAGGCTAAAAGCTGGCGTTCACCCAATGAGAAATTACTACCGTCATCATCAACCGTTTGGTCTAAATGAAACTTGTGGAAATTTCTCAAATCATCAGATCCAGAATGAAATTCCCCGATACCTGAAGCACTTTTATCAACTAACCAACTTCTTCTCAATGCATCCCATAGTTCGGCATCCGTAGCGTTACCAAATGGATCCAAGTTTTGCCTGATTGTGCCGTGAAACAAGACTGGATCCTGAGGAATAATAGACAACTTTGATCTCAGATCATTCAAACCTAATTCAGAAATGTCAAGACCATCAATTGTAACTTTTCCAGTAGCCAACTCATTGACTCTAAACAAGGCATTCATAATGGTACTTTTACCAGCGCCTGTTCTACCACAAATACCTATTTTGGCACCACCGTTGACTTTGAAGTTAACATTTTTCAAAACCAATGGTAAACCTTCTCTATATCTCAATGAAACATCTTTGAATTCAATCGATCCAGAAACAGGCCATTCAGCAGGTGGTTTACTATCATCGTTTTCAAAGGCCGCCTCCTGTGGCAGCTCATTAGCATACTCGAACAATCTTTCAGCAGAGTTGAAATCGTTTTCTAATTGCGTCATTGATCTGATCACTAATGAAACCATGGTAGACACTTGAATCATATATGAGACCAATAGACCCGACGAGGAACTATTCAACTCAAAGACCCTCAAGACACACAACAATGAGACAAACAATGCTGTCAAAGAACTTACGGAATCTAATCTTATAGATAACCATCTTTGATTAGCCAATGTCAAAAAGTAAGCGGAGTTCATATTGTCAATTAATCTTTCGTAGACCTTGAAAAATCGTTCTTGTGAACCATAGGACTTAATGACTTTCATACCACTCAAAGATTCGTTGAAATGACTGAAAACGAATGATCTCTTGGTTGCTTCCAATCTTTTCAAGTCTAATGCGGATGCCTGATAATATGTTGCCAAACCCCAATATAGGGAGAATGTAATTGGAACAGAAAGGAAAAACCATGGAATGTAGATACCGGCTAAAATAATAGTTGCACCAACCACAGAAATAGAACTCAAGAATAATCTAAGTTGTTCAATCATATCTGTATCCAAAACATCAACATCCTTCGTAAATCTGTTCAAGATTCTACCTATAGGCGTAATATCCATAAACGACATTGGTGTTCTCAACAACCTTTCAATACTTTGATTGAAAAGTCTCAAACCGGCCTTGTTATTGATCCATGCCATAGTGGAGAACAAGAAAAAAAAAGATGAAGTAGCCAACATGACAAATAACACGTACAGACCAGCATATAACCCATCTGAGTAGTCAAATTTATGAGAAATCCAGAAAGTCAGCCACACGGATTGGAACACTTGAAGAAACCCATTAATAGCTAATGTAAGAAAAAACAAAGGAACCGCATATCTTCTTTTTAAGTTAGATCCAAGTTTCAGATAATTGGCATATAGACTGAAAGAGATAGAGTTAACACCTCTAGATTCACTTATTCCCATTTCCTGTTTCTCGTCATCATCCTCATCGCCATCAAGACGTGATTTAATGTTGGATATACGTGACTTCTCTTGATAAAGCTCCTTAAACTCTTCCTCCTCAATAACTTCGTCTTTGTTCTCTTCCGTTTCTTGACTTTCTTTAGAATAATCCATCAGGTTCGAAAATGTTTGATTTCTAGCAAGAAGTTCCGTCTGGGTACCAACATCAATGGAGCCAGAACCATCAAGAACAATGACCCTATCAGCGTAATCGATCAACGATAACTGATGGGTTGCTAAAACCCTAGTCTTTTTTGATAGAATACCACAGATACATTCTTCCATGATATGCTTTCCGACTCTGGCATCAACCGCACTTAGAACATCATCTAATAAAATGACATCACTGTCAGCGTAAACAGCTCTAGCAAGATTGATTCTTGCCTTTTGTCCACCAGATAAAGTAATACCTCTTTCACCAACTTCAGTCAAATCACCCTCGGGCAAGATTTGGAAATCAACATCTAATGCGCAACTCTTAACAATATCATTATATCTTTTGGCATCATATGAACTTCCAAACAAAATGTTATCTCTGATGGTAGCATTCTGGACCCACGGATACGAACAAAATGTCAAGGACCCATAAATCTTCAAGCTTCCTGACTTTTGTAGCATGGAACCTTCAATTGCATTCAATAGTGAAGATTTACCTGTCCCAATGGAACCTGTAACAATAACAAATTCTCTTCTTTTGATCTCAAGGTTGATGTTCAATAGACCTGGGAATCCATATTCACTAGCTGAATCCGATGAATTCAGTGGATTCAAGGTACTGGCTGATTTTATCGGCGTGGCTGGTCTATCTTCCTGCTCTTCAACTTCCCATTGAAATTCAGCACCGGAAACTTCAACTGAATTTGGAGATTCCTCAATACCGTATCTTTCAATCTTTTGTTCAGATTCTTCAGCTTGCAAAAAATTACTGACTCTCTCCATTGCCAACGACGCATCAATGGCAAGCGCAGTTGCAAATGGTAGCAAGTTCAAGGGCATTCTCAACATGTTGAATAAAGAAATTGCAGAAAAGATGTTATAAGCCTGGAAATTGTCAGATGTATAGAACAACACAATGAAAGTTAACATTGTAGCTATGTATGTTACTGAAGAAATAGCTGAATTCAAATGAGCTCTTAACGCCTGGATCCTTCCAATAAACACCTTTTCATTGATTCTGAATGTTCTGATTGTGTTCAAATATGGTTTTTCCCAAGAGTACAACTTGATCATCTTTAAATTATTGATAACTTCATTAATGGCACGAACACGTTTGTCAATGAAGACAGTTGACTTTATTCTCAATTTCTTCAGCTTTCTATTAATTACAAAGATGGAAATTAAGACAATCAATATGACAGCAAATCCCAATAGAGCTGATGCACCTAGGTAGACACACAATATTATAAGACCAATGGAGAAAGTTATTGGAAACGTCCATATGAAATGAAGCGTCCCTACACAGAAATCAATTCTTGAAATATCAGCCATCACCAAACTGTTAATCTTACCATTGGGAAACTCAAATCTTGCTTTTGGACTCAGCAAGAATGCCTTTTTGTAGATAACATTTGTAAGTACACCTTTAACTTGAGCACCGGTAAGCATACCGCAATGGAAAAATCGTGATATCAAAATTGAGTTCACCAATAACATTGCAGCTATACCAATTGCGTAACCAATCGCATCTGCCTTTGTCTCTGTGAACGTCGGATCATTATAACGTTGAATGTATTTGATCAACGCCCTAACTAGTAGTGGCATCAAGACTTGAACAAGATCAGAAAGCATTTTGGAGACACCAGATCCAAGCCAGAACTGTTTCTTTAAGACATCATTCAGAGCCAAAATGATAACCCATTTAGAGTATCTTTCTTCATCTGGATATTTGGTTCTCCATTTTGAGATTCTTTTCTCGAGCGATTGTTCAAATTTGATAGTTAGTTCCTTTACAGAAACATCACCTTTCAATTTGTATAAATCCTCATCTTCAAGTCTTCTTAAGTAACCTTTCTTGATAATTGGCGAAACCCACGAGAACGTCAAGAGTGAGAAAAAATTAGCAGTCAAAAACGGGTACGCCTCATTATTGGGCACAATAGGTTTTGGTTTGCTACCACTAAAGATTCTCAAGAAGATGGAGCCCTTCTTTGGTTGAATTTTTTTTTGAGCTTTTTGGTTCTCATCGTGAGATTTATTAGATGCGCTTATGCTAGATAAGTCATGTTCTTTCTCAGCAGTATCCACCCTGTCGCTCATGGATGTCAAGGATGTCAGTATGGAATTGGTCAGATTAGTACCATGTTAGCATCAGCAGCAAGAGAAGAACACTTTAAGTAAAAAAACGCTGCATCTATATAAGTCTGATTGACTCGAGTTGTCACTTTACAGTTGGAATTCTCACTCAAAAGGGAAACTGCTCCGTGAGCGTATCCCAAAAACGGACAAAGCCCCGAGATCGATGAGGTGTGGCACTCCGAATCAAACCCGAAGGTTAAGGCATCGAGATAAGTCACTGATTGAGGATACTCTCCACTCTATACAGTTGCTACTTAAGACCCCTCAGCCGCAGCAGGTTGCTCGAGGTATGTAAGTATTACTCATCGCGTAACTAATTTAATATTTTAGCAGTTCTATCGGGGATAATGGAAAAAGAAATGGAAAAAGAAAAAAATCTTGTTGCCAACCATTTCTCTATCACTCCGCATGAAGTATGTACTGTATACTTTCACATATATAGTATACAGTGAAGATCTAACTGTGATCCATAAAATAGCATTCTTGGCCATGTGTCATGTGTCAAAACAGATCTATCAACATCCTCTAATCTCCACCGTGCCTTGTATGGTTTACCTGTTACACTACCACCAAGACTTTCTTCGCTTAATAGGAGGTCCCGAACCAGACGTTTCGCCACTAACAGCTTCCTCTATTAACGCAATATCATCTATCTCTTCTTCTTCACCACCTGATCCAAATCCAACTTGGTATTGCAGTCCTTGTTCTCGGTGTGAGCCCAAATCGTATCCAACCTGAAGTGGGGGAGCTTCTTCATCTTCTGATTCTTCTAAAGTTCTTCTCAATAATTGACTCTTTGATTCATTTGCAAGTTTGTTTCTACTGATTTTCCGGAACTCCCTCAAACCACTAATAATCTTTCTCTCAATATTAAGTCTATGTTTGATGAAATGAAGCTTTGGAAAGGTTGAGATCTCACCGTTTCTGATCATTTTCGCAAGTCTTTCCTCGGTTGGGTCACTTAAAATATACCAAAACTCCATTATCTTGATTTTAGGCCATATCGTCACAGTCCCACTGAATTTTTGAAGCCATATATTCGACCAATCTTGATCCCAGATATGTGGCAAAAGATCAAGTGACTTAATTAATTGTAGCCACTTCTTATTTTCTAACTTAATGAAGTTTTCCAACCCAGCAAGGATGAAACCTCCTCTTAACCCAGTTTTGAATCTGGAGACGGGCCGCCCCACTGAACCTTTTGGTGCAAAAAAGAATAATGAGATATGTGGATTGACCTGACTAACAACAGAAAATTTGACGTTGAAATATGTGTTCAAAGCTTCGACCGGGATGTCAGTTCTCAATGAACCATCTTTATACTTTGTTCCCAAACTAAATGGTGATAATTCCTGCGTTTTTGGATCCTTCATCATCAAGACAACAGGATTCAGGATACCTGGAACGGCACTAGATGCTAATAATGCAGACCATATCACACAGTTAGGCGCCGTTATATGATTACACAGAATCACTGGGGAGTGAGGATCTGCAGGAACGGTAGAAACGTTCAAGATTTTACCTGTCCGCTCAAAAGCTTCCTTGAAAGTCAGCGATCCCATTGTGAACCATAGACACTTCTTGGCCCAATCAACTGAATCAAATCTAGCCCCTGTCTTGATGAATCTATTAATATAGACAGACATTGATTCATTACATGCAGTGATTCTTTGCGCCAACTCCGGCACCAGTAGCTCATGAAGCTCCTCGTTTGTCCGCGTGGCTGCCAGGGCTGCAACAATCCCACCTCCAGATGTTCCACTGATAATTTCAGGAAGTAAATCATTCTCTAAAAGAGCCTTGATGACACCAAAATGATTATATGCAAAGCAAGCACCTCCAGATAGACATAGTGCAGTCTTACCAAAGTTCTTATTCATGGACTTGAAGATGTCTTTTTTTAACACTGGATCTATAGAGTTCTCTTTGATAAGGTAATCTAATGCCTTTACAACTTCTTCGTTATACTGCTCAACAAGTTTCTTAGTCCCATAATAAGTCCTTGAGTACATTATCGGGTTCTCAGTTCCTCCGAAGTTAAATTTGATACAGTTTTGTAATAAGACTATCAGCTCTTCTGCTTGGCCATTTGTTCTGAATTTCTGTAAGTTCTCAGTAGTGAACTTCAGAGTTCTATAATCGTAATAATAGAAACTAGTTGATTCTTTCCATTTTTCCAAATTGAGATATTTGTCCATCTCAAGCGCATTCTCGATCCATTCGGCATATGTTCTGGACCTTCTCAGCTTCTGATGTAGATGCCTTTTCTTGCTCCTCCAATTGTAGAAATATTCATAGAAAGAGATATAGGACCTTAGCACGAGGTACGATCCCATCAATATTGTAATCCATATCAAAATGGGTGCCAGTATTGGAAACCTGAGAATCTTGTACGACCAACTCTGAAAGAACTCGTCTTTATTCTCTCCTTTCTCTATTTTCTGGTGAATGGGGGTCCAGTCATTCTGCGAAGTGATCTTCTCAACGTGGTTCCCCTGTTGTACTTTGTCCGAGTCCCTGAGAGCTTTTTCGAAGGCGTTGATGTCTATATTAGTCTGTTAGTAAAGGTTAAGATCAGCTGCCCGCTGGTAAAACATACCCTCCTCCTTGTAGTAGTCAATATCCATATCGGTCCACTGTTATCATATACAACGGCAAATAGAAAGTGTCAAAAGAGCTTCAAATAATAATAATACGTGCCCCTACCGAGAACCGGCAAAGTGATTGAAGCGAACTGAATGCTCTCCTGTGGATAGCATCACTGGAGGTGGTGGTGCCCCCCAGAATGAGCAGGAAGAGGCATGTGAGGTTGCTAGCCTTTGCTACAGTGCTGGGATTGGTCTTGCTCAATACTCTTGGTTTTTGGCGTGATGCTGGCAATGATGGTGATGTACTTGCTTTGTTGTCACACGACCAGGGCCAAATGGGATCCAAGCATATGGTTGATCCCGAATTCGTCAGGACAAATCTTTTTGGAACGGCCCTGATACATGACTCTCAGATTAGCCAGGAGCTTTTACAGGATCATTCTCTGGTTTATGCGTATGATCCACGGGTTACGAGGGCCATATACTTTCATCATATAACTGAGGTTCTGCAAAAGACACAAGATCCTGAGAAGATATCAATCCCATTCAGCTGGTATGACTGGGTAGATATAGCATCTGCGTTGAACAGGTTTGTATCTCTTCCCAACAATGCTAAGTTTGACTGTTCTCTAATATGCACAGCTATGAACAAGAAACCATCACAGCTTGCTGTGGATCATAGATTGATTCAGAATGGAAGTCCACCTTACTTCTATTCAGAAGACAAACAGTTAAAAAGCAAGCCAAACGAGAATGAAATTCCCTTTAAAAAGGATAAACTTTGTTCAAAATATTGTCTAGACGACAAAAGCTCGGGTCAGCCAGGATTCAGAGTGTTTGATAATTTATTCAAGGTCAAAAGTAGAAAGAAGTCTGCATTGCATTCCAGATCTTATCTGTATAGTGTCGCAAAAAACCCAGCTTCTCTGGTTATAATTACCAAAGGCGGCAACCTTGAGATCCTCCTCCGTTCGAATAGTGATAAACGTTACAAGAAAGCGATGAACATGAAAAATGAAAGATTGGTGAAGGACTATGTTAATCAGAAAGGTACATTACATGTCAACTCTTTGCACGAGTACCAAACGTTGCTTGAAGTAGCGAAAATTGCAAAATCGTCAGATGCGATCAAATTTACGGATTACAGAGTTGAATTATCACATGAAAGGTTCCTCTTTGATGCTCCACGATACCTTCAAGGGCACCCAAAACCAGAGACAGCAAAGGAAATCAATTTTCAGAATTCTTTAAAGGCTTCACTAAATAGAAAAGAATCTACTTTACGAAAGCACTTTATTGAAGTCTCACTTCCTAATGGAGCTTCAGGTTCGTCCCATTACGACTGGAGATTCTTCAATGGTGTTAGATACACCGATGAGGAAAGACACGCGATCCTATCAAGGATGTTGAAAACTTGGTTTGAGTTTACCGGGAACGATGGGATAGTATCCTGGCTGTCACACGGTGGTCTTCTTGCTCATAGTTTCAATGGAATTCAATTTCCCTGGGATGATGATATAGATGTTCAACTACCATTCCAGGATTTCATGCAACTGGCCAGGGATTACAATAATTCTTTGATTATAGAAGACCCGGAGGTTGGTTTTGGTAGCTATTTCCTAGATATCACAGACTCCGCAACTCATCGAATCAAAGGAAATACATTGAATAACATCGATGGAAGGTTTATTGATACCCAAAGTGGTTTATTCATTGACCTCACAGCACTTGCAGTCAGCTCTTCTGATCTTCCTCTTCGTTATAAAACGCAGTTTGACACCTTGGATATTCTAAAGCCCGTTGAATTCATAGATCCAAATATTATCATTAACGATATGTATGAGGCGATCAATGCGAATGACAAGAAAATCATCGCTAAGGATGACCCGACCACATACTCTGTGCTGAGAAAAGCCAAGGGGAGGGTTAAAAAGCCAGGATTAACAAAAGAATTGGATCCTAAGCAGAGATTCGATATAAACTACAAACTCAAAGTTTATAGTTGTCGAAACGAACACTTCTACGAACTGAGAGATCTGTCGCCATTAAGACTAACCTACTTTGATAAGATACCTATCTATGTACCTAACGAGGTACAAAAAATACTAAGTCTTGAATATCGCCAGCAGTATTGGCTATCTAATGTCTTCCATGATCATGTCTTTTTGCCACAATTAAGGCTCTGGATTCCGGTAATGACGTTGAAGAATGTACTGAGTTATACCCAGGATACAGACCCAAATTTGTATACAAAAGAAGAAATCATGAAACTCTTAGAAGACGAGACCACATTAAGGACCTTTAAAGCGACACATCATACCACATTGGTAAACGAGAAGGAACGTTACATCATTACTGACAGTGACATCACAAATCAGGACACATTGCTGGAGGAACTAATGGGTGGCCAGTCCCTTAAGCCTCTTCACAAGGATATATTCACATCTCAATTGGAAAAGGCAACGCTTAAATCCTTAGATTTGAGACAGGAGGCGGCTTCCTTACTGAGTGAAATGCAGACACAGTTAAGTAAAGAGTACGCAGGGAGTGCTGATTATTATGATACGCAAGGGGAAACGATGGATGAGGCCACTTTGAATTTTAATGATATAAGTTGGACTCATAAGAAGATTCTGCAACTCTATCAAGCCGATAAGTTTGACCCAGACTACAAACTTAGGAAAAAGATTCTAGAAGAAAGCTCCAGAGGATCTCAAAGCAGCAAGATGGCAGAAAAGATTACTGGTGATCTTGAGAAGTTGGAGGACAAGGGCAGGACTTTGGAAAAGCTCAAAGTCAGTGGTTTACTGCCAAATTTGGCAACGGCCCAAGATCTTACGTTTCCTTCCACTGGCACAACAGAGAAAGACAATTCATTAGATGAGCTTGATGAAGAAGTAATTTTAACCATGGTATGAATGTTGGTAAACAAGATGAATGATCTAGAAGCTTACCTTCAAAATGAATAATTGATCATGAAAATAAGTTTGTAGCTTTAGGTCAACGGTTAGTAGGTCATCAAGTTATACCGGTAATTCGGTCTTCACTTTCGACCATTAAAAAATCCACACTCTATTCGTACAAACTATCTACCGAAACAAACCCCATTGAACGGCCCTCACAGCATACGTAATGAAGACTCTCCGAGTTGCCACACTTCAGTTAAACCCCAAGATCGGTGCTGTCACTGAGAACATTAACAGGGCTAACACCATATTGTCTCAGACGTTTCCTTCAACAAAATCTTCACATTCTGATAGACCAGATCTCTTGATTCTACCCGAACTAGGTCTCACTGGTTACAATTACTCATCACCATCACATATACAGCCTTACCTGGAGTCCCCATCGAAATTAGGGCCTACTCTAACATGGGCAAAGGAAATCAGTCTGAAATATCGATGCTTCACAGTGCTGGGGTATCCGGAGACGGCAACAGATTCCAAAATATACAACTCTGCCATTGTTTTCAATAAGGAGGGTGAAATCCTACACAACTATAGAAAGTCGTTCCTATATGAGACTGATGAGACTTGGGGTGCCAGTGAGGGACAGGGATTTAAAGCATTTCAGCTAGCGGACGGGATAAAGGCTACGATTGGAATCTGTATGGATTTGAATCCATATAAATTTGAAGCACCATTCCAAAAATTTGAGTTTAGCAAGTTCTGTCGTGACAATGAAACTAATTTGATTATTTGCCCAACTGCGTGGTTGCATTCTGGCTCTCCTTCGATCGCTGAAGGAATCACTTCTGAAGAAAAGAAACAACTAAGGGAAAAATTACAGCAAGATATTGCAATTGAACATAATAAGGAATTCGTTTCTGACATAGACCGCGGTGAAATTACTGAATATGAAACAGTTAAAGATTTTGAGAAACTGAATGAGCCAGATTATGGAACACTGAATTACTGGATACTGCGATTTTTCCCCTTTGTTCACCAGTTCTGGAAGCCTAATACTTTACCACACAAGACCACTGTGATACTCAATAATAGGTCAGGGATAGAAGATGATGTATTGTACTGTGGAAGTAGCACAATTTTGCAGTTCTACGGCAGCGATCGTCCAGAAACTTTTGGATTTACTTCAACGTATTTTGAGAACCAAAACGTTAAAGTTCTAGGTGCACTGGGTAAGGGAAATGAAGGTATTCTGGTTCGTAACATAGAAATCTGAATGTTAAATATACATCAACATAGATTATTTGATAGATTTTTTATCACATTTATCAGTAGTGGGTATCCAAACTTCGTCAGCCAGTAGCGGATTTGAAGAAGTTATTTGTATTGCCACTTTCTTGCCTCAAAATATATGTGTAACAACAGCAATGCAGTCTCTAAAATCAGGAACCAAAACGAGCCCATCAACAGATGTTGGACCAGATGGTTCAATTGGTCCACTGCCAATATCTTCCAGTTAGACATGAATTGACAGCTCTCGCAGCAAGTTGACAAAGACTCGCAAGGTAACTGCATGAAAAGCTTTGGATGAACCAACCGAGTCTAAAGGGAGAGATCCATCACAAAATTATAGATTGGCTACGGGAAAGTGATCTGACAGCGAACAGTTAGATGAATAGAAAGGATACAACATAAGATCATTAGTTTTATAAGGAAAAATTCGTAACTAAAGGATAAACGAAGGGAAACACAGAAAACAAACTATAACACAAAATTTTGAAACGAAAACACCACATAGTCACCCGAATATCTCAATAGATACCAACTAGCCAAGATCGAAGAAATTCACTTATCTTCATTTTTAAGTGAACAAGCCTTTTTCCAATGTTCAACTTCTCTGTAAGCTCTCTCTAATTCAGCTTTTAGTTTTTCATTAGCACCCGCTAATTCAGCAAGAGTCTGATCATTCAAAAGCTTTTCCAAAGTCCATTTCTCATTGTTATTGTTTTCATTTTCTTTAAGTCTCTTGATATATTCAATAGCTCTTTGTAAGATTTGAGATTTGTTAGTCTCTGGAGAAGGCAACAAAGCGGCAAGCTCTTTCACCCCAGCATTGATCGTTTCTCTTCTACGTCTTTCGACTTCCTTATGGTTGTCTTTTCTAATTCTGTGCCATTCCTCACTGCCAGCTAACGGTTTATCACTAGACTGATGTAAAATTTGCTGGGTAGCACGCTGTGGGATCTGGTCTTGTGCCTGGTCTGATCCTTGGGTTTGAGGGGTGCCAGTTTCGTCATTATCGGAATGCGTACTTTGGACGTATGAAGAGGCAACATTGGTGGCTTCCTCTTCAGCATCGGCATAATCTTGTGCCTGGTACGATATCAACTCAGCATCAATGTTAGTCTCATCTTGGTTGCTATGAGCATCCTCCTTGCTGTATTTCAAAGCAGCCTCCTCTGCAGACTCTTCAGCAGCGATCTTAGCCTTCAATTTCTTGATATCGCGGTGATCCTGTTCAGCTGCAGTTCTTTTATTGACTTGCATGTTTGTTTATTTCGTATAGTTGTTATTGTTATGTGAGACAGGATAAACGTGATATCCACGTGAGAAATTTTGGGAAATGGGCTTTTTATAAGAAAATTGACCAAAACGAAAAAAACGTGATGTGCACACGTGATGAGTACACGTGATTCCCGCGCGGGGAAAAAGTCCCACGTGATCTTGACCACAGCACGTGACTGAAGCTGCTGTTATGAGCACTTGGATTCGGGGCTCGTGGCCGACCGCACTAATAGAGAATACAGTTTCGGTTTTATTAAAAAAAATCATTAAGCGAAGTGCCGGTAAAAACGAGTATCTCCGACTAGAACGAACAGCCCTCTGATAACGCTTTATAAACTGGTTAGAGGCCACTTGTTGCAGGCATTTCCCTCATAGGATCTCTGATTCTCACCCACTAATCAATATGAGGCTCACACCAGTTCGCTTGCAACAGCTGGTACGGTTACAGGATAAGTACAAGTTACTTGACAAACACATTCCAGAGCCGACTATCAGATCTGAAAACTCTTTCTGCCAATGTACATTCCCTGAGGACAAACAGATCAACTATGATAAACCACTGTTTGGCACGAAGGCTCTTATTTGGAAACATGTGCTGGTTCACTCTAAAACTCCAGCGACCAATTGGCTGTCAAAGGTAGAGATGATGCCAACTGAACTGATCTCTACGCTAAATAAGTACAAAAGAACAGCAATACATCCAATGTACCCCGTCGTTATATCAAATATGGAACTCCAAGAACCAGAAATACCTACGGCTGAAGGCGACACATCAGTCTTGGTGTTTCCTGACAACATGTATTACAAGGTTAACGAATCAAATGCTGAGGCCTTTATGAATGAAGAACTACATCCAGATTCTGTCAAAACCACCTTCAGTGGTATACGGAATAAAACTAAGACTTTGCTTATATGCGGTCATTCACAAAGAGATATCAGATGTGGGATCATTGCCCCAGTACTTAAAGCAGAATTTGAATTTAATTTGAAGGAAAGAGGATTACTGTACAATCCAGAAACTAACCCAGATGGTGTGAAAGTTGGAATCGTTTCACATATTGGGGGTCATGCATATGCCGGTAATGTATTGTATTTCGATAGTGACGGTCTATCGATATGGTATGGTAGAGTTGAAAACAGGCACGTTGATGCCATCATTTCAGAGACTATTCTCAACAAAAACATTCTCAAACCATTATATAGAGGACGTTATTGAACATGTAAATAGATTAATTAATAAAGGGGAAAGAAAAGTCACACATGACATTACGGATTACGTTTGTCGGATCTAGAATTAACTTTTATGCAAATCACGTAGACAGTGCTCTCATTTCAAAGATCTTTCTTGAAATTTCCTTAGGCAGCTTACCGATTTCCTTCCCGATTCGAACTTTAACGTCGATTGGGAATTCATTGAAACTCTCAATTAAATCACCATCGATAACATTTTTAACCGGTTGATAATAACTTCTAAACTTCAAATGATCACGGCCTAATAGATCAGGAGCAGCCAACCTCAACGCCTTTTGTAGTTTATTGAAAAATCTGATATCATTCTTCGTCTGAATTGGAATCAAAGTACCAACAGTCCCTTGAAGCCCTGTATATAGCACAACATCCTGACCACCTGCAGTCAATGAATCCTTGCTAAAGGAGGTAGGAATATCCTCAATGAAAAAATTACATAGATTGGATAGTTTCTTTGGAGCACCATTCAAATATCCACCTTGACTTGTCAAGAATGTCGTGTTTTTATCACTCATATCACTAACCTCTTCATCACATCTCAAGACTGAAATGTTACCAAATTTATCACCAACAACCACAGTACGGTAGTCTAACACTTGTAAAGATGTAACATATCTCGGTATTGTATCATCTATAAATGCGATAAATTCATTCAATTCTGGTTTATAGATAAGGAAAGTTACCGATTCCCTGACGTCAGCAACGTATACTCTAAACCCTTGTGTCTGGATCTTCACGATTTTAGAAATAGATTCAATTCCAGAGGATGCCTTGCTTAATAGTTGTTTCAACCCAATGTCGAACAATCTCAAATGGTTTCCAATACCGACCAGAACCTTACCGTGGAATTCAGTGAACGTATGAATCAAAGAGTTAAATTTTGTCTTGTTGATCAAGCTTAGAGTCAAATCATATACGTAGATCCACGATTCTGAAAACTCGCCTGTTTCCGCTCTGTAATCTTTAGCCAATGAAACGAGGAGATATGGCGTGTTTTCCCTTGATTCAAATTTGATGATTTCTGAAGTCAATATTGATTCATTCTCTGTCAGTTCAACAACTTGTTGGATTTCCCCATTAGTCTTACTGATTTTTTCAATGATACTTAAATTCCCTTTTCTTTCCGTGATGAACAAGTAGTCTTCAAATTTCGATAACGTTTTAGGAGTTGTTTTGAGTTCAACTGAACTAGTATTGAATGATTCCAGCAAGTCTTGAATTTGGAAAATTGTTAGCTTTCTTTTGTGTATTCCCACAATGCCATTTTGAATATCTTCACTGTTGAAAACTGAACCATATTGTAAATCTTCGGTCAGAAGTTTACTTATCTGGAATTGCTTCAATTCATGAATAACCCAAGCTTGGTTTGAAAAGGCTAGCACAACATTTTCGTCCTCATATTTAACCTTGTTCAACAACACTGGTTTGGCTCCTAAGTATTTAGTTCTGGTGTCTGATAATGACCCAGTGATCTCGTCTAATAAAGTTCTGACATAGACACCGTTCTCCATACCAATATTAACATAGAGCTGGTTCTTCATGGATGAGATCAACAGATCAGTAGGCACAGAATTTAATACTTGCAGAGACATCGAGTCTAACGTATTATCAGGGGAGGTACTGAGAACTCTGATTGTTGAATCACTGCAACCAACAACAAGGAATGGGGACCTCAGTTTACCTTCCGGGATATCACCCAAAGAAAGTGATGTAATTCTTGATTCAAATTCCTTATGTTCGCTATATTCGATCAATCTATCATATTCATCTACTTCAAAATAAACCAATTCATCATTGGATAAACCAATCACCACCTGTCTGTTTGTAGAGCTGGATGATTTTATCTTGATTCCTGCAGGAGGCAGCCATTCATTTGATACTTCCCCATTTTGAATCATTCTAATACCATTCGCATGGATCTGCGCTATTGATTTGTCACCGATCTGTTTGATTTCCACTGTATGTTCATTCAATGCAATTCCTGAATCTGTCACTTCCTCAACACTTTCACTGATTGATAAAACCAACGTTGTGTCTATGAACGATATGATCAAGTACTTATCATGCGTGTCGGCCTTTTCTGATTTAGTGGTGAAGACTTTGTTTGATAGAGGAGGTAGGTCAGATTCCACGATTTCATTGACAGCTATACCATATTGGAGAACTTTCAACGAAGCTGATTTGTCCACACCTGATAACGCATATAGCGTGGTTGAACTGGAATCATTGATAAGCTTAGAATCAACTATAGGGTTTAAGGACTCAATGATATCAACTAGCAACAAGTTATCCAGTTCCTCGTTTCTCGTAGATGTAAAGCTCTCGAGATTTACATCTGATGTGGAAATGAAAGGATCTTCACTTCCAAGTTTCTCAAATTGATAAAAATATTTATCCCCATACTCTGTATCTGCGAACAGGAAGCCGGATTTCAAGATTATCAATGTTGATGAAAATGGGATTGAATCAAAATATGAAATGGCCAATGAGAGGTCAGTACCCTCCTCAATCAACTCAACTTTGAAGAGATCTCCTAAATTAGTTTGCACAAGAAAGAAGAACTTATTCTTCATTTTGTGAACGACACCAGACACCACCACAACAACAACATCTGAATTGTCACTAGGCAATCTCGGTATACGAATAGATACTTTATTATTCGCATACGCATTTCTGTAACTGATGGTACCTTGAGAGCAGACAAGGACCCCAGAAGGTCCATCAGATCCTCCAGGAACAGGAAGTAAGAACTTAGATGTGATGTCGACCTTCTCAGAGCTTTTCCTAAGAACATGATTCAAACCCAGGTCTAGTTCATAATAGGTCAACCATCTCTGGTAATCGACTTCATTAGATTCTTCGTACTCAGAATAGTCAATCTCAATGCTTGCAAACAGCGGGTTCTCATAGCCAACATCTAGTCCAACAGTCTCCAAGGTTAGTATCTTGGATCTAATGGCCTCTAATGGAGAAGATATCGTGAGACTGTTTTCAAGATCTCTATTCATGATATAGCATAATTTGTTCTTTTCAACAGCAGTTGCCAAGATAGCACGGCCTCTTGCATCCACTGCCAAATCATGACCAGGTGATAGTCTTCTAATTCCACTCTTCGCATATGGTTCATTGAACACAGGTTTGAAAGACAATGAGTCTAAATCAAACTCTAAAACTGATAAATTCCCAGAATCTGAAGTAACAGCAAGGTAATCCTTCCCAGACCCTGAAATCTTGAAGTTTGCAATGGATCTAATGATACTGAATATTGGAATCACTGCAATCTTGTTCAATTTACCCAGGTTCGTAGCAGCTTTATAAACAATCAGTGAGTTTGAAGTAGCTGTTATAATCTCTTGAGATTTTTTCCCACTGAAATTCCCAACAACAGACCGTAGGGAGTTGGTCTGCCTTTTCAGCGTGAGATTGTAAAGACATAGCTCTGTATCAATGGACATCTGGATACAGCTTCTTGCTAGTTCTAGATTGTTTTTAATAGAGCATCGCATGCACAATATAATAATGCTTAGTAGCGCTTTTGAAAAGTACGAGAACAGGGTTACCCGGATTTGAGTAAGTCAGGCCCAGGTTGCGAGCCCATTGCTGCCTCATATTCTGCTGTGAAACCACTAAAACTGGAAAGTAGTACAAGAACCTCAGGTCCTTATCGGGTCAAATCAGGCATAGATCACATATTGCCAATGTCCAGCGCACCACAGTATACACTCCCGGGCATAGTGCACTACCTCCAGGCAGAATGGACGCGTAATGAAAGGGACAGGATCCTATGGGCCAATGAAAGGGAAGAGATGAAGGCCACGATATCGAACTTACAGAGTGAGAATGCACGGTTAAGAAGACAATTGCAGAATCAGGCCGCGGAGACCGAGGGTAGACCTGCTGCCAATGGCGATGTTGAGCACGCTACTGATGTTGATTCACTGATCAAGGCACGAGTTCATTTAAGGGCCCGTATGGACGAGGTTATGTATCTGCTTCGAGGATCTGGTGTTGGTTCTGACCGTCTAGGAGTGACTGATTACAATCCTCTGGCTAAGAGAAGGGAGCTTCCTGTTGAGACGCCTAGAAATGTTGCCAGGGCCGCGGAGTCTCCAGCAGTGGTGGAAACAGTGGAAATTGATGTTGATGAGACTGAGCCAGAGATTGAATCCGATAATGAGACGATAGCAGGCAATCCGGCTGAGGACGAAGAAAAACCACTTCAAGAAGTGTCAAATGATGGTGATCTTACAGCTCCAGACATCGGTGTCGCAATTTCCGAAGAGCCAGTTCTGAAAGAGCCAGTTCTGAAAGAGCCAGTGCTGAAAGAGCCAAATGGATCAACCAGTGTTAAGCCTGAACCCAAATCATCAGATTCTGAACAGTGATCAACGGTATATCGCTAAAGATATGCAGCTTACCCACTCAGTGAATTTGAATCACCAAAATTTTGCTTTTTTTCCGACTAGTGTGTGTGTGCCATCTGATGACCTGTGATGGATATGCACTAGAATCTGAAGAAGAAATAAGTTTACGTTTTACTATGTCGAATCGAAGGTTACACGCCATAATCGTAAAAAAAAAGCTGATCCCGATCTGAGTTTTGAAAGGCAGTGAGTGGCCTGGTCATTCATCTAGAAGCACGCTGCCCCCGACCCCAGGGTGTAAATCAATGCCATTTGCATAGTAACAATACAAACTTACTACCCATGAACCATGCGGTGGTCTCCGCTAACCACCAACCATCATTGACTTGACGATTGCAGCAGGGTCATAAAATCATGGCCTTAGCTCGCTCGCTCCTGTACCGGCCTCTCGTTCTGTTTTTTGTAGAATGATCAATTTCTCCGCACATTTATCCGGTGGCCATTATGTTTTTCCCTTGCGGCTAGAGCAGTCTCCAGTTAGGAAAATTTTACCCCAGTCGAAAATAAATATCTCCGACGACGCAAACGCAAAATAAAAGAGAAGGCGAAATAAATATTCATCTTTCTTTCAATTAACTCATCGATACCATATCACCATGAGTTTTGAAAGTACCGACCCAGCTGATGTCATTGACGCACAAGATGCAAGACTAGAAATCTACATTCGTATGAATGATGATTCAGAGAAAGACTACTGTTTCAGTGTTGGAATCAATGACACTTTTGAATCCCTGTTGAAGGTGTTTGACACGTTGAAGCTGAGTTTGAGACCTTCTGCCTTTTATGAGCAAAGGCCAATTGGGTTCCAAGTGTCCACCCAGCCTGGTCTGTTGACTGATAGTGGTGGTTTGCTGTTTAGTGATGATGCCCATAAGTTCACCAGGGAGGTTAAACTAACTGACAAGATTTCTGATTTCGCATGGCCAGGACAGTTAGTGTTGCCAGTTTGGAAAGATAAAAAGGTGACTAAATATGCTGTTGCCTCATTCTTGGCTTTTTGGCTATATACTGATTTGCCAGACTACTACAGTCCAACACCCGGTCTTGCATTGACTAACCAAATTGCCAGAATTGTCGGTTTGCTTTTGCATTACTTTGAACTCCATGACTTGGCTGAAGATATCTTAGCTGAAACTGTTCCTAACAAATTAGGTTACACTCCACAATTGATCTTCTTTACAATCCATGTCCTCAAAGTTGTTTTTATCTATTTGGTGTTCTGGTCAGGTTTGTTCAACCCATACAGTTTCAACCCAGCCACGACATACAACGTTAACAAAACTGAAAAATTGGATGAGGCAAAGAAGGAACAATTGATTGCTATCGGATGGACAGGTTCAAGAAGAGGCACTTTGGAAGAATACAGGGACTTTATCAAGGATTTTGAAATCAAGAAGGCTGGCGGTATTGTCAAGGCTTCAAAATTGGGATTGTTTGACAAGTTGAGAAATCCAGTAATCCGTTTACAAAAAGGAGAAGGTTTTGATTCTGATATCAAGAACAAGCTCACTTTAGAAGATCTTGAAAAGGACCCATCCAAGATCATCCTCACGTATGATTTCATCGGAGAGATTGGCGAGGCTTTCGAAGACTATCTATCTACCCAGTCAACTGATGTTAACAAAGATATCAAGAATTTCAGAAAGTATGGTCCTTTCGTTACAAGTGAAAGAACCTCAAAAATCATTGAGGCAAGAAAGGCCTTCATTCCAGGTGATGATGCAAAGGATTCGACTGAGAAGAAGAATGAATGATTCATGTCTGGCTTTTCTATAATCAATAATATATCGACCTTATTTTTTTTACGAATTTAATTTTAACCATATCATAATCTGTACTGAGCAAATATTATACATAAACATAAACAGCTGGGTAAAACTTTTCGAGCAGCAGGTAATCAACCAGCACTATATTTTCACAAATCACAGCAGGACTAGTACCTCAATATGATGTACAAGGCATGGATTATACCTGGAATGTAACCCAATAGAGTTAACACGATATTCAGGAAAAATGAGAACGTGCATCCCACTTCTAGCAACACACCTAGAGGAGGTAGAATGATGGCTGGATTATTGGTGTTAGTAAATCAGGATGTGTCAAAGCAGTAGTGCAACAAACTTACCAAGAATGATTTTTAGGATGTCAGTGCAAGTTAGAGCCATTGTTGTTGTATGATCTGTTTGTACCTGCAATTGACTCAAGGTAGTTGTAGCAGGGGATTAGCGTCTCTATTTATATACCTTGTGGAAAGTGCAGATCTCATTATCTAATCGCAGTTGAGAGACTTGAGAATACTTGCTACTCAATGCGGTACAGTCATCTTTCCCAAGCAAAAAAAAAGTCCGTACGATGCATGCGGAGGTTAAAAATAGCAGGGGCGCTCTTTATTATCTCATTGAAGACCAGACAAAGGGTACACTGAAGAGGCTTATACCGTCATTATGTCATATCTGTCAGTTTCCCGCTGCATCTATCCAAATAATGGTTCTTTTTCAGGAAAAAGTTCCAAGATCTGCCACCTTCACTTGCTATTCCATGGCGAAATAGCAAGCTTCTGCACAAACACATCTACGGCGCATTACTTCATAAAAATGTAATTTATTTTTTTCATATATAGTCCCATGTAGAACTCCGTCATATACATCATCTTTGGGTCTTTACGACATTGGCACCCTTCGAGTGCTTAAACAGCTTCAATGCAGTCCATGAGACAACACTCCATAACCACAACATGACAGGAATGAGCAATATAGCTAGCGAATAGTAGTTCTTTACAGGAAAATCATCCATCGGATCACCGTATTCGTCCACTTCGCCTTCTGAAACGTTCTGGAAGATTGTATTCGGTATGGTCCAGATGTTCAGCACTGCACCTACCCCTACTATAAATATGGTCCATGTGATGGCCAGGATCAGGATACCTATCTTATAATCCGAAGTAGCATTAGGCTTGCTCGGGAGCCGCTTATCGTGTGGTGGGATTAAGGCGATGGGTACTACTGTCTGCATTGTCTCTCTCTCACCTGTGTGTAGATAGATGATTGTTTATCTGACGACAATGAGAATGACAATATGGCGCATTTTTTATTTTTTATTTTTTATTTTTTTTCACGGTCCGAGTTTGCAGAAAAAATGCCGACAAACTACTACAGATGAACCTGTCTTCAAAGAGCAAATGATTGTTAGATATAGTAGTACAATGTACCTGGGTATACACCTCCTTTTAAATACCGGAAACTTTTGTTAGTGCAATCATTGCTCCGTCTTCGATTCTTGTTCCTGATGGTATTTCAATCTCACCATCGAAAAACTCTCTAGCACTTTCAACACCATCTAAGTTTTTCTTATCCTGGTTGAAACTGAACTCAATATCTGACCATTTGGAAACGACTAACAGAAGGTTTAGGTCGTTGGATTTTGATATCTTGAACTTAGGCAATGTGACATCGGAATTGTGAAAGTAGTCTGCACTGTTAATCCATATACTCTGAGAGTAACCTTCTGGGTAACTCGACTCTGTGAACACAGCTGTGAATGACTTTGCAATTCTGACATGATAACCATAGGATGATTTCGCACCGACTTGGTTATTGTACGCCTCTAAAGGTGACACGACTTTTTTACTTTCGGTATCCACTGTGACTCTAACATTTGTTGGCACTGATTGTCCAGATAACTCAAGATATTTATCATAGCCGATATTGACATACTTTGTGTTTCTCAAAGGTTGTGATTTTTTCTTAGCAAGACCCTGTGGTTTGTGAATCTTGCCCATCTGTACAGTTAGACCTTCACGATATTTAGAATCAACTTTCTCATTCATGAACGGTAGTGTCGTTAAAGTTGGAAAATTTTTAGCATATTGGAAATTGTGAAAGAATCTCTGTTTGAAAATGGTCTTCGTTAGGTATGGTGGAGTGACAAAATACTGTAGGATGGAGGCTATTATCATAGCCTGTTCAGTCACTTCGTTTTTCACTTGATCATTCTTGGATTCCTTTGCTTCAATATCATCGAATTTAATCTTCTTTTTACCGGTGCTTGAATCAACTTCACTGATATCAATAGGCTGCTCGATTTCTTTCAAGGTATCCATTATCACAATCTCTGCAACATTATATATACTGGCAGCCTTAGCTATCTGGTATAATATTGCTGTGGCCTGCTGCAAATTTTTGGCGTTTGAAGGTGCTATAATACTAGTTGGAATACATAGTGTATAATTCACTGTCTTAACAGATGAGGTTTCAGCTTTCTGTGATTTTTCGTCCTATTCGCCTAAAGTTAGTCAATGATCCAAGATCTAAAAACCCATTATCAAAAACAGTTTCTTATGATAGAGCGACATACCTTTGAAGACATTTTATTTCCTGGGCTTCAATCTGGGGATTGTGATTAGTTAGTTAAGCGCATTTGCAAATCGCTTTTTAAAAAATTTTATATGTCTAAACTTTTTGGACCGGAAAGAGCAAGGTTTCGTGCGCTGCGATTTTTTATTACTAGCCCGGAACCAATCTGAGTGTTTGACTATGTCCGATTCGTATGGATGTTTAACATCCATTTGTTTATATCTCTACACAACTGGAAATCTTCCGCTTACCAGTCTTCTGGAAAGAGATACAGGATGGTCAGCGTTAGGTTTCAGCAATTCTTTCGGATCTAGCTTTACTTAGACTGGTTGGTCTTCGCAAACTCTGGATATTTCCATGATCGGCCTTTGATGTCACTTTAAATCTGATCATAAGCCTAATCACCGATTCTCTATTAGTAACTGCATTGTTATCAATATTTGAACTACGCGTAATATTTCAAAGGGGTAATTCATGTCCTCCAAGACTATTCTGTACCTCTAAAATTTCTTATTGATACATACTAATTGACAGAAAGAGATCTCTACTTGTCCTGTTTTGGAACAGTGCCTTGTTTGTACCCGTCTAGTCTAGTTTTCCAAAGTGATTTTTCACCTGATTTTGTAGTTGGCTGCATTTTGATCGGATCATCATCATCATCTCCTTCTTCGCCTTCATTCTTTTCATGAAGTTTTACGATATATTTGTCGTCATCTTTTTTGATTCTGTAACTTGACCCAAGAACTAGATCCTTGGCGACAATCTCTCTCGTTCTTCCTAATGATTCAATATCACCTACACGTTGAAGTGTCTCTTCCAATAATTCGTTGAATCCCGGCTGTTCGCAAATTTCCAAAAATCCTCTCATCATAGGAACAGAGTCTGCCCTCACAAAAGAATTGGCTGAATCTATCGTGAAAATATTCAAGTTATCATATTGTTGAATGTAATCATTTCTCGTCATAATTTGTCTTGCTCTCCAAAGCGGGAGCTCTGGCAATTTATGATCATTCTTGTTTATACCTGCATGGTATTCATACTTCTCTTTGTACAGGTCAGCGAACTCCTTCATCAATAACATGGCCGAAGTAGAGAATTTTCCGCTCTCATTAACATCATCATCCATCCCTGAACCTAGTAACCCACACTGATTCAAAAACCAAGTTTTCTCACGATCAATTAATCTATGACACGCTTGCAATAAATCAGAATGTTTTGCAACTTCAGATATATGTTGGGGTCTACCACCAATCAAGTCATACGCATGGTTCGCAATGTGATCATCTACTTCTTCATGGTAGTACCTTCTTCTAGAAACTTTCAAGGCGTGAACAGCTTGTTTTCTATTGAAATCATGAACATTAACAACCTCTAACCTTGTTCCTAGTTTTTTCAATCTCTCATAAAGCCAATAGTCATCAGAATTGAAAATCATAGTGACAAGACCGGCACCACTTAATGCCTCTGCCTTCTGTTGCAGCAATTCCACCAATTTAACACCTTCTTCGTCGTCTTTGATCAATTGCGCATTGTTGATAATGAGCACTAAGGGTTTCCCATTCTTCTTAACCCTCTGAACTGCAACTTCCTCCAGTTTATTGAAAGCACGCTCGATATCTAACAAGGCAGTGGTATCTCTAGGGCCTCTAATAGAAAACAACGAACCGATGTAATCCTCATGATACTCAAAATTCAAAGCTTTACCTAGCCTTATTCTAAAGATCTCAGGATCTGAATGAGCATCAATGAACGAACAATTAAAACTATCAACACGTTTCATTGAGTTCAAAATCATTGAAGATTTACCACAACCCTTCTCACCAGTGACCAAGAAATATCTTCCTATCAAATCACCTCTAATAATCGCATCCAGTAGCTCTTGTTGGGGTCGTTCTATCCAGTCCCCTTCCCTGGCTGTGGTACGTTTATGCATTGTGATCTCAAATGCATCATCTCCTTTATCAAAAGCACCACTCATTTTAGAAATCACATGCATTCCGTAGAATTTATGATAGGAGTAACCAGCACCAGCAAGGACAAGTAACGATGCCAGTGTGATACTGGATGTCTCGAAAGATTTAAATAACAGATCCTTGAATCGACTCCAACGTGTTTCCTCCTCGTACTCATGCTCGTAGAACCGATCGCTATCATTGTTATTATTGTTATTTCCATTTCCATTACCGCCATTAGACCTACTACTATCGCCTCCATTGCTCTCTTGAGCCTTAGACTCTTTCTGTTTAGCAAGATCTTGTCTATCACCATGTTCAGCTTTCAGGAAAGAGTCCTCATTTCTAGGAATCAGAATCTTGGGTCTACTAGCAATTATCTTCTGCCTCTTCTCCTTTCTCTTTTCATCATCACGCTGAATTTCTTCAAGCATGCCATCGATCAGAGGATTGAGCTTTCTGACATGCGATGAGCTGAATGATCTAGCTGCGGACAGTCCCGTGCCACGACTACTACAATAGAATGAATTGACAGCAGCAGAAAAAGGAGTTCTGCTCGCAATAAAGCGGGACATCGGCTCCTTTCTTTGATTCCAGACTTGCCGCCAATCGATCAAGGGACTAGCGTGTGGGTCCCTAAAGCTCTTGATAGGTTACAGCTCATCAATAAATTTCATCCTGGAAGCAAAGCAAAAGGCTCGAAGCGCATAGAAGCAAAAACGACGCGCTCGCTGGGAATCGAACTGACGCGTGGCAGTGTCTCACTGACAGTAATCACGGGGCTTCATTCAGAGACTGACACATTTTTCTCTTTTCAACTCACATCCGAATCTGTCTGTACCACTTGGAAGCAGACAGTTGCTGGAAAAGGACTTGATAACAGCGTGTTAAGAAGCAGTCGCAGGTTGGCAATTAACAAAATGATGCTGTTCCCGAAACCTTTATTGCTCTCACTGCTATCTGTCGTCCTAGTATGTATCTATTTTACTTACGCAGCAGCATCCATGAACCCCACTAACCCCACAGAACCACATACCTCCCGTGTTATGGAGAATAATTGACTTCATATTTGATATTTCTACCTTCTGGATTTGGAAAACAGTTGAAATATGGAGACGAAAGAGTCCGGTGAACGTTGCTAAACAAGATCTTCTGAAGGCAGAAACGTATGAGGAATGGCAGGTGCAGGCTTCCCATTTAGATAGGCTCATTGGTTCGGGCCTGTGGAGGCATAACTTCACGAGTAAGAAATATGATTATCAGTTGATATCGGATAGGTTGAGTACGTTGCGAGAGGCGCGAGTCACTGGTGATGTGTATTTATTATTGAAGTTGTTCAGAACGGGCTCATTCTTGAGAAACTTTGGAGGGATTGCTAACAGAGAGTTGTTTAACAGATCGTATGCTGGGACGAAAACACTCATTGAAGACTACATCAGTGAGGTACTACACTGTTTGCACTACTTAGATGAGGTTGGACTTCATGACCATCAGCTAACTTCAAATCAACTGAAATTGAACTTTTTCCATGATGCAAGACAATCTTTCGGTAGCACGGCATTAATCCTACAAGGTGGTTCATTATTTGGATTATGTCACTTGGGTGTCGTTAAAGCTTTATACTTCAAGGGTTTATTGCCTAGGATTATATCAGGGAGTGCCATGGGTGCGACTGTGGCTGCATTGGTTTGTTGCTTAACTAATGATGAATTAGTGACAAGGTTATCTTCAATCACTGAAGATATTTCCAAGATTGACAGATTAAACACCGATGTCGATGAACGATATGGTTCAATCATAGAGAACGTGATAACCAAGGGATACTCTCAAGATATCTTGGTCTTCATGAAGTATGTTCAAGGGATAGTTGGGGACATGACATTTGAAGAGGCTTATCTGAAAACAGAAAAGATTTTGAACATTATTGTTCATCCAACAGATAAGGCCATTCCAAACATTTTAAGTTATGTCTCTGCCCCTAACATACTAATATGGTCGGCAGTATATGCATCCATTGGTTCAAATGTTTTGAAAGATGATGTCAAATTGTACGTGAAAGATCTTCAAAATGAGATCGTGCCATATAGTTTCAACACTAAGAACCCATATGTCTTCCTTTCTCCACAAAAAGCAAGTGAATCACCAGTGAATGAAAGTCCATATACCAGAGTCACAGAGTTGTTCAACGTTAACAACTTTATTGTCTCGTTGGCAAGACCATATTTAGCGCCATTGATCATCAATGATATTAAACATAAGAATGGCTGGAAGATCCAGAGAATGTTTCATCGGTTGATTGGGTTAGAGTTGCAGCATCGTGTGGATTTATTAGATCGAGCAGGTATATTATGGTCAGTTATTAAGAGGCTGGCAGTTGATGAAAAAACCCCAAAGAACTCCACTGAAGTCACTATCGTTCCTGAGTTAAGAGCACTAGTCAGAGATTTCGGGAGGGTGTTTGATGTTCATAGAACAATGGAAAACATACCGTATTGGATACTAGTTGGTGAGAGAAGTGTCTGGCCGGCACTACCGATCCTGTGGACAAGATGTGCTGTTGAGTTTACTTTAGATGATTTATATAATAGAAGACGGAGAAGAGGATCAAATTGAGTAAAGTTTAATTATACATTGCATTCTATTCATTTAAAAGAAGAGTTCATTAGTATTATCTATAAAACAACTTTGTGTTTTGATCCTTTGAAACATGGAAAAGGTACTCCGTTTCTAATATGGGTAAAGATTCATATGGAATGGTACCTTTAGAAATTGTCAACGTTCCTGTGATATCATTTGCTCTTCCAGTTTCCAATGGTCTCAGTGATACATTCAGTTGGGCACGATGCAGTAATCTAATAAGGAAATCCAGCGTCTTGAATTCCGGGGTTGACTTATCTGCATATCCTTGTGTGTCAATCAGTTCTTTGTCCACAGCTGATACTATCAGTAGTGATGAAGACAGTTTATGTAATTTGTTGATTTGATTCAACAGTTGAATTGATGTGATGTTCGTTGCTGAAAGTAAAAACTCGATTCCTTCGATTATGATTACCTTTGAGTTAGAGTGTATATGGGACACCTGGGCACTTATCTGAGTAAAGAGTTTATCAATTGATGCAACATCTCCAATCTTATTGAACAAATCTGTGAAGCAATCAATGAAATGGAAATTTTTGAGGTCTTTCACTTCGACACCGTTTCTTTTCAAGTCACGCTCATAGAATTTAAAATCTTGTAAAAATGAAATCAGCACTACGTCTGCCTTTGGGATCTTAGCCTGAGAGTTGTCATGGTTTATCACACATGTTCCAAAAAGTGCATTCTCCACCAGTATGTTCACCAACCAGCCTGGAGATGTACCTTGAATGTGAGAGATGACGCCGAACAAGTGCTCGTTAGACAAATACTGGTGTGGAAGTATGGTATTGTCGCTGAAAAAGGCGAGGTCCTGTCTCTGTGAAGCCATTCTTACACAGCTTTAGGTGTTCCTCTGCTCATCCCACAAACCTAAATCTTTTTTTCTGAAATGCCTTTGAAATTAGAAAAGAAAAAAAAAAAAAAACAGGCTAAAATTTTTCACTTCAGCACAACACTACAACCTCTTTACAAGAAACATAAGAACCAACCATGTCTTTGCCTTCTTTACCAAGCAACTTCGGTGCTGAAAACTTCAAAGCCGCTGCCAAATACTCTGCTCCTGTCAAAAGATCTATCGAGCCAGTTGGCCGTTACTTCTTGGCCCATGCCACCAGAACTTTGAGAGGTCATACTTGGTCCGAATACGAACAAGTCGAAGCTGCAAAGAACGTCAACCAAGTTGAAACCGTCGATGAAGATGCTGACTTGGGTGATGAGGAACAAAGCAACGAATTGTTGGAGCACGACCCAAGAGACTGGAAAACAGCTGATCTATACGCTGTCTTAGGTATCTCTCATTTAAGATGGAGAGCTACTGAAGATCAAATCAGAAGAGCTCACAGAAAGCAAGTCTTGAAACATCATCCAGATAAAAAGGGTGAAAAAGGTGGTTTAGATAAAGATGGTTTCTTCAAGATCATCCAAAAGAGTAATGAAATCTTGATGAACCCAAGTAAACGTCAACAATTCGATTCTGTTGATGAAGGTGCCAACGTTGAACCTCCAGCAAAGGGATCCAAATACGATTTCGTTGAGGCTTGGGGTCCATTCTTTGAATCTGAAGCAAGATTCTCCAAGAAGCAACCTGTTCCTCTATTAGGCGACAACAATGCTGCCAAATCTGATATCGAACAATTCTACAACTTCTGGTACAACTTTGATTCCTGGAGATCATTCGAATTCTTGGATGAAGATGTTCCAGATGACTCTTCTAACAGAGATCACAAACGTTACATTGAACGTAAAAACGTTGCTGCCAGAAAGAAGAAGAAGTCTGAAGACAATGCCAGATTATACGACTTGGTTGGTAGAGCCTTGGCTGAAGATCCTCGTATGAAGGCCTTCAAAGACGCTGAAAAGAAAGAGAAGGAGAGAAAGAAATGGGAAAGAGAGGCCGGTGCCAGAGCTGAAGCTGAAGCTAAGGCTAAACAAGAAGCTGAAGAGGCTGCTGCTAAGAAGGCTGCTGAAGAGGCTGCTGCTGCAAACAAGGCCAATTCCAAGAAGGCTAAGGAGGCTGCCAAATCCGCTAAGAAGAAGAACAAAAGATCTATCAGAAACGCTGCCAGTGATGCTGGTTACTTTGGAGAGTCTGACAAGGCCGAGACCATCGATGCTGATGTTGCCCTGTTGATCGAGGCCTTTGACGACGTGCAATTGGCCGATGTTGCTGCCAAAGTCAGCGATGCTGCAGCTGCCAAAGATGTCCTTGCTGGTGCAGCTAAAGAGCTCACTGGTGCAGGCAAAATCCCAGCCAACATCTTGAAGTACTTTGTCTAGACGCACTGCACAATGTGCACAATAGTGCAATGTGGGGCTGACAAAATTGACATATAATGTATCGATATATTAATAGTAGAGCGATATGAGTCGTGACGTAGAGTGTGTTTTTGCGTCAAAAACAAACACATACGCGATTAGCAAAGTTAGTAGTTGCTGTGAACTGCAAACGCGCTCCTGTATCTCACACAGTCGCCTTCTTCCCCGCTGCCTTCGCTCTCAGATCATATAACCTCTCCCTTCCGAAGCGCACCCTATCCAGTACTACTACTTACTACTTACTACTCACTACACTCCTCAAGAGGTTGAAGAAGAACATCCAACTAGCACATCCTTTCCCTTAAGCCGCGCGTACCATGTCTGACAAGAGAAGGACCACCATCCTGGATTTGAAGCCAGACACCTCGACAGAGTGTGCACCGGGGGACTATGTCTTGTTCGCTGCCAACTTGATGGCAAAGAACCGCACCCACTGCGTCCTAGTCAAGGACACGGATAAGAACTTGCTCGGCTTGTTCACTGCGAAGGACCTCGCATTGCGAGTAGTGGCAAATGGACTCAATCCAAAGACTACTAGGGTTGACGAAATCATGACTGATAACCCTGTCCTTCTACATTCAAACACGCCAATCACGAAGGCGTTGAAGACAATGGTTGACAGGGGGATAAGACACCTCCCTTTGGCGGATGACCAGGGAAAGATTAAAAGTGTTCTTGATATCACTAGATGTTTCCAACAGGCCATGTTGAGGCTTGAGCGTATCACAAAGAATGCAAACCAATTGAATGCTATATTGAATGATGTTGCTGATGAGTACGAAGATGTACACACACGAGAAGCGCACCGTATCATGAAGGACATTGAAAAGCTGGGTCAACTGATTGAGATCCCTACTATTTCCTCAATTGTTTCCAAAGCAAAACTACCGGTCTTCATTGATTCTTCTTCCACTGTGAAGGAAGCAGCTGAAATGATGCAAGAGAACGAAACTACTGCTTTACTTGTTCGTGATCGTACAAGCCCCTCCAGGAAGATTATTGGGATCTTCACCAGTAAAGATATCTGTTTCAGAGTCTTAGCTAAGAACTACGATCCATCAACCTCTACCGTTGCAAGATTCTTAACAACGAGTCCAGAGTTCGCTAAGGATAGCATGAATATCAGTTCTGCTTTAAGATTGATGTTTCAAGGTAGTTTCATGAATCTACCTGTTGCTGATTCACAAACACATGACATTATTGGAATAGTCAACGTCTTGGATTTGACATACGCAGCTTTGGCCCAGTTATCGAAGAGTGACGAGCTAATTGAGGCTGAATCTTTTGGTGCTATATCAATGGAGGTTAAATCAAGATTAGGAGATGACTCAATTACGTGGGATAAGTTCTGGAATACGTTGGAGAAATCTACTGACGATATACACAACTTGGAAACAAGTGCTGCAAAATCACCAACCACCTCTAGGTCACAAACTCCAAAGATTGGAAGCCGCCGCGCTTCATGGAACCAGTTGTCAATGTCAGGTTCAAGAAGATCTTCTTTCACCACTCGAAGATTGAGCTCTCATCATGATTCCATTTCTGAAGTTGGCTCACAATCAGTGATTTCAGCCTTGCAAAAGGTACATTCTGAAGAATCCCAGAATAGAACAAGTTTCTATATCAGAGCTAAGTCTGTTAATTTCAAGATAAAGTACAACTATAATAAAATCCACAAGATTAGCATGACTGTCAAAGAAGGTGCTTCAATTTATGACGATATCAAGTTTTTAGAACTATTGAAGCAGGAAATTGAATCAAAACTGGGAGTTGGTTTGGAAAACAGTGATTTACTTTATCTCGATGAAGACGGGGATTTAGTGACAATCTCTGATGAATTGGATCTAATTGAAGCTATCAATCTCTCCAAGAGTCAGGATCTAAGCAGTGTTGAAATACTAATAAAGTCGAAGACAACTGGGGCCCTTGCCTCAATTTATGAATTTCTCAACGACTATAAGATCAGAATAATGGATTACTTTAATGGGTTTAACCAGTCGGCACCGGTCGTCTCAGGGACATTCTTCGTGCTTTCGTTGGGTATTATTCTGGGTTTCACGTACTCTAAGAGAAATCTCTTCAGAGCTTAGGAAATCAGACTGCTGCCCTCAACTCCAGGAAGACAAGGAAAGAAAAGATTGGTATTAAAATCATGGCAGGAATGGATAAGGGATAATAATGGGGCTAATAATGTCATAAATAGGGAAATTTTGGGTTCTAAAATGCTGGATTATCGCATTTGTTTTTAATTCGTAGTAACTAAAAGCACTCTTTTGATATCTGCAATGCCTTACCTCGATGAGGAAACTTTCCGTTTTAGGAAGGAAAAGAAAAAAGTTTGGGAAATTATTCTTTTTTTTTTTTTTTTTTTTTGAATTTAACATTTTTCTGCAAAAAAAGTCAAAATCAACAACACACAAAGAGAGTCTACTCCTTCTCTCCGATAAAGCATCTGACTTGAGCAGACGTGAAGCAGATATATCCCCTTGCGACCAGTCGAATTACATTTTTCGTGGCCAGATATATCCCACTGTGCTCCATCCATACCGCTGCCTTTCGAATTATTTTTTTGGTGTTTGCCGTGTTGTCTGTTGATACTTTTGTGAAGAAATGTCATCATTGAGCCCAGAAATACAGAACGGCTTATTGCAGCTTCTCCAAGGTCTATCCTCAGCTGATAACAGTGTCCGTGCCGCCGCTGAGAAGGAGCTATACTCTACTTGGACCGCCAAGGACAGTGTTGATGTTCTGTTGGTGTTTTTAGCAGATCAGGCAAATAACGGTCAATCTGATGAAGCTAGAGCGTTTGCTGCTGTCTTGTTTAGACGTATTGCTATCAGATCCCCACAAAACATAAAGTCCGTCACTGAGAGAACCATTTCCTCCATCAGCCCGGATGCTTTAGTCCAGATTCGTAAGTTGTTCCTTCAAGGATTCATTGCACGACAATCAAATGGTGTTAGACATAAGTTGGCTGATGCTATTGCTGAATTGGCAAAAGAAGATATCTCTGATCCCTGGACTGATTTGTTGCCAACTTTATTTGAGGCGACCAAGAACCAAGACTCTAGTTTTAGAGAATCGGCATTTAGAATCTTTGCTGCTAACCCATCATTGATCAATTTGAAGTATGTCAACGAGATCTTGCCTATCTATCACGCGGGTTTTGAGGATTCTAGTGATGATGTTAGAATCGCTGCATGCACTGCCTTTGTTGGATTTTTCCAAACTTTGCCAAAGAAGGCATGGCCAAGTGTCCAGTCGTTATTACCAAGTCTATTAAACAGTTTACCAAGATTGTTACAGAGCGGCAACGACAGCTCTTTAGCTTCTGTATTAGAGGCATTGATTGATTTGGTTGATTTAGCACCAAAACTTTTCAAAGATATGTTTGAAACAATCATTCAATTCTGTACTGCCGTTGCAAAAAACAAAGATTTAGATTCAAGTGCAAGATTGTCAGCATTAGAATTGCTGACAACTTTCTCAGAATCATCTCCAAAGATGTGTAAACAGCAATCAGATTATACTCAATCCATTGTGGTGATAACATTAAGCTTGTTGACTGAAGTTTGTATTGATGATGATGACGCAGCTGAATGGAACAATGCTGATAATTCCGAAGAAGATGATGAAGAACCAGAGTACGATTCTGCAAGACAGGCCTTAGATCGTGTTGCCTTGAAATTAGGAGGCGAATCATTGGCCGCTCCGTTGTTTCAACTGATTCCACCAATGTTGAGCTCCAATGACTGGAGAGAACGTCAAGCTGCTTTAATGGCTCTATCATCTGCCGCTGAAGGTTGTAGGGACGTGTTGATTACTGAAATCCCAAAGCTATTGGATTTGATCATACCTTTGTTGAACGATGCGCATGTTAGAGTGCAATATGCCACTTGTAACGCCTTGGGCCAAATCTCAACGGATTTTGCCGATGTTATCCAAAGAACTGCCGGTGACAGAATCATCCCTGCCTTGGTTTCAAAATTAACTAACCAATCAGTTCCAAGGGTTCAAGCTCATGCTGCTGCTGCCTTGGTTAACTTTTCAGAAAATGCAACCAAGGAAGTCCTAGAGCCATATTTAGATGATTTGTTATCCAATTTGTTAACATTATTACAAAGTCCTCAACGTTATGTTCAGGAACAAGTGCTAACCACTATTGCTATTGTCGCTGATGCAGCTGAACAAAAATTTGTCAAATATTATGATACTTTGATGCCGTTGCTTCTCAATGTTTTGAAAACTGATATGGGTGACGAAAACAGATTATTGAAAGCCAAATGTATTGAATGTTCCACTTTGATTGCATTGGCTGTCGGTGCTGAACAATTTCAACCTCATTCTCAAGAATTAGTTCAACTTTTCAGCGCTATTCAGCAATCTGAGTTAAAGGAAGATGATCCAGTTAAGCCATACTTGGAACAAGGTTGGAGTAGAATTGCAAGAATCGTTGGCAAAGACTTCATTCCATTTTTACCATCAGTTTTACCATCATTATTAGAATCCGCCAAGGCAGAGCAGGATATCAGTTTACTAGAGGAAGACGAGGCTGAGGAATATAACCAGAATGAGGAGTGGGATGTTATTCAATTATCAGGTAAACATATTGCCGTCCATACTGCTGTTCTGGATGACAAGGCAGCAGCAATTGATTTAATTTCAAGTTACGCTGATATCTTGAAAGGTGATTTTTACCCATATACTACCGAAATTGTCGTTGAAATCGTCTTACCAGCAATTGATTTCTATTTGCATGATGATGTTAGAAGAGCTGCTGCTGGTTCGTTACCTCAATTACTATTAACAGCACAGGCTGCAACTGGACAAAGATCTACTCAAACTTTGGAACTCTGGCAGTTAATCTCTAACAAGCTTCTCAGAGCTGTTGCAAGTGAACCAGTTGTTGATCTACTGTTCGTGTATTATTCATCTCTATCTGACTGTGTTGCCATTATAGGAGATAATGCCCTATCTGGGGAATCATTAGATCTCTTTATCAAGAATGTTGACTCAAACTTGAAAGAATTATTCACTCGTTTGAAAGAACGCGAAGGTCAAGATGATGACTATAATGAAGATGTCGATGAGGAAGATGGTGATTACACCGATGAAGAATTGAGTGATGAGATCAACAAGGTTATTTCAAGTATTTTGAACTCCACAAGAACAAACTTCTTACAGCCTTTCCAAAGATTGGTCCCAACTATCGCTGCGTTCATTAACGATGAAAATGTCACTGCTAAGCTTTTCGGTTTATGTGTTGCTTCAGACCTTATTGAATACACTGGTGAGCAATCGGCTGTTTTCCAAGATTTGTTCTTGACTATCATTGGTGAATCATTATCTTCTCCTCTGGCGTCAATAAGACAAGCTGCTGCTTATGCTGTTGGTGTTGCAGCTCAACATGCTCCAATTGCATACCATGACTTCGCACTAGCCGCATTAGAACCATTATTCAAAATCACACAAATTCCAGGAGCAAGATCTGAAGAAAATATAAACGCTACTGAGAATGCATCATCATCGATCGCTAAAATTCTACACTCATTTGGCTCAAAGATTCCAAACTCTGATTCTGTAATCGACAGCTGGATCAAGACTTTACCAATTACACAAGATAACGAAGCTGCTCCTTATGCCTATAGATTCCTAAGTGAATTAATTGAGGCTGGTCATGCTTCTGTTGGATCCCAAATTCCTGAAATTGTTGATTATGTCATCCAAGCGTTGATATACAACTCCATAGGTGGTAAAACTGCTGAAACCGTTGTCAACTCAACCAAGAAACTATTAAGTCAACTACCTCATAATGATGCCATTTCATTATTACAAAGATATCCTGTGGATGCGCAGCAAGTTATCCAAAAATGGTTTGCATAAGTATTTGTTGGGAGACCTACAAATTGAAAAGGGAGAGTATCGTTGAGTTTGTGAATTGTGAGCTACAGATAGTTGACATTCGATACACACGTGTGTTTTCCCCTTTCATATTTTTATACTGATATAAGTTTTGTGTTTGAACTCCGTAGTGATACCAAAAAAGAAATCGATGACTAAGCGGACTCATCTCATCTCATTATCTCAACTTTTTTTTTGTTTCTTCTTCTGAAAAAAAAAAAAAAAAATTTTGCTAGCACAATCAGATACACATTTTGAAAACAATTGAGTATATTCTCGATCTTTCACGCAGTTTAGTCATTTAAAGATGGGTTTGGCTGGAACTAAAGTCAAGCAGAGATTCGGTAACGATCCACGTAACACTAAATGGGCCAACAATACAGGTAGATTTGGACATCAGTACCTGGAGAAGCTTGGTTGGAAGCCAGGCAGTGGACTGGGTTTGGTGACCCATGCCATGACCACGCACGTTAGGGTTTCTTTGAAAGATGATAACGTTGGGTTAGGTGCAAAGTTGGGCAAGAAGCAGAAAACAGACGAATTTGATAGCGGAGAATGTGCAGGGTTGGACGCATTCCAAAGAATTCTAGGGAGATTGAATGGTAAGGAGGAGGAGATTAGTAAAGAGTTGGATATACAGAGGAAGGATAATATTATCAACGGGAAATGGGGTGTCCAGTTTGTCAAGGGTGCTACGTTGAGCAGTACCTGGGATAAAGAGTCCAAAGTCCTGATAATAGAGAAGAAGAGAAAGAGAAGTGATGATGATGATGAAAAAGGCACAAAGAAAGAAAAGAAGAGCAAGAAGGAGAAGAAAGACAAGAAAGAAAAGAAAGACAAGAAAGACAAGAAGCATAAGAAAGAAAAGAAGGAAAGCAAGGATAAAGAATCCAAAGAGGAGAGAAAGGAACGAAAGGAAAAGAAGAAGGAAAAAAAGGATAAACAACTAAAGAAAGAGAAGAAGGAGGAAGTCACCAAGGAAAGTATGCTGAGACCAAACGAATCCAGATCAGAATCACCTGCTATTTCCACCAGACTGAGTGTAAGGTCCAGATGGATTAAACAAAAAAGAGCAGCCACACTAGATGCCAAAGCACTTAACGAAATTTTCATGATCGCTAGTTAGTGCTAGCTATAACCGCATATATACTGTATAATAAGTATTCATAATAAAGTATAATAAGTATTCACCAGCTTCTTTATTAAACCTACAAGTCTAGTCATTTTTCTTGATTAAAGTCGTACAATGATAATATAAAATTTTAGGCTATTTTAACGCTAAGGCTTGATGAATTCTAGATGAACGCAACACTTAAACCACCAAAGAACACAGTTACAAAAGTACCTAAAAGCATCATGGCAGATATATCAACGGATGGTCTTAAAGCGACACCAGAACTACTAGAGTCACCTGATGAAGAGCCAGTTGAGTTTGAATCGGAACTAGATGATGAACCTGATCCTGAACCTGAAGTTGAAGGAGAACCAGCGTTAGCGGAACCAGATGGGTTGGCAGAAGCCTCTGAAAGAATTGCTGTACAAGATGAAGCAACTGAAGAAGAAGCCAAGCTAGCAGAACCATCAAAGTCACAAGCGTCTGATCTCTGGTTGTTTTCTTCGTAGTATTTGTTTAGTACAAATGACAATTTGGTGTCATCGTCACAGTAAGAATACAAACCGTACACACCAGATGAACCATTGACACTGATGTCGTCACAGTCAATTTCACCACAGACAGTACCGAATAGATCACCATAGTCCTCAAGGTCAACGTCTGATGAAACGACACAACTGAAAGATTCAGTCAAACATGCACAGACATTGGCTCTTGGAGCAGGTGGTAGCACACTTGCGGCATTCCAAGTTGAGGCACGGGAAGGACAAGATAAAGACGTCGATGAAGCATCACCTGAAGTGGCAGAAGTTGGATCAATTGAAGCCATTTGACTCTTCAAGTTGTTGAAATCATCTAAAGTTTTAACTTCATCACCGTCAATGGTAACTAAACCGTAATCATTAGCTTCTTGGAAGTACATGTAAATAATACCACCAGACCACACATCAGTCATTTTATCAGAGAACAAAACTGGAACATCTGAAAAGTTTCTTGGTTGAACTTCGTTACAACCGTATTCTGAGAAGAATAATGGGACAGTAAGGTTGGAAAATTCTTCAGTTCTATCTTTGTAACCTGAAGTTTCAAAAGTAGAATCACCACACCAAGAGTACATGTTGATACCGTAGAAATCAACTTTTTCGTCTTCATCACCACAGGCAAAGAAATTAGCAATGGCAATTCTGGTGTCAGAATCATCATTTGAAGAGTACCCAACAGGGATCTGTCTATAACCTTGGTCTTTAATATACTGTTTGGTATCTCTAACAGCAGCTTTAACAAATGGAGAAGCATCGGCATTGGTGACATTGTTAGTAACTTCGTTACCGGCAAAGAAACCCAAGACATTGGTGTAGTTGGATAGAGAGTCAACAACGTCGGCATAACGGTTGAATAACTCAACATTCCATTCTGGATTGTTTCTGTTAATTGATTCTGATGGCTGTGATAAATCAGAGACGACATAAATACCAGCATTGGCAAAGGCATCCATACACTCTTTGTGTGAAACGGTAGTATTGACAGCGTAAACTCTGATCACGTTCGTATTCAACTCTTGCAAGTATGGGATGTCTCTTTTACATTTCTCCCCATCAGCTAATGGATCAATGAATGTAGTGGAACCTAGACCAGCAGTGTAACCGGAACCGGATGAAGAGTTGGAGGTATCCTGTTGGTAAGCAACACCTCTGACATAAAACTGACTTCCATTATTGGAATAGAAGAACTTGTTACCGACAACCTCGATAGTTGGGATATCGGCATCAGTTCCGTCAGTGTCTTGGTTTGCATTGACGGCAGATGGTAAAGCGAGTGCTAGCAGACTTAGGATGGAATGGAACTTCATCGTAGCGAAAGACTGTGTGCAGTGAGCGAGCTGTAAGGGTTATACACGATTTGTCGAGAAATAGGTAAGAAATACGAAAACAACAGAAGTCAAGAACTTTATAATTATCCACTCACACGCTGTTTTGATTTGGCGTGGGCATCGAGAAGTAAACAAAAGTCCTAATTGTGTTGAGCAAAAAAAAAAGAAAAGATGTCTTGTCCTTTAGATCAACGTGGCACGCGCACACGAAGAAAGGACGGGGGGCACAGCTGAGATGTTCCTTGCCCCAAGGGGAATGTTAAAGTTGCACTCTTCGCGTCGGGTTATATCATCATGAGTCGCTCGACATGAAGGTTTGGCCTACTCGCCTACTCTTTTTTTCCGGGATGTGCAGTTGTGCTATTTGTGACACAAACAGTAGTGAATCAGCAATTCTAGATCATCGATCTGTTCTATATTTGTACGCCCAGATTTCAGAAGTCACAGTCCTCTTCCTGTTTCGCTCCAGATTTCAGTGTCGCTTATAGGGGTTCCTCCTACTGGCCACATGCCGTACAGTCTTCCTGCGTCAGGAAGGGTTTGTATATGTGCCAGTCCCTGAAGACCCCGAATCGTATGTTGATCTCTTGCTGATAGCTATATCTCATTCGATCCACTACCAACGGGCACAAAAAATACGGGAATCACTCCTCTGTTTGTAGGCGCAGGATACCAAGACTTATTCTCGAGTTTAGTTCGAGTCTCTAACTGGTCGGTCGGCAAAAGCGTCGTGAGTCTAAAGTCTCAGCTTTCCTGATTGAGTGCTTTTTCAACTTGCGTTTGCTTCTCGATGACATCATCGCGAGCTTCCCCATTCCCGGTCGCCGATGGGAAAGCGCAGGTACAGATGAGGGACCCGAGTCGCTCTAGCAGAAAGCACATAGGTGAGATCAGAGGATGCCCCAATGAAACACATAGGCGTTGAGTGAGACCTCGTGCAATATGTTGTTGCAGGCTTTGGCCGTCTGTTTACGTGTGCTTGTTTGTTTACTTTCGGTTTCTGCAGGCCTGGTTACGTCTTGGTAATTTCAGTCCACTGCTCTTCTTGTGTTTACCAAGGCAAGGCGATATGTGCTGTAGAACGGAACACGCTCTAGATCTGGAATGGTAACAGCAACAGATCATAACAGATCATCAGCCTTTCTTTCGCTCGCCAAGGAAATCCACACGACCTTCACAGGTTTACTACTACAAGCCGAGTATTTATATATATCGTTCTAATTGTCAGTTTTCTATCTCATATCTAGCAACCTACAACAAAGCTAAACCACCAACTGCTAGCAATGAACCAAGTGATGCGAACAAGTAGTCGAATCTTGGAGCAGTGACAACACCGGCCATATTAGCAGTGGAGGTGGTACTTGATGAGTCAGTAGCACTGGCGGATGAACCTGAACCAGTAGTTGAGCCAGTGCCTGAAGTACTGCCTGCTGATAAAGTTCCTGAAACAGTTCCTAAACCATCGGTACCAGCTGCACTCAATGCAGAAGAACATGAGCTGGCGGTGGTAGCATCTGATTTAACAGAAGCCTGACCATCGAAATCACAAGCAGTGGATTTCTTGCTTTGAGATTTATAGTATAAATCTAATAGGAAAGATAGCTGTTGTTTACTTGAACAGAAAGAGTATGCACCATACTCACCAGTGGTACCATTAGCTTGAATACCATCACATGAGATTTCACCAGAACCACAGACATAACTGAAGAGTTCTGAATAATCATCACTATCAACATCATCTGAAACAACACATTCCAATGAGGCTTCAAGACATGAACATAATGCATCATCTGGGAATGGTGGCAAGACTGTTGAAGCTTTCCAGTTACTGCTTTGATCAGGACAGGCTAAAGTTGCACTCACTTCAGAACTTGAAACATCGGAACTTTGAACAGAAGTTGGAGTAATGGCTAAAATTTCAGTTTTGTAATAGTTGTAATCAGAAAGGGTTGAAACAGAATCTCCATCAATAGAAACTAAACCATAGTTGTTAGTTTCTTCGAAATACATATAAACAATACCACCGGACCAAACATCAGTCATATTCTCCCCATAAAGAGCTGCAACTTCAGTGAATTTTCTTGGTGTGACTTCGTTACAACCATATTCTGAAAAGAAAACAGGGACGGTAATGTTGGAAAACTCTTCAGTTCTGTCATTATAACCAGACTCTGTGAAACTTGAATCACCACACCATGAGTACATATTGATACCATAGAAATCAGCTCTTTCATCAACATCACCACACACGAAATAATCAGCAATGGCGACTCTGGTGTCAGCATCATCATTAGCGGAGTAACCAACTGGGATTTCTCTATAACCTTGATCCTTGATATATTGTTTGGTATCTCTAACAGCAGCTTTAACAAATGCAGAAGCATCAGTGTTGGTGTTGTCGTTGGTGACTTCATTACCAGCGAAGAAACCCAAGATATTGGTATAGTTTTGGAATTCATCAACGATGGTGGTATATCTGTTGTATAATTCAACAGTCCAAGTTGGAGAGTCTCTGTTGATGGATAAAGCAGGTTCAGATAAATCAGCAATGACATAGATACCATTTTCAGCCAATAGTTGCATACATTCAGTGTGATCTTGAGACTCATTCAAGGCATAAACACGAATCACATTGGTTGCAACGGCACTCAAATATGGAACATCTCTTTTACAAGCGTCGTAATCAGCTAATGGATCAATGAATGTTTCATCCGCAGTGACGTTAGTGGTATCCTGTTGGTAAGCAATACCTTTCATGTAAAATTGGGACCCATTATTTGAGTAGAAGAACTTGTTACCAACGATCTCAATACTTGGTAAATCGTCAGCAGATACTGATGAAATTAAAGCGGTGGCCAATAGGCACAGTGATTTGAACAACATTATGTGCAAATAAACTGGGAGCTCGAAGTATCAAGATCTATAAAAGTCTTGGAGAGTTTCCGTCGTGTTTTTAAAAGGAGTAAAAGGACGAGTTAAGTAGATATCAGAAAATATGTTTTGGAAATCCTCGAGACATCAACTTTGCACTTGTTTTGATTCCGGAAGGCTAAGTTTGTCGCGTTTTACATGCAGCATCGCCTCGATTTCTTCCCTTTCGGACATTTTTAATGAAATTTCCTGCGGTTTTCTGCACATTCTGCGGAAATTTTATTTACACATGTCCTAATTTTGACTTTTAGTGGGTCGCGGATTCCTTTTTAGGTCGAAGATTTTCGCCAATAAAAACCGTTTTACTTTCGTATTTCCCGAAGAGGTTTCCTGATCTGGCGGATCTAGGACTTTGGCATTAATTAGTGCATCAAATGCTACTTGTTTACCATCAATGTCAAGTATTGACTATCTGTCGTCTGTCGGCTATCGATCAGCAGAACAACACTCTACCGCTGAGGATGCCGTGATGCTAAACTTCTCATATAACGGAGGTGTGATTTCTTTGTTTATCGGCTTTAAAAAAGTTGAAAGGTACAACCTCCTACATACAACGTGCCGAACACTCATAGACTTCGCTATATTTAGCTTGTACATTATTACTAGCACAGCCAAGTTAAACACTCATTTACCCGCCCCGTAGGCTGCAGCTTATGAGCGCTCAGTAACGGGCCATTAAATCAATCCCCTTCAAGTAAAACGCGATAAAAAGTTAGACATTACTAATGGAGCAAAGTCAAACACCGTTGATTTTTAATTAGGGCGCGTCGAGACTGATTTACATGCAGTTATCTGAGATAGCATTACGTGATTCTCATTCAAATGTTATTAACTGACATCTAAGCTTCCTACAAGAAGAATCAAATCAATTAAATTAGCATTCAGAAAAACACCGTCTTGAAAACAGGACGAGTTCCTGTAGTTGTCACTATACCTGGAGGGGCTCTCAACCCTATATCGTCATTATCTTGATTATTAGGCTGAATCAATCCATCAAATGGACCATTTTTGAGAGTATCCGAATAATCTGGCAGAAATTGCTTCGTAAAAATTGGAACTATCAACAGTGCCAAAAACAATGAGAATATCAAAAAGTAAAGAACAAAATACTTCACAACAACAACATTTCTTCTTCTCATTTGACTTTTTGTTAAAATTCTTCCCTTTAATTGTTTACTTGGTCTCAACCAGAACAATATCATTGAATGCCAACTATCGATGAAGGGTATGAACACCAATGGGGTTTGAATAAAGAGCAAACAATGCCCTAGTATGAAATCTGCAGCGAATAAAGACATCTCCATTATCTTAACAATAAATTCTCTCAACGGTTGCGATAAAAATCTCCAACCAACACCTCTGTTAAACCAATTACCGGACCACCACGATCTGTTTATCAAATCATGTTTCAACTCTTTCGATAAAAGCACAATAGTCACAAACTTGAAAAAGAAGTCCTGAAAATCAATGACACATAAGATACAAACCAAAGTTCTGGAGAAATTCCAACCTTCCAAGTACCAAATCACCTCAAACAAAAACAAATGAATAAGAACAGAAATTAGATGCGAAAAGGCCGCCATAACTCCAGCGTTCTTTTTGGTGCAGCACATCATGAACAAAGGCGCAGAAAAGCAAGAAACACCAAAACCAATTACCAATACAATAGTATTGATCACAATTGGAGTGAAGACTAAAATGAATAATCTCAATACTGAATTAGTAGCACTCACATTTTTAACTCCGTTCTGACCATTAATGAACATATATGCAAAGAACAAAAGGATCGCACTCACAAAGGGAACAACCAATTCTGTAAAATAAGTATCTGGTAATTTGGATTTTCTAGAGACTAACGAGGACTTTTCAGATTCATGACCAATAGATGACCTTTTGTAACCAGTATATCTTGCTCTTGACTGCTTTACTGTGTTGATCCATGAGTTGATATGATGCTTTCCGTTTCCTCTAGATAACCAATGAATAAAATCCCTATAATCAAGGAAAAACTCAAAAAACGCAAACTGATGAGGATTGAAAACAAAGGGTGCTAAACACATGGAAACTAGCGTCAACCAAAACCATAATAATGCAGGTTGCCATATAGTGATGGTTGCGAATAACAACATCATGAAAAGTTTTGAACCAGCGTATATCGAGGAGCTGGCAAATTTCGAATAGAGGTAGAAAAACTGAATTCTTGATACTGCAAATCCTCGACCAGTACTGATATATCGCGCACCACCAAATGTCACATCAGTTATCAACGATTGAGCGTAAATTTGGCATACGAAGACTTCAAATAATGGTGATAGTGAAAAGATATGATGGAAGAATCTCGAAAATGCCCTCCAGAATCCCCTTTCTGTTAACTCTTGAACAATCAATGGCACAAAGGAAATGAAAAACACAATGAAAACTGAAAATACAAAAATTGTAACCCAGTTCAACACTGGTTGTAGGTTGTAGCAGCCTAAAGGTTTCTGTAAATCCGTATATGGAACATCTTTATTATATTGGCAGATTGTGGATTCGTGGACTAGAGCTCCAATATTCACCAACACAGTCATAAACATCTGAACGGATAAGGTTATGAATAGATTGTTGATATGGAATCCAGGGTGTGCATAGTAAAATGATAGAAACCTGTCAATTGGTAGCTGGGTACCCAAATAGTAATACTCTCTTGACAAAATCTGTTCACCCATACCAGCACCAATCTTAGTGGTAAAATTCAAGATCGATCCGAAACCTAAATCTCTACCTTTACCACATTGATAGTAATCACAGTGCTTAATCCTTCCACCTCTTAGCATAGCATTCATCCCAGCATAAATATCTTCATTCAAATGGAGTCCCTTTTGTGCTTTAGAAACGCCTCCTCTTGTAGTCATAAAAATGGCATTAAGGAAATCAGGATGGCCATAGTGTAATTTACCACCAATTTCAGCCAAAGTTCTTGCAAATAGTGTACCAAAAGTCTGTTCTTTACCAGCTGCGACATCTCCTAGTACCCCAACATTTTCAGAGAAAATATACTCTCTTGTCCCCACAATTGCAACAGGTGCATCTTGATCTTTATATGTAACACCAGGGACGTATGGCGGAGTGGCATCTAAGTCTATCTCTTCAAATTCTGACAAAACCCCTCTAATTTTTATGCACTCCTCAAGGTAGTTATCTTGATTTGCATCAACCACCTGAATATACTCTCCTCGATAGAAAATTATTGAATGGTTCTGGTTATCAGATTTACCATCTCCAAGAATTGGGTCACCCGATAACTTTACTCTATATTTAGGGATCCTATTCCCTTCTAAGTCGGTACCACAATACCCATCAATCAAACAAGAGTAGAATACCTTTTCTCCCTGCGGATCATCAGAGTTGGTCTCTTCTTCCAAATAGCTAATAGTGGTCTCCGGGTAGGCTCTCAACAAAAAATGGGTATCTTCTGCCTCGTTCGAATTGAACTTCTTCAATCTCTGCATCGCAATTAACAATTTGAACTTCCTATGGGCCATATCTTCCAATTCTGATTCCAATGTTTCAGAATCTTCATAGTAATGCTGAACAATACCAGGGTTTTCAATTCTATAAAGAAGTTTAATAGCTCTGGCATAGTTAACGAAACCAGATACTGTGCGGTATAATGTTTGAGTCCTTAAAGATGCCCAAATTCTAGTTCTCAACACATATTCGGGAGATGACGTCTTAAACCCAATAGAATAGAATGGCAAATCATCAATCTGTGCCTGTCTTATATTGTCCTCAGCTGAAACAGGAACAGACTCATTTTCCTCAAATGGTGACAATGGAATCTCGGCACTCGGCATAATCTCTTCCCTATTGAGTTCACCTTCTATACTGAGGTTTCTTGAAGTCCTAGAGGTTGCACTCGATGAGTTCTTCTTCTTTGTTGTATCAAATTTCCAATTCTCATCTGTGACAACACCATTGGCAGCAGCTAGCAATTTGGTGTCCTTTACAAAGCATTCCCATTCAGTTGGATACAACTGCTTCAAGTATTCCAACAAAGTAATCCTTGTATTGAAGTTCGCTTCTCTGATAATTTCCTTGAGAGATAATATTATCTTTTCGCCGTAATGTGGAATCAAGACTGTGAACACTGGCATGCTTTCGACTGGGACAGGTTCCGGAATTGGAGTAGATAATGACTGTGCAAAAAAGGATATTCTTCTTTGTGCTTCTGAATTCGGCGGAAAGAACTCACTCTTCTTGTAAGTTGAGTCATCATGTGCGATGAAAAAGCTGGGGGACCTGACAGTCTTCTTGTGGTCTGTTTCAGATTTCATCTGCTGATACAATAATTTATGAACCATATCAAGAGGCAACAAATGCTCCCTGTACATTGAAATGACAACAGCATTCCAAATTTGAGAGACCAAAATCTTTGGCTTGTACTTGATTTCCATGTCAGTTGTTGCTAGAAGTTTGGAGTAAATTCTCTTTGGTAACCTTGAGTAGACATTTCTCCAAGGAGATAGAATGGAAATTCCTAATGAGAATGATAGTCCAACAGAGAATAGGCAATTGCAAACAATATACCATAAGTAAGTATCCAAAAAAAATAAAACGGTATCTGTAAAGTATATCAAAGCTAAGGTAATTCTTGCTTGCTCTCGACATAAAAATGTTCCCAAATACTTGTCACCAATACACCTTGTCATCTTCATAATGGATAAGTTTCTGATTGGATCTCTTATGGATAATGTCAAGAAAAAATAAGATTCTGCAAATTTCAAAGAGAAAATTGATATCCATAAGAACAGAGAAAACCAACGACTTCGGCCTATGAGCTTCGGGCATGCTGAGGTGAAAGTTCTTGAAGAGGCGTATCTCCTATTCTTTCTGTTTAGGTAATTTCCAAAGAGCGAACCCAAAGGGAGTATTGAAAAGGCAAAAGAAGTAATAATTGCGATAACCAACTGAACGATGGAAACCGCATACGCTACCTGGGAGTGAGTTTCAAAGTCATAAAATCCAAGGATGTAAATTGATGGGCCAAAATTGATCAACAATATCAAAAATAAAACAAATAGTCTGCTTGTGAGGTGTTGAGCACCCGGCCATTCTCTTGGAACAAAGGACCATTCACATACTGTGGCAAGTATTTGGATCAAGCATGCTAATGTACCACCAAATGCAATGATAGTTAGCCTAACTTGAGGAGTGGGTTGATTGTCTAACAACTGATCATAATTCTTTGTGTATAAGGAAGGAGAGTTGAAACTTGTGAAGAACCAAAAGGAAGTCAAATGGATTATCCATATCCGATTGAAATTGGTAACCACATGTAACCAAGTTCTCTTCTCATAGTATGTCTTGTAAAATGCTTTTTCCCAGTTGATGTCATTCAACTTTGAGAATCGTTGTTCTAGTTTTATGTCCACTAACCTTTCATTCGTTGATCTGAGTCGAATCCTCTCGATACCCTCCGGGTACCAAAACAACTGATTGATATCATCATATCCAATGATATCTTTGTGATCCTTATCTCGCCTGTCTAGCTTTCCGCCCGGTCCGACCCTGTACATTTGATCTCTCAAGAATCTGTAAATTGGCGTTATCACATTGTCTAGAAACGTTCCGTCAGCCAATGGGTCTTTTTGCAGCTTGCAAGAATCAGAGATATAATAATCATATGCACACTTGAAAATAAAACACAAACCTTCTGGAATGAACCTAACTTGATTGGCTTCTCCCCAGATCAACAAATATAATCCAATCTGTTCAACACGTTCTCTTGGGGTCAACTCATTCATTTTCAATTTCCATTTATAATCGGCAATACCATAATCAAAATTCCTTTCGAGTTGATCAGGTGTGAAATCAACTTTGGAGTGAGATTTAGCAAACTCCTCCTCCAATTCTTTCGCCTTTCTTCTTTGCTCCTTAAGATTAACGTTTTTCTTTTTCGCCATATTTTTATTCCTTTTATAAGCCTTGCCTTGTAATTTCATAACGCTGAAACCTATATCTTCATCTAGATCAAACTGAGCGGCAAAGAACCACTTTTTGTAGTTCGAGTTGTCACCGCCAATATAAGAAGCGTGCAACGATGTTAAAGCAGCAATTGGAGATAGTCTCGCTGCTCGAGAGTCCAATTGGACTAGAAAGTGATCATAAATGTTTTCCATTGAGGAGTGTTGGAAACCAAACTTGTCTCTCAAACTCTGAAAGACATCCCATATTTCATGCCGTGAAATAGGAACATGGTCTTCCCACGAAGGGTAAGGCGGAGGTTTTTTGCCTTTCATTCCTTGATTATTCTCATAGTCAGTCAGATACTGATGAGTGTCATTATTTTCTAAACCAGAATCAGTCGTAGTTGGCGGTATATCCTCCTTATCGCTGAACTCTTCCTCAATGTCAATACCAGACATATCGCTAGAAGTATTCGCGTGCGGTCACGAGAATCCCAAATTTATTAGATATGGGGGGTAGACAAACTCCAGGTATTCGGGTGAACTGAACTCCCTTAACTAAACCCATTTTTGGGCCACAATTATTCTTCCCTCCACATTGAGAATGGGCTATTTGTGTGCTTTCTTTTGGTTTTGTGGAGCAAAAAGAATAAAGTTTAGTGAAACGAAAAGTAAACAATAAACAATAGTTATGTAATCCATTTTTTCCTGTCACGTGAGATCTGGTAACGGGCAACAACCCGCGGGACTTCAGGGACTTTAAACTTTGTTTTGAGATTTGACCAATCAGCAAGTTGCTTTTCGCCAAACATTCCTGTCCGTCGAGGCCTAGCACTTGAATAGAATTCTTTTCTGGGGTGTAATCCTACATATGGCTGAGCCAACAGATATTGCTATTGGAACAGGAACGTGAATACCAAGGCTCCACGATACTTGTGCAAATAATTATTCGAGCGTGTCATCGCGTTTTGTTGACATGTGGCAAATGTCAGTCCACCAAACACACTTTTCCCACTCTTTGTTTGTTTACCAAACGAAAAGAAAAAGAAAAAAAAAACCTGCGTTACTATGGCTTCAAATAATTCCAAATTGAGACCGAAATTTCGCTCTTTTTCGCTTTTCCGTCCTCATTCAAAACGATCTTGGCCCCAGAATGCAATCTAGATCTCAAATCGTAGAAGCGACGTATTAGCCCCATTTCGACCCTGTTTTATGGACAACAGTAGCGAAGGCGCTACGCCAACGACGTATGTCTCCATATTGTACAGGGCCTTCGAAGCTGTGGGTCCCTTCTCTCGAAACTGCAACGTTTTGTTCCAGTAAGATCCCAGATCCCAGATCCCAGATTCCCAAGAAAAAAAAAAACACGAAGATCGATTTCGCGGATATCGTCGAACATGTTTTTCTACCTTGTGGTGCCCGAGACACCCAGACTTGAGACTTAGACGACGTAAGACGACGTAAGACCTCAGCTCCTCAGCCTCAAAATGTCACTAATACCTTGCTTCTGTAAGCCTATTGATCATATCTGCAGCATCGTAGTGTATGTGGCAACTGTCTCAGAGACTCTCCGCTTCCTCTACCTCACCTTCATGTCTTCTTCAGGGTTCAAGTGTTCGCCGCTTACGTCAGATTCTCGCCAAATCTCCGATTCGGCCTGTTTAGGTTTTACTGCATTGGGCCGCTTGGCGTGAACTTAAAACGAAAAAAATAACAACTGAAGGGATCTCACGGAAAGTAAACAAAATTTTCAGCGACAGAATTCCTCCTCTTTCACTCCAATCCTATAAACTTATCCCAAAGAAAGTGTTCTATCCAACCAACTCCTGTTCCCTCCTTTAAGACAGAGTCCACTTCCTTTATTAGCTTCGTTCTTCGCTCACTTTCATATCGACAGTTCATTCCACTCTTTTACGAACCCTTGCCCACCCGAACGTTTCAGATATGCTTTTCTCCAGCTTGTTTCAATCAGCTGCCTTAGCTGCCTCCTTGGTCGCTTCAGTCTCCGCTGCTCCAGCTCAGCACGTCCATAACAACCACAAGAGAGCCCTTGTCATTGTTACTGAAACTGTCGTTGTCACTGCAGATGCTCCTCAAGTTATTGCCGGTGAGTCCACCACTGTCACTTTCGAGACTTTGAACACTGCTGCTCCAGCTACCGACTCTGCTGAATCCACTGTCACTAGAGAGCAACAACATGTTGGTTCTGAAGCCCCAGTCTCTACCTACATCTCTTCTGTCGTGCCATCTGCTACTGCTTCTGCTTCCTCATCTGCACATGCTTCTGCTTTACCATCTTCAGATTCTTCTTTCTCCCTTAAAGGTGTTACTTACTCCCCATACACCGCTAGTGGTGAGTGTAAATCATTGAGTGAAGTTAAATCCGATGTTGCTGCTTTGTCAGATTATGAAATCATTAGATTGTACGGTGTTGACTGTACCCAAGTTGAGAATGTTTTTCAAGCTAAAGCCGATGGTCAAAAATTATTCCTAGGTATTTACTTTGTTGACCAAATTGAAGCTGGTATTTCCGAAATGGCAAGTGCTGTTAAACAATACGGTTCATGGGATGATGTCCACACTGTTTCCATTGGTAACGAATTGGTCAACGGTGGTCTAGCCTCCGTTAGTCAAATTGGTCAATACGTTTCTACTGCTAGATCTGCTTTGACCTCTGCTGGTTACAGCGGTCCAGTTGTCTCAGTTGATACCCATACTGCTACCATCAACAACCCAGGTTTATGTGAATTTTCCGATTACATTGCAATCAATGCTCACGCTTACTTTGACTACAACACTGCTGCCGCAGATTCCGGTGAATGGTTATTAGAACAGATTCAAAGAGTCTGGACTGTTTGTGGTGGTAAGAAAGATGTCTTCGTTACTGAATCAGGATGGCCACATCAAGGTGATACTTACGGTAAAGCTATCGCCTCTCCAGAAGCCCAATCTGCTGCCATTTCTTCATTGAAATCTGTTGTCGGTAAATCCGTTATCTTGTTTAACGCTTACGATGACTACTGGAAAGCTGATGGTTTCTTAAACTGTGAAAAATACTGGGGTATTAACTAAGAATTTTACTCCTAGTGTTTTTTTAACGGTTTTCAGAACAATGATACCAAATTTTTTTTTTTTGACTTATTATTTTAACCTTTCTTGAGTATATGAATTTTGGGAAACCCATCTCAATGTTTTTATTACCTTTTTCGCTATTATGCTTTTGCCTGATGTGAACTACACTGTTAGCAAACATATGACAAAATATATCTTTTTCAAACTTATCATAAATGTAGAGATCCTATCTCAGGGGGCTTGTCTTCTAGGTTCATAAGGACCTTCCGAATATCTGCCCCAGCGGCTACCGCTCCCTCTACCAGTATTGCTTTCTTTTCCTTCTTGGAAATTAGGGTTACTTCTACCTCTATAAGTGGATCCTCTGTAGCTGCTTTGATAATGTCTGCCGCCTGGGGTTCTAGATCTGTGTCTTGTCTCTGCCCCTGGGTCTTCCTGTGTTGTAATATTTCTTTCCCTTGATGATATTCTTGATTTTGAAGTGTTTGTTTCGTATGAATCATGTTTGGCTCTTTTAGGGGATCTCGAGGGGCTTCGAGAGTATGGATTGCTTCTTTCTGGGGTTCTCGAATTTGATCTTGATCTCGAGTAAGAACGAGATCTGGAATATGACCGGGAATACGAACTTGAGTATGAACGACTGCTCGACCCTGATCGAGATCTGGATCTCCCTCTATTGTCTTCATCCTCCTGCTGTTTCTGAACAATAGCATGTAGATTATCTCTCATTGTTTCAGTTAGTATACCTAGACCAATAGCTGTAAAATAATTGATGGAAAATCTTATATGATCAGCATCATCTTTTGGGAAAATTCCATTGATGAAAGGTTGGACATAATCTTCAGATAATCTCTCTTTTAGCTTAGCAATACCTAGTTCCTCGACAAGCTCCTGGAAGATAAATTTGATGAAAATTCTTCCTGCTGAGCTCGTATCAGATTCCGTTAACTTAATCACCTTTAAGCATGCCCAATCCAAAGCGTCAGAAGATAACAAATGACCCCAGAATTTCGACACATTCCTCAATGGGTTTGACTCTAGTCTATGGATAGTTTCATAATTATCCCTAAAGGTTTCGACAAACGCTTCTGACCATGATCTGTTTTGATTACAAAGTTTCTCTCCTGTAACACCGTAGTACTTGGAATAGGTGGTCTCCTGTGAGCATGACTTGACGATCATATCGACAACATTGATTTCATTCTGCTTTTTGACTCCAAGTTTCAAGATTTTATGGACGGCTTCATCTGCAGACATAGACCCCTTCAGGATTAAATAGATGGTCTTTTTGAAATTAATTGAGTTCGTTTCTGTCAAGTCTTTGATGATAATCTGTGCCTGCATTTTTTTCTCCTCAGACTCTTCCTCATCTGGGGGAGCTGCTGCCCCTTGATCAACATTTTCTCCTTCTTCTTCTTCCTCTTCCGTTTCCTCTTCTTCATCTTCCCCTTCCTGGTCTTCATGCTCATCGGATCCTAAAATGTCCCTCCGTATCTCATCGTACTGTTTCTCATTTTCTTCATAATTTTTGTCATAAGTGAAGACGTTCAATAAGTCATTGGCAACCAGCTTATCTTCCAGTTGAACTCTATGAGTGATCACATCATCAGAATCAACCAAATCCAAATCTTCAGTAACTATAGGAAATTCTTTATAACCATCTCTTCGGACAGTAAACAAAACTTCAATCAAGTACTGTGTTCTCTTATCTAGTTTACCCTCCTGAAGAAGATGTCTTAGTTTTTCAAATATTTTGCTGACTGCGCTTGGACTATATTCTGTCAAGAAAGACCCTGATAGTTTCAAGATTGTGGTTAAAATATCAATGGAATCGTCAGTCGGGTTGATTAGCAATAACTGGGTGATCTCCAATATTAAGATCTCGTGAACGACTTGATGGTTACACAGATAGGCTAGAAATGAAGATGACGATATGCACAGTTGCTTGTTGTTCTTTTTGAATGCCTTCTTGAACTGGAGGACCAACCTACTGATCAAGAGTTTCCCAATTTCAGGAATTTTGGAGTTTAGAACTGCTATCAAGGAGGCATATACTGGTGTAAACGATAAAGCTTGACTTTGAGCTTTCATTATTGACCTTATCAACAATCCCATACCTCTCTTAATATTCAACGCAAATAAGTCAAAAATAACAGTCTTCAAGTTACTTTTGTTCACTTTATTAACCAGACCGTTGATTCTCTTCCTCAATTTCTCCCATTCTAGTCTCTGAAATTCTTCACCGCCCTTCTCCAGCAGGATCTTGCTTGATAATATCTTCAGTTTGGCAGGCGGTATGTATTTACCTTTCGCTTTCATATCCATCAACTTTTGATAATCTCGCACTAGTTCGCTGGCTTGATCCTGGAGAACACTTTCGCTGGGAATCGCAGCATCATCATCGTCCTTTATTGGAGCTTTGTACTCCTCAGTCATAGCGTCCCGTTGAATAGATCTAACAACTAACGTGGAGTTGTCTGTCTTCTCTCAAATTTTAGCGTACAGTTCTTTCGCAGAACAGAAAAGGTTCGTGGCGATGGGAAAAATTCTGGCCCAACCGGAACTGGACCCCATCGCAAACTGTGGTTCCTTTAATGAGCTCTCTTATTGACATTAATACTAGTTAATCACTTCAATATCCCTCTAATGTCTTCTATCACATCGGCAATCGTACTTTTGAAAGATATACAGAAGATCGAGTCATATGATTCACTCATCAGAGATGCCGTGTCCAGTCTAACAGAAGACGGTACACTTGATATTCTTATTCTGTTCCAAATCAGCCATCTAAACACCTTGGATCAAATATTAGCGGAGACGTATTCACTTGCCACTGATATCCTGATTGGTCTGCAGAAAACACATGTTGACGTCCGAGTGCTGTTCAATGAACACTACAAGGAATTAAAGTCTTTTACTTGGGAGTTGCTCATTGCGGACGAGAAAGATGATGCCTTACAAGCACTTGATTTCGAAGACAAAGATGCATTGGAAGTGAGATTTATAAAGAGATCAGACGTTGTTTCAAAGAAAATAAAGCTTGATCAGGATGAAGCGGAGGAATCTAGCCACAAAGTTGTTGCAGTTGGCGGCACCTTTGATCATTTCCATGATGGTCATAAGATCTTGCTGACAGCTGCAGCATTCCTATCAGCAGAAAAACTGATTGTGGGAATAACAGATCAAGAATTATTAAACAAGAAGAAGTTTCAGGAATTCCTTCAATCATATGACTACAGAAAACATAATATTCTAAAATTTCTGAATCATATCAAACCAAACTTACTTATTGATCCAATTGCAATACGCGATGTTGCCGGACCAACTGGTTACATTGAAGATATAGATGCCTTGGTTGTCAGTAGAGAGACTGTTTCTGGTGCCGAATTCATCAATAGTCTAAGAGCTGAAAAGAGATTACGCTCGTTGAAAATCCATATCATTAATGTAATTGGTGGTGAAGAAGACGATGGTTTCAAAAACAAACTGAGTAGCACTCAATTAAGAGAAGATGAGTATAGATTGACATCAAAGGGCGGAGATGTTCAGTGAACACTACAAATCGCACTGATTCAACTGGCGCTTGTGTTTTGAGTGTTAATAGGAAGTCAGGTCATGTATAAAAAGGAAATGAAGAAATGCAAACCAAAAAAGCACGGGCAAACTCGAATTAAAAAAAAAAAGTGTAGATCTCTCTCCTTATCTAATGGAGATACCACCACCGTAAGCCTGGTGACCACCCTGGCGAGTTGTTCTGTCCGGATGGTCTAACGCAATGTAATTGTGTTCACCTAACTCGTTTGCTAGTATGATATCATCATCACTATTCTCATCTGTTTCGAAATAAACTGGACGACCATTTTCCAAATCCAAACTGCAGATTGACACTTTTGTGAAATCTTTTTGGCCTAACCCCAAATGTTTATGGAATCTCGCTTTGGTATCTTTAAGCTTCTCACCTGGATAAACTGGGAACACAAATGAAATACCATGCAGTCTTCTTGGATCTTTATGGAATTGCAAAACAGGAACTAATCTAGGGTTGTCAGCTTCAAGGTTTACCTCTTCTTCAACTTCATCTTCCGATTTTATGTAGTATTTCTTCAAAATTTCAACCTCCTCGGGAAGGACACTTGCATAAATATCGATCCCCTCTTCAAGTGACTGCACTTCTGTTGCCTCAAATAAAACCTGATAAAACTTCGATTGAATATTAGCCCAAACCAGGACATCTGACTTATCTTCATCAGAGAATCCAACCTTTGACTGTAGCTTATTAACAATGTCAGCAATGCTACCTGTTTTCTCAACGAAGAAGTCATGGAGTTGGTAACGCATATAGCCTTGAGGCAACCAATGGATCTTAACAAGTGACATGTTCTCTAATTTTTTTAATGGGATACTCAACACTTCATACTCAAATAATGGCTGGATTGCATAAGATACTTTTGGAATGATATTACTAACAATCATATTTGTGCGCAGTTGAGTTCTTTGACCGCCATAATTTACGAATATTCTTAAATGATCTGGGTCCTCGTTGAATTTGGCACCAATAACCTTAGCCAACACTTCATATTTAGCTTGTGTTGAGATTAAAAATCCAACTTCTTTTCCTTCGTCTTCAGACCCGTTAGTTTGATCCTTGACAATATAACTATCATCTTCAGATGGCTCAGCTAACTTCTTTGCAACAACATAGATTCTTGTCTTCAAATAAAGATAAAAGGATTCAACGGTTGGATACACTGGATAAATACCCTGTTTTTCGATCTCACTCTGTGGGGTGTCGTTTGACTTTTGGAAAGTCAATATGTCCCCGGATGAAATCTCTGACTGGTAAAATGTTGAATTTAGTGTCAGTTTTTCAATAGTTCCCACATTGATCTCCTCATAAGCGTCAAGTGCTTCATCTTCAGGGAAGCCTAAAACTTTGTTGATGTCTGGCACAATGCTTGAGACATAATCATCTTCACTGACAAAAGCATGTGTGATGCCCTTAAGGCTCTGTGTTTCAGCATCAAAGAACTTAATGAATATTAACAATTTCGGTGAATTAATCAGATCACCATCCTCGTCAACAAGTAATGGTCTGTCACTAGAAATCCCAACCCCTGATAGTTTAGACAATTCCAATTCGGGTTGTTCAATCCAAATACTTCCTTTTGAGTATTTCTTGAAAAAGTACTTCTGATAAATTTCTTCCACTGTCAGGTCCTCGAAATCTTCAATCAATGTAGAAGGTCTGATTGTATTGTTACGCCTATACTGCAACACCCAAAATTTTACCTGAGAACTATCAATTCCAAAGACTTTGTTGAGTTCAGGGAATAAATCTGTAAATTTGGCTGCTCTCAATGCCTTTATCGGGGTAGGATAGTCATCTTCACTATAGATCTCCTGGTTTCTGATATTTCTATGATCAGCACCCAGTTCAAAACCTTCATACCTCTTGAATAGACTATTTGTGTAAAAGTTCAAATTCAAATAAAGATGAGACTCTTCAAGTTCTTTGCGGGCACGTGCACGTTCCTCTAATTCACTGTCAACCTGTGCAGAGATGTGGGCTGGGATTTCAGAATCATCAACTTCCTGCAATACAACATCGAGTTGTTCCCTTTTGATGTAAACCAACATATAAGCAGACGTATGTCCACGAATCTGATAGTTTTGGTATTGAGCCCTTGTGAATTTGGCCAGTTGCTCATTGTTGATTACATTCATTCCAAAGTTCTCTTCAAAAGCTTGACTCTTGCTGACTTTCCAGACTTTGTCATCATCAAATCTATACCAGTCAGAATCCTTATCTGGTTTGATAAGGGTGTAATAATGACCCGTGGTTATATCACCAGAGTGAACTAGAACTGCATGCAAATCATAAATACATGGATCAGGTGTCTTTGTTTTATCCGAGTGATCCAAATATGGACTCAAGTCAATTGATTCGGGATATTCATAACGGTCATTGATCTTAACTAAAGTATCATAGTTAAAGTCATATTCGAATCTTTTCAACTGTAAATGCAAAACTGTCGGGAACTCCTCGAAGACAACACCTTTTTTAGCATCTTGTAAACCAAATTCTTGGGCAGCATACTGGTTTTCTCCATCCATTATTTCAACCTCAATATAGTTCTGGAAAGATTCTGTCAAATTGCTCAAATTCTTTACATTCAATTGAATATCCCAAAAATCTTCAATTCTAGATGATTCATAATCCACATTAATACATTTGATGTAGCTTTTCATTCTTCCAACAAATGTTTCATTCAATATATTCTCCACAGCGGTACCTTTCATCTTGGTCTCCAATTTATCCATCAAAACTCTATTCAACTCTTGAACATCATGTTGGGTAAAAGCGTCACCTGTATCCCAACCAAATGATTTAGTCAATTCAGACGTATCCAACGCCTCATCTGAGTTTTGCAATTGATAAAAGATCTTCTGTAGGGCAAGGGGTACACTATCACTGCCAATCTCATTCTCTGTTGGAATTTGATAAACAGCTTTTCTGAAAATCTTTGTGAAGAAATATGACTGTAGTAATGAATTTAGATAACATGTAGCACCTTGGTTTTTGAAACCAACGAAACCGGTCATTTGTTTAGAATCATAATCCAAGAAATTGTGCCATAAGACACCAGTTGGGTCTTCTAATACTTTAACAAACGCAGTTATATTCACTTTACTGTCATGAGCTAATGGACCATTTTCTTTTCTAGAGTTCCAAAGGTATCTGAGGTCAGTGAAGTTAGAAAACCCCCAATCGGTGGCATCTTTGTTAAATCTCTGATGTGATGTGCTGAGGACATAGTTTCTGTCGTCTTTAGGATTCGAAATAATGAGGGTAAACTGAGCACAGACATACCATTTAGGATCAATTGGAACATCTTCGCCTGTGTTCTCATCTTTCTTCGTTGGTGGTAAAGGTTCCAAGTAAAGGGCGATATTGTTGTTAGCATTTCCACGAGGAAATAATAGTAGACGCCATTCGAAACCTCCAGCTTTGAAGATTGGACCTGTGTATTTGTTCTCTGTTAGGTTTCTGAAATTCTGGATCTCCCAAGTGTGACTAGCAACATCTGAGATCTTCTCGTCTTCTGTAGGAGGCAATATCTCATCGCCTAAAAACTCGAAATCAATCACATTGGTCTTGTAATTTATGGTTGAGGATGCCTTTCTCTTCTTTATTTCAATTGAGGACTGTGTAGAGGAGGATGACACCGGTGATAACTCTCGTCTAGAAACATCCACCAATATGTTATCGTCAAGATCAATTAACTGGGGTTCCTTTTCCGTCATCTTTAAAGGAATGTGATAGACAGAATATAAAACTGGGGCAAATGCTCAATGATGCGTATAAAATAGAGGGTAGGTCAGGTATCAGAAACAGTCACAAAGTGCAAAGCGGAGTTATCCTTGTGGAATTGACAATGAATATCTGGTAACCGCTGTTTTTCAGATCAATAAATGGCAAACGTTTATTTGATTCCTAGACAGGTATTTCTCCTGAGGACGCGATTCGCGATTCGCGGACTTGGCTTCTGACGTAATATTGCTGTTGTAAACTGTACTTACCTCTGGTGTCGAACCTGAAATATTGTCGGGATTCTTTCTCTTTGTTAATATCATATTAAGAAAGACATTAGTTAAATGAATAGTATAAGTGGTTAGTTATAAACAAGTCATATATTCGACCAACTTATGATAAATGTTTCAAGAAAAAAAAAATAATGGATCCTAGGAGGTTCGAACTCCTGCATCTTACGATATCCGATCTTGAGTCGGACGCCTTAGACCACTCGGCCAAAGATCCCTTTTTGTGTCTTTTTGGTGCTTTTTTCCTTTATTTCTTTTTCGATGCACTCTAGCCTCAGGAAGGAACCCCCACTAATTTTTGGCATCTTTTGCCTGGCTGGCGCAATCGGTAGCGCGTACGACTCTTAATCGTACGGTTGCGGGTTCGAGCCCCGCGTTGGGCAATTTTTTTTTTTTTGGGATTACCTTCTTTAACTGTATTCATATCGTTATAGTTTTAAAGGCAAAGCTAGCTAGTGGAGACTATTTTACACAATAAATGTCCTTTATTGAAGAAAAAAAAAAATGTCGGAATAAGTTCTGTTTAACTTCTGGAGGGCTGGTTTCGTAGGTGGATATCGAAAAGAATCGAACTGCCCAATGTTCGAACCAGATAGTACGTGGCAGTTCAGGGCTGGTGTACTACAGTTGAGTTAGTGCGAAACAGAGAAGAATAGTATCTAGAGTCTTTTCCATTTATGCCTTCGAATTATTTAGCCGTTGGATCAAGATATTGTTGAAAATCTGCATTGTGACACATGGCAGAAAATATTTCTAACTTTGGGCCTTGGCGAAACTCCACTCGCATAGTTGAAAACGCAAAGTCAATACAAAGCTTCAAACATGCCTTACCAAGGTTGGTGTGGAGTACCTCGTAACAGCAGCATTATCATAAAGGATTCAATGTAGCGGTCACTTTATTCTGACGTTAATTAGCTTTCTTAACGTAATATCAATGCTCCAATAAAGATGGCATAACAAGGAGAAATCTAAAGTATAACCAGCGTTTATTCTCATGACACACAGTAAGATACGCTTTCCAACTGGACGAATTCGAGCGGGATCTACACTACAACTGGCAATTACACACCCTTCAACACAACGTAAAAGTCCAAGGCTGAGAAAAAAGCAACCATCAAATGATAGACGATCTAGGGGCAATTATATCATCACCGCAATCTCTGCTCAGTGTTATTAGCATATACAGGTAACATATGCCCAGTACTCCAAGTACGAGTTAAAATGGTCCTCGTTAACAAGTACTTGTCTCACCAATCCAGCCTCAGTGATTTAGCGCTGATGAGCAAAATACACAAATTCAATCTGATGGAAAGATAACCATGTGCCTGGGACCTGGAGCCAAGATCTGCTGAATTGCTAGGGTGCAGGTCTCGGTGCCCGGTGTTCGTGAAATATTACCCAATTGGCACCTTATGATGTGAGTATAACATCGGACCACGATTCAAGGTTTCCTAATCTGCCCATTTTTATTCCCTATTTCCTGTGATCGGCGGAACCAACTTCCGGTATGAAAGCTTATGGCCACACGCGGCTGGATCTAAAGATGTGGACCTCAATAGGGGCACCATTTGCTAACTCTCGCTGTGCGGTTTGAAGCTTTTTGGTGACTACTAGTAGTTTGATTACATTATTTTATAAGAAGACGGATGTCACAATTATGTAGGGTCAAGCGACAGGGCCAAGGCTTTATGGCAGTACGATACACACAATCCAAACTAAGAACATTTCAAGCTGGATTTAGTTCATAGCTATGATATGACGATGATGTGCCATAAATTACGCGGTGTGCACTTAGCAAACGTTGCCGTCACCTTATAGCCAACCGGAAAAACTGTGCGGTTAATTAATGGCCCCACCCATTTTCGATAAGAATAAATATGCATTTAAAATTATTCAGCTTATGTAAGCTATGGCATCAAGTTATGGTGTCAAACTGGGAACACCTGCTCTCGTTTCTTCTTTCAACAAGTATATAAGACGTGGAATTCCTTGCTGATTTGCAATAGTTCATCTTTTAAATCATTATCAAAATCGAATTGTATACAATATCATTGTCTACAACTCTTTCCATTACACTACAATTACACAAACAATGTCAGATATCACTTTAGGTCGTTACTTATTCGAAAGATTGAAACAAGTTCAAGTCCAAACCATTTTTGGTTTACCAGGTGATTTCAACTTATCCTTGTTAGATAAGATCTATGAGGTTGACGGTTTAAGATGGGCAGGTAACGCCAATGAGCTAAATGCTGCTTATGCTGCTGATGGTTATTCAAGAGTCAAAGGTTTATCTGCCATCGTTACAACATTTGGTGTCGGTGAACTTTCTGCTTTGAATGGTATTGCAGGTTCATACGCTGAACATGTTGGTTTAGTTCATATTGTTGGTGTTCCATCAATCTCCTCTCAAGCTAAACAATTATTATTACATCATACCTTAGGTAATGGTGATTTCACTGTTTTCCATAGAATGTCATCAAACATCTCTCATACTACTGCGTTCATCAAGGACATTAACAGTGCACCAGCCGAAATTGATCGTGTCATTAGAGATGCCTATGTTTACCAGAGACCAGTCTACTTAGCCTTACCAGCAAACTTGGTTGATGATAAAGTCTCGTCTTCATTATTGGATACACCAATTGATCTATCTTTGAAACCAAATGATATCGAATCTGAGAATGAGGTTATTGAGACCATTTTAGAATTGGTCAAAAAGTCAGAGAATCCAATCATTTTAGTCGATGCCTGTGCAGCAAGACATGACGTCAAAGAAGAAACAAAACAATTGATTGATGCAACTCAATTCCCAACTTTTGTCACTCCAATGGGTAAAGGTGTTGTTGATGAGCAGCATCCAAGATTCGGTGGTGCTTATGTTGGTTCTTTATCTTCCCCAGAAGTTAAAGAAAGTGTTGAAAGTGCTGATTTGGTTTTGTCTGTCGGTGCCTTGTTATCAGATTTCAACACCGGTTCTTTCTCCTACTCTTACAAAACAAAAAACATTGTTGAATTCCATTCTGATCACATCAAAATCAGAAATGCTACCTTCCCAGGTCTTCATTTCAAACCATTGTTGCAAAGATTAGTTGCCCAAATTGGTGAAACTGCTAAAGATTACATTCCAAAACCAGTTCCAGGTTTGAAATTAACCAACACTCCAGCTCCAGTTGACACTCCTTTGAACCAGGAATGGTTATGGACTAAACTTTCCTCATGGTTGAGAGAAGGTGATATTGTTTTAACTGAAACCGGTACCTCTGCTTTCGGTATTGTTCAGTCAAGATTCCCAAATAACACAACCGGTATTTCCCAAGTCTTGTGGGGTTCTATTGGTTATTCAGTGGGTGCTACATTAGGTGCTGCTGCTGCCGCTGAGGAAATTGATCCATCAAAGAGGGTTATCTTATTCGTTGGTGATGGTTCCTTACAACTGACAGTTCAAGAAATCTCGACAATGATCAGATGGGGTTTGAAACCATATATCTTCGTCTTGAACAATGACGGTTACACTATCGAAAGATTGATTCACGGTGAAAAGGCCAGTTATAATGACATTCAATCATGGGATCATCAAGCTTTATTGAAAACATTTGGTGCTAACGACAAAACCTCTGAATCAATTAGAGTTTCAACTACTGGTGAATTTGACAAATTAGCATCAGATTCAGCTTTTGCCCAAAATGATAAGATCAGATTGATTGAAGTCATGTTACCAGTTATGGATGCTCCTCAGAATTTGGTTAAGCAAGCCCAATTGACTGCCGCTGTTAATGCCAAAGAGTAGAATGGATATGGAATCTTTAGATTTTTATATTTTTATGTTTATAGTTTTGTGATAATTGATGATTAATGTTACTGAAATCAGGGCTCATTTGTACTGTTTGATTCTTATCATTGATAGAACCTCCTGAAACTACAGGTCGCTATTCCTGCTTTACAAACAAATGTTCATTGAAAGCTAACAACTTCCATTATAGGGAGCTGACACTTAACAATACTAAGCAATTATAACAATAAATGGGATCTACTATAGTTCACTTGAATCTTAATCAATTATAGCAGCATATTAGTTATAATTATGTGTTACGCTAGTAGCCTCATAGTTTAAACGCGGTAAATTTGACGGACAAAACAAAAAACCAGCACTGAAAGTAAAAATGAATCTCAAAACTAGCGCCTGTATACTGCTTATATGTATCTATAAGCATCCCGCTAAACAGCTAAACCTCTGTATGATCTTATATAGTATAAGCACTCCTAAATGAGGCAGATATACCAACTCCTTGGGAGGTCTGTTCGTATTTCAAGGTAATGCCGTCGGATTACTATCTTTTCTACTATTTTTGAAGTCTTCAAGAAAATGAAGAGTGTCATATTGGGAAACGACAATGAAAAATCTGAAAAATGCTTTATTAAAATTGTTTCTAATTGACGTAGGAGAAAACAGAGACTTTGTTAATGAAGGAAAGGTTTTCTATTTTTAAATGATGAAAGCAGCAATAATAACTGAACGATAAGAAATTTCAGATAATCGGTTGTTGAAAGTAACAATTTTAAGTTAAAACAAAGTTACTTTCTTCAAAGACTGGATGTTGTCGCACCAGGAATCACACGAGGAAAGAGAGAGATAGAGAGAGCGAGAGAGAGAGAGAGAGAGAGAGAGAGAGAGAGAGAGAGCTCTTGGAGCGTGGGCATCTTATGACGAGCAGTGGCTTCTTCATTCACTCATTCCCAAATATCAATAAGAGCGCCCATATATTGTATATGTTGTCACCCATTGCGTGGCCTGTCTTTGCTAGCGCACCGGTCGACGGCATCTGAGATTGGTGATAAATAGTGTTTGCGCAATGAAGGATAAGTTTCTAGCTTTTTTTTTTTGATTTCTGTAGCGGAAGTCTACTAGTCCAGATCTAGTTCGAAAGCCAGATTAAGTTGCGGAAGACAATTCATCGAGAGATGGTCAGGCAAAAAAAAGTATGTCCAATACTAGAGATCGCTGTTGCCTAGAAGGCTCACTTTTGGTTCAAATTTAGTACCGACCTACTGCACGCTATGATTTAGCGTTATCATCCAGTGTGCGTCTAAAGGTAGGTTCAGTTGGTGACTGCGAGACAAAAATGAAACTGAAATCGCAAAAATATTGAAGATCGCGATTACGTTCACATTAGGCTCGTAGATCTGCTGGTCGTGCTCCCTCCACCTGCTACCTTCTTCTACAGCTACTAGCTCCCTGCTGCGCCGCAAATCCATACTGAACTTTCTACCAGTTTTTTTTGGAGATTTTGGATCTGAAATTAGGTACAGAATATCTAATTGACCAAAAAAAATCAGACTATTGCGCCCCCATTCCCAACCACTTTCTTATACAGCAGGGTTTCATCCATGTCCATAATCCGCCAACTGGGGCATACTTTGCGTAGGTTACTAGCCTATGCACCTGTCACTTCTCAAAAATTGAGAACAGTGTTTTTGATTTTGGTGTTCCTGGTGTTGGGTTCCCAATTGATCAGACTTCCGTCAGATTCTATCAAGACTATTCATGGAGACGGAAAACTAGTTGTTGTTGACTCAGATAGGCCTGTATCCACTCATTATAAGTATCTGCTGAAGAAGTATCCTGAATCTTTCCCATCTTTAACCTTAGAGAAGAAGTGCCAGATATACTTCAATGAGTTATACAAAATGAACCACGACTGGGAGGTCATAGACAAATCAATTGAACTAAACAAAGATTACAATAAAGGTGCTTTTGATCACGACAGATTCATCAGGGAGAGAGTCTCAGATTTCAAGAAAGAGAAAGACAGAGACCCTTCCGACAGTGAGAAGGCCGAATTCGAATTACAATTCCAAGGAATTACTTCGAAAACATTAGACATCGAGCAAGCCATGGTTGATGCTGTTACTCATCTCAGAGTCTTTGGTAGTTGTTTCTTATCAGATCACAAGAGTTCTATAACTTCAGACTTTGTAAGCTCTTGGTGGGGTGGTGCCGACCAAGAACTGGAAACTATAACGCACAATAATAATTTTGATTTATGTCAAGATATTGAACAGAGATTATTTCCATGGATTTCTAAAGAATTGCCCTTATTTGTTCGTTGGGATGGTGAGAAGGTTTATGGTATCCCTATAATGTCTAAATATATCACCGATGATGGATATGATGATAAGGATCTTTTTGTTCAAACTCCAATAGACATGGATTTCACAAATGAAAATCCTCAAGACGAAACTTTGGATTCAGGGAAAGAGAAGCCTAATCAATTCTTTAAAAGGGAAGAAAAGTCTAATTGCTTCTTGAACCCATGGAGAAAAGCATTAAATGGTAAAGGCATTGTGTTATCAGTTGCCGATAGATATGAACATGATATCACCGGTTTATTGAGAGTTTTAAGAGCATTGAATAATAAGTTACCTATTCAGCTAGTGCACAAAGGTGATTTAAGCGAAGCTGTGCAAAAGAGAATTGTCGAAGTGGCAAGAGATGACGAAGTTAAGGTTCCAGAAGGACTTTATGATCAAGTCAAGAGCCACGTTCCACGAAATTTCCCAAAACAAGAGGTTTGGTTCGTTAACGCAAAAAGATCAATCAGACCCGAGTTCCGTGGTAATTTCAATGGCTTTGCCAATAAACTCATTGCCTTTTTGTTCAATTCGTTTGATCATACAATCTTGATGGACACTGATTCAGTTCCATTGGTTAAACCTTCAACTTTTTTCAAAAGTGGTGCATATTCCAGAATGGAGGCATATTTTTTCAAAGATAGGTTCACATCTGGTAAAGTCAGTCAGCATGATTCTGATTACTTTTTGAAATTAATGCCAACTGAGGTTGATAACGTATTGTTCGGAGTACCAGCGGCTGGAAATCTCACTTTACAAAATCGTTACATTGCCAAACAATTCAAGCATGTTCAAGAGGCCGGTGTTGTTGCAATTAGAAGATCTACTCATTTCATTGGCATGTTAACAACACTTCAGCTGAATTTTTGGAGCGCAGCTGCAGGTTCGAGAGTTTGGGGTGATAAGGAATTATTTTGGTTAGGTCAATCGATCTCAGGAAATGAAAACTACGAGTTTAATAAGCATGACACTATTTCAGTTGGTGAGCTGACCCCTATGTCAGATCGCCCAAGAAATACAATCGCACATGAGTTATGCTCAACACATCCCGGCCATTTAAGCAGTGAAGATGATATGACGGTGTTATGGGTCAATTCAGGTATGAGATATTGTAAAGTTGACAATACATGGGACAAAGATATCGAACATGAACGGTTCAAGAATGTTTTTAAAGATTCTGCAGAGCTGGCAGAGTTTTACAAGAAACCTTTCCGTATCTCTGCTGCTTTGATTCCGCCTGGTGGTGATCATCGTGTGGAGAACAAGAATAACGAACCTGCTGGAGGGTGGGCGATGACAAACCCTTGTAAGGGTTACCTATGGTGCGCATATGATATCTTGGGCGCATCCACTGATCCTATAAACCGTGGAACTTATATCGAGTATGACAATGTGACTATTAATACCAATGAGTATTTGGGTTTATTGTGGTTGGACCAAGATTTGATCAACCTCAGTGAATACGAGGGGATGAAGGGTGAAAGAGAAAAGGGGGACTTGAATGTAATAATAGAGAAATGATTTTAGTCTATATAGATATTTCGTTGAGCATAGTTTTGTTTTTCATAAATGGTGTAGCTGTGTTTTGATACTTCTTGAGTAACTAACGAACTTATCTACCTACACACAAATAAAGTGGTTACAAATATTCATATATATATTCTAATGTGCGTACCGATCTATCAACAACGAACACTTGATAAAGTGTTACAAAAAACACCACATAGAGAATATCGACTCATGATACTTTCCTCATAATAACAGATGGAGAAAAAAAGGGGCAAACCTTGTCTAATTGAAAGGCGAGCTTCTTATTGTGGTAGATCTTGAGGATCTGGGTTTGAGATCCAGTGGGAACCGAAGTATGGAATCTTTTGGTAGAAGGTGGTTTGGAAAATTGGGACACCTTCAGTGAAAGCGAAAATACCAAAAGTTGAAGCAGCACCCCAGAAAGCTAAATTTGGAGCATAGGAAAGCAAGTTTGAAAAGTTGATTTTACCTAAATGTGGTAATGCCTTGACAGCTGGTTTTGAGATGTATGAGACCATTTTGTGACTGAATGTGTAACCTTTCAATGTTAAAGTCACTGGTTCATCTCAGTTTTTTTTTTGTGAAAACAGAAATTTGGAGGATTTGAAAATCGCGGGCAATTATTGGCTGGAGGTCAGCTGACCAACGAGATCAAACTCCACAGTAAAGGAGAATAGAATGACAGCACCTTGGCTCTCGCTTGAAGTTTGGGAGTCTTGTAAGCTACAGAGATTTATTTAGGCGTTACGTTTCATCTTCTTTCACGCAGTAAAGGCCGGCCAACCGATTTCAAGTAACAACACTAAATCAAAGAAACCCTTATGAAGGGGAGATCCAAGATGAACGGGCATCGGACCATAACCTAGTGCTCTGATCACGATAACTAATGGCGACCCGATTCTTATTCTTAAGATAAAGTAATCCAATCACAGCATTTTTTTGATTGAGATGTAGATCATGGTAAGAACCGAAAACAGTGAAGCAGAACTGAAGCGTTTCGGCATAGGTTCGGAAAGGTCCTGGAACGATAGCGATACTAGATTAATCGCTTCTTTTTTCTAGAATGCGTCACAATAGGCATAGAAGATCTGTAGATTTGGGCAGGGTTCAGTTCAACTGGCACATCTTATGTTCGATTACGCTGAAGAAGGAAATTCTTTGCATTTGATTCTAAGTTTCAATATTAATTAACGGTCGGATAAGAAAAATCGGCGGCCTTTAAAAAAAAGCTGCTGATCAACGTGATGAATGATCGCCTGTTCTTTGTCAATTGCTTCTTAAGTTTGTGTGCTCGGATTGATAAAGAAATCAAGAATTACGAAGAAAGTTAATCAAGCAGTCTTAGCTTGCCTGAGCGCCTGATTGCTGCTCCTTGCAGAGACTTGGTACTGACCTCAAAAAATAAAGTCATCTGCGTCAAGTTAAATGATCGAAGTTTATTATCGTCTGCTACTATCGGGGGTTTGATCTAATCTACAATCAGGAAGCGTAGAGTTAAGCACCGTATAATATTCAGTGCTGCAAAGCTGCTACTAGTATAAACCTCGTAGTCAATCAGTGTCCCGAGTTCTGGCTCTTTGGTTAACGATTATACGAATAGTAGCTTGATTATGTGTTAACATGCAGAGTGAAAAGTACCGGGGACCTATGCAGTATCTCTACTTCAAAACTAATCCTTGAGCTCAAAATACTAGAGTTTGAATGGCGCTACTCCAAGTAGATAATATCAAGATTGCATGGTTTCAAAGCACTCTGTCATGCGCAAACTCTGATAGCATTTTGTTCTATTGGTGAACTCGTTCTAGGAGTAAGTTTCGAATATAGAGCGTGCTTTTTTAACCTCCAATAGTATTGCAGTAGCTGAAAGCAAGTCATTAAAGGGAATGCACGGTGCGAGACTGCAGTTGCCCCAGCTGCAGGTTACGTGTCTGTAGACCAAACAGAATCCGTATATCAGAGGAGAGAGGAGACATTGAAGCGTTAATCCACAACAATGAGTCAATCTGGCATAAACAATCGTAAGACGACAAGTTGTCCACCTGAATTCCGAATGCGTACGGTTATAGTCCCTCAAAACAAGACATATCTACCAGCATCGGAAAGCAAAGAAGCCAAGGCCTGTGAAGAAAAAATTCAGTCTTGAAAATCACGGTGCGCCCCGATCCCCAGTCATTGTAGTTCTAGCTCCAGCACCAGCAAAAAGTCTTCTAATTTGCTAGGTCAGATACGGTGATAACAAGAGAGACGCAAGTAATCGTTGTAGCTTTTCGCGATTTTCTCATAGAATGGTCCAATGGAACGCCCGTATTCTTGGTTTTCGAGCCCTTTGTTCTTTATCTGAAAACCCTTATTTGGTATGAGTTACATAAGCTCGAATCTCGAATCCCGGAAAACGCAGAATCTCGCCGAGATTTCCCGGTTAGGGCCGCAGACTACGGAGATTCCCATTAATTTAACGTAGGAGCACTTTGGAACCCGCATATTTTGGCGCCTCTTATGTGAGTTTGAGCAGAGTTAGATAACAGTGACAGGCACCAAAAGTAGTGCTTATTGGCTGAACGGGCCAAAAGACCTCTTGGTCAAATTCTGAGAACTTGGATGATCATCATTGGGCATCACTACCAGATAAGTCCAGCTTCTTAGATTTGAGTTGTATCCTGTTAGTACATTGATCTATCTACATGAGCAACCGTTATCGAAATGATGGATAATTCCGATGAACAAATCATTAACAACAACTTAAATTTTTCACCAAGGTCTCATATATAAAGAAGGTATTCGCAACAGGAAATAATAGACTTTGCTCTTCTTCCCATCGGATCATCACACAACAATCACACAGATGAGTTCAAAAGACGAAGAGAAAGGAACAACTAAATATGATATTGTTGATCAAGATCAAGGTACCACTTCTTCATTTGCTGAGATCGAAGCAGGTAAACCAACTTCGTTTTTTGGCAAACTTCTTTATAAGTTGTCACTACAAAAAGACTCAGACTTAACTTTCAGTGAACAATTTTTGATTAATGAAGATCTACAACCTGTTTTAGACATCAATGAAAGACCTTGGAGATGGTGGAGTTTTGTTGCCTTTTGGATTGCTGATTCATTCAACGTCAACACATGGCAAATTGCAGCAACCGGGGTTCAAGCTGGTCTTTCATGGTGGGAAACTTGGATTTCCGTTTGGTTTGGTTATACTTTGGTCAGTATCTTTATTTTTTACACTCAGAGAGTTGGTTCCCATTACCACATTTCCTTCCCAGTCAGTTGTAGAGCAAGTTTTGGTACTTTTGGTTCCATCTGGCCTGTTTTGAATAGAGTTGTCATGGCCATTATCTGGTATTCTGTGCAAGCTTGGATCGGTGGTCAGTGTGTTCAATTGATGTTGATGGCCATTTTTGGTGCTGATTTAGACACTAGAATTCACAACAGTATTCCAAACTCAGGAACTACAACTTTCCAATTCTTGTCATTCTTCCTATTCTGTTTATTTTCATTGCCATTTATTTACACTAGACCTCAAACCATTCGTCATTTGTTCACAGTCAAATCTTATGCCTGTTCAACAGCTGGTATTGCATTTTTAGTATGGACCATCGTTAGAGCTGGTGGTATCGGTCCAGTTGTTAAACAAAGTACTACATTGACAGGTTCCGATCACGGTTGGGAATTTATCAAGTCTACCATGAATTGTTTAGCTAACTTTGCTGCCTTGATTATTAACTCACCAGATTTTTCAAGATTGGCAAAAACTCCAAATCAATCATCTCTTTCACAAGCAATTGCCCTTCCAACTTGTTTTGCAATTACCTCATTGATTGGTATTCTGGCTTCATCTGCTTCAACCTCCATGTTTGGTGAAACTTACTGGTCTCCTTTAGATCTGTTGACCCGTTATGTTCAAGACTACACTTCTGGTGACAGAGCAGGTGTCTTTTTAATTTCATTTGCTTTTGCCTTGGCACAAGTTGGTACTAATATTTCAGCCAATTCGATCTCTGCTGGTACTGATGGTGCTGCTTTATTACCAAGATACATTAACATTCGTCGTGGTGGTTTCATTTGTGCAATTGTCGCATTCTGTGTTTGTCCATGGAATTTCTTCACTTCATCGGCTAATTTCACCACCTACTTGTCCGCTTATGCTGTGTTCTTATCATCTATTGCAGGTGTGATTATTGCTGATTATACTATTGTCAGAAGAGGCTACTTGAATATTTACCACTTATACTCAAACAGCTCTGAGTGCAATTACACATACTATAAAGGTATCAACTGGAGAGCATATGCTGCTTACGTTTGTGGTATTCTACCAAATGTTGTTGGGTTTGCAGGAGCTATTGGTAGAGATGTCCAGTCGGTGCAACATATATCTACAACATCTCCTATTTGTCTGGTTTCTTCACGAGTTTCATTATTTACTGTCTTATGGTTAAGATATCTCCAGTTCCTGGTATGCCAGTCAAGAACTTCTTGAGACAAAAGGGTTGGTACGAAGAATACTTGAGTGAAAACGTTGAAAATTTCAATGAAGAGATCAACCAACCACATCCAAACGATTACGAAACTGCTTTGAAGAATAGATACAACTACAAATACTTCAATCTCGGAAAGTTTGGAAGAAGGGAGAAGGACATTGTTTTTGAATAGGTGGGCTAGTATATTTTGCGTTTTATGTTTGGTGTTGTTCTTGGTATGCTTATTTTTTTATTTTATTATGATAGATTTGACTTTGTTTATGTGGTTTGTAACTATTTATCTACAGAGTAATTTAGTATCTCCGATGGAGGTAATCGAACGCAATCAGCATAGGACATAGCCACTGTTCTGATCTTGGATTCGGCCTAAAAAAACAATCAGAAGATCGACATTTACCATTTATATTATTTACTTCGTTCAAAGCTGTTCTTATCATCACAATGGGTGTAAGGCGGGCCCCCTTATTTATTTTGCCCTAATTTGTCGTTCATAAACTTTAATAGTGTGTAACCCTGGCAACCCCCGCGCATTTTTGTTTTCCCTCGCAAGTAATGTGTGGCCTGTTTCAGAAGGCAAGGCTCTGATAAGACGGCTGTAAGTTACGAGAAACGGAGATACTGATCATAGCGACGCACAAATAAGATAAAAGGGGAGCGAGAAGTACCGAGCACATGGGACAGGGGCTTATCGAGCTCGCTATCGAGTCTTAGCTCTACTATCATACAATCTGCGGGGGCCTATCTTTGATTGGAGTGTTGACATGATCGACCGTTTATTTTTTTACGGCATTATTACCTGCAGCATGAAAGTATATAGACTGACATCAGATCTGAAATTTTTTTTTCTCGTCTCGTGAGTTGTGTATATATACGCTTTGTTGAAAGACGGGAAGATTTTAATTTTGATTTATTCTTCCAAACGTTTGTTATAGAGTCATCACTAATCACTGGACAATAGTACTACAGTGTTCGTTTTCATTGTCGTTTCAAACCTGAGAAAGATACTCTCATATTATTCATCACAAGATGTCTGGACTCACCAAGACCTCATCTGTCAGTGAAAAAGAGATCGAAACTGTCAGCCTCAGTGCTGAACAGGCTAACTCTTTCCAGTATGAACCACAAGAAAGCTCAAAAGGTCTACGTTCAAGATTTAAAAAGTTTTCAAACGCTATATCATTGCAAGACACTGGTTTATCTACCAGTCAGGCTTTTCTAATCAATAAAGATCTACAGCCAGTCTTAGATGAGGAAGACAGACCCTGGGATTGGTATAACTTTGTGTTTTTATGGATTTCTGAATCTTTCAATGTCAATACTTGGCAAATCGCCTCAACTGGTGTTCAAGCAGGTCTATCATGGTGGGAGACCTGGATCTCAGTTTGGATGGGTTATGGATTTCTATCATTATTTGTCTTTGTTTCCCAAAGAGTCGGATCCCATTATCATATTCCATTCCCAGTTAGTTGCAGAGCAAGTTTTGGTACCTTTGGTTCGATTTGGCCTATTTTAAACAGAGTCGTTATGGCTTGTGTTTGGTATTCTGTCCAAGCTTAGATTGGTGGTCAATGTGTTCAGCTAATGTTGATGTCAATTTTCGGTTCTGATTTAGACACTAGAATCCATAATGGTATCCCAGGTTCAGGTACAACAACTTTCCAATTCTTGTCATTTTTCCTATTTTGTCTATTCTCCTTGCCTTTCATCTATTTCAGACCACAGACTATTCGTCATTTATTCACTGTTAAGTCATACTTGTGTTCAACAGCAGGTATTGCATTCTTAGTTTGGACTATTGTTAAAGCAGGAGGTATTGGACCAGTCATATCCAGAAAGACGGAGTTATCACAATCTGAACATGCTTGGACTTTCATTAACTCGACAATGAGTGCTTTAGCCAATTTTTCAACATTTATTGTTAATGCACCAGATTTTTCAAGATTGGCCAAGAAGCCATCAGCTTCAGCCTTCTCACAATTGGTCGCCATTCCAAGTACTTTTGCCTTAACTTCCTTAATTGGTATCTTGGCTTCTTCAGCATCAACTGAGATGTATGGTGAAACTTATTGGTCTCCTTTGGACTTGCTAGCTCGTTACATCGAACACGACAAGTCTAGTGAAAGAGCAGGTGTCTTTTTCATTGCACTTTGCTTTGCAATTGCACAAGTTGGTACGAATATCTCAGCAAACTCTATTTCGGCAGGTACTGATGGTTCGGCATTATTTCCTAAGTACATCAACATTCGCCGTGGTGGTTTCATTTGTGCAGCAGTTGCATTCTGTATCTGCCCATGGCATTTTTTCACAACGAGTGCCAACTTTACAACTTATTTGTCTGCTTATTCCGTGTTTTTGAGTGCCATCGCTGGTGTCATTGCTGCTGATTATACCATGGTTAGAAGAGGTTACATCAATGTTTTCCACTTGTACTCTAACTCTTCAACAATGAATTACTCATACAATAAATATGGTATCAACTGGAGAGCATATGTTGCTTACATTTGTGGTATTCTACCAAATGTCGTTGGTTTCGCCGGAGCTGTTGGTCAAGATGTCCCAATTGGTGCCACATATGTTTATAACTTGTCGTTCTTTTCAGGTTACATTGTTAGTTTTTTGATGTATTGTACTTTGGTCTACTTTTTCCCTGTCAAAGGTATGCCACTCAAAAACTTTATGACTGAAAAAGGTTGGTTTGAAGAAAACCTTGAGTATAAATTGGAGTTGTTCAATAATGAGATCTTGAACGAAGAATATCATCCTGATGAGTATAACAAAAGTTCATCGAAATTGTTTAATTAGATGACTGGACCTTATGTTGGAATACTTATGATTGACGTGTTTTTTTATATAGAGTTGCAAAATTAATATTTGAAGTTTGATAAACCGCTGTAATATGTAGATGTGATGCTACGCATCTAACTACAACTTTGTCTGGTATATTATAAGTATCATTAGAATTATTAATCATTAAACAAGTATTAGAGGGTTGTTGGACCCCATGTAAAAAGGGAAGTTTGAAAACATAAAAAGAAGCAAAAATCGAATCTAGATGCATGAAAAGAGGATTTATTTAGCCTTTGATGTTGATCCAAGAATACTGTTCACTGGAGTTGATAGATCGTACTGGCTTTCAATTGATGTATTGGATGCCCTTGAGATCGATCTTGGACCATCCGAGTCAAACACGGATAACTCCGGCGATGAATCTGAGTCTTCCGCAGGACTGGAGATAGTTGGTGAAGCTAGGATGACTGGCAAGTTTTGGGAAGATCTCATTCTTGAAGTATTTAATCTAATACTGGAACTTCTTGATCTACCAACAGACGCAGGCAATGAATCTAAAGGAATAGCAACTGATTCAACATCTTGTAAAGTTGAGATTGGATCGTTTTTGAAAACGTCCAAGTATCTTAATTTGGAATAAGACCATCTTGTCTTGTAAACTTGGTTTGCAACTGGAAGTTTGGTATATTTGACAATAAAGAAGACAACCATTGATAACGAAGATCCAACAATAACATCAACGAAATAATGATGAGTCAAATACATCGTACTCCACCACAACCATAAAACGTAACCCAACCATAATGGAGTGAACTTTGGAAACAAATAAATTAAGAACAAAGCATCCATTGTTGCTGAACCACTATGTAACGAGGGGAAAGCACCAAAGACAACTGGTGAGTTCTTGGAAAAGTTTGTAGTGTATAAATCTATGTGAAGCAGCTCATCGATACGTGCCAAACCACCTGGCGAACCCAACATACTATAGTTGGCAGGGTCTAAACCATGTATAATCTTGTACCAAGGAGGAGCGGCTGGGAAGACCAATTGGATGACAACACCGATCAAGTTCATGTAACCAAATGCCAAGCCGAATGATCTCAAACAAGTTGGAGGACCAAACAAGAATAACAATCCTGCAACGACAAATGGGAAAGCGAAATGGATCAAACCGTAAGGCAACCAAGCCATGATATCCAAGAATGAGTTCGTAGAGGTTGCAATTAATTGAGACAAGTTATCACCGTATAGGATTGTCTCCATAGCAGGTAGAACCTTGACTGAAATAGGTGGTCTGTAGTCCTTTGAAATATTAGTTGATGTGAAAAAAAAGAAAACCCATGTTAAAACCGGAAGCGCATTCAATAGAAACTGTGACGTTAAAGGGACCAAAAGGGAGAAAATGAATAATGCGAGAATGGAAAGTTTGATGAATAAATTAGCTGGGTTCACAAAGAACGTGAAAGCGATGAAAGAAGATAACACGGAATAGTGTATGACCTCGAAAGTGGAGAATTTGTGATTTTTCAGCTTGTTGATTGACGTTCTTGGTCTCAAATCAAACGTTAGGTCTCCTAGGGTGGAACCACTAGGTCTTTCCTCTAAGAAGAAGTCTTGTACGAGCTTGACGTACTTTAGCGCCATGGTGGATGCTCTCTGCTATGTGAAAATCAACTGTGTAGGTGTCCGTCTATGGAAGATAGTTTAACTGGCGGTTTCCAACTTGCTCTTTGTTCCACTATTGTTTGGGGCCAAAGTAGGCAAGGACGCGATGAGAAAGGATTTGATACAGAGAAGTTCCGGTGATTCCTGAGCGCGCAATGAGTGCGGATTTGATTGTATGTTGTAGTGGCAACTTGAGAGTAGCGGTGCCGGTGATACCTTAGAGCAGAATGGGACGAAGGCGGAAGATGGTTAGGCTTATAATTTTTTGTAGCTTTTGTCTCTGTTGCAGAGAAGTGAAAAAAGAAAAGCAATTCCACGTTGTGAAAATATAGGAGTCAGGAGAAAATATAGAAAACCCCCCGAAAGAGGAAACTGGCTCTTTGCGGCTTCGGAACTCGGAAGTGGGCTCTCGGGATTCCGCAGCTCAGCCGAAAAGCTTAGTCAGCCAAGAGAGTCCTGTCACGTGAGATCACATGAGAAATCACGTGAGTTTGAATAGCAACTGGTATGCTGTCCATACCGGAGTTGGTTTTTTTAGTTTACCAGCGTTTCTTTAAGCTGAATTTGAGCTTGATGCTTGCATTGCACTTTGCTGTTCGTAATAAGAGAAGAACGTCTTGTGACTGGTACATTGAGCATTGCTGCTGACTATTGAACATGTCTGAACCACGCCGTTCGTCACGTGCCAACAAGGGACGCAATCAGCGTCTGGAAGCGGAGAAGGAGGAAGCAGAGCTGCTTTACCGCCAACAACTGAAGGAGGAATCTGACCGGGCCCAGTACACCATCAAACCTGAAAGTGTCCTGTGTACTGTCTGTGCCACTACAGATGACAACTATGATGCTGAGAAGGATACACGGGACATGATCCAATGTGATTCATGTCTCTCATGGCAACACAATGAATGTATCTTAGCTAACCCGGAATCAGTTCCTGAAGTTTATTATTGTAATATCTGTGATCCTTCGAATTCTCACTATAAAACTCTCAAGTATGAACTAGACCCAACCCCTTACATCTCTACTAGGCCTAGGGTGAAAAAAACCTCGCAAAACAAAAATAAGTCTGCAAAGAAGGAGGGCAAAGAAGATAGTTATTCTGATGAGGACGGCGAGTTTCAAGATGACGGGAAGAATGATAACGATGAAGATCAGTTCTCTGACAACGGGCCACAAGAAGAAGGTGATGATGACGAAGATTTTGATGAAGGGGGATCATCGAGTAAAAAGAGGGAAAGCCCTGAAGTCAAGAAAAGGTCAAGATCAAGATCAAGTGTGAGTAATAGTTCTTCCACCCCAAAACTCGAAAAGAAACCAAAAGTGAACCCAGGAGCAAGCCATGACGATATTGAACAAAAAGCAAGAGATGCTGTAACAAGAAGATTTGACGGAATGTTTAAAAATCTACTGCAAGGTCAGAAAGTGCCAGAGGAGGTAGATACTGTTGATTTACCGGGAAAATGGGCCAAAAAGCTGGAAGCTGAATTATTTGACTGCTATCATGACAGAGAGACTGGAAAGTTGGGTAAAGACTACAAAGAAGTATCTACCAGAGTGTTTGTTAATGTCAAAGATTTGAAAAACATCAAACTAAGAATGTCAATCATCAATAAATCAATCTCATTTTACAAGTTGGTTAGAATGCCCGTGAATGAATTATTAAATCCTGACCTTAGAAAGGAAAAAGAGGAAGCCATAAAGGAATCAACTAGTTTGGCTACATTAGAGCAAGGGAAAGTCTCGAATATCAGAAGAACACATAAAGGTGATATTGTCTTGGAAAAAGATGAGAATTCGAGTACTCAACAGTTTGATTTCAATGTTGGGGTAACCATTGATAACGATGAGAAAAGGTTCAGTAAATCTGAAAACACCGTTAACAGTTCATCGCATCGCAATATTGACAACGATATTGATTTCAATGATGAGGATAATGCAGAGACTTCTTTTGAAAATAATGACAAAGCTGATCCTGGTCATACGATAGATGATGATAAGGAAGACGAAGACCTAGCGGCGATATTGGCGGATGAGAAAAAACCTGAAGAAGAATCAAAGCAAGATAGTTATGACCCAACTGAAGGTATCAATGATTCAGCAACGCCTATTTGGGAGGGACAGACTATCTTCACTGGTTTCACGAACTTTGAGAGTACAATAACTAAATTTGGAACAACACTGGCTGATTCAGAGTTTTCTCTTGCTCTACCACATTTACTTGATCCTAATCTACCATTAATGATAGAAGGTAGATTGGATGCAGGAAAGGCTGATAAGTACATCGATAAAGTTGCCGGATCAAGAAAATTAATTTTGCTGGAGTTACATGGCCATGACAATGAGAAAAATTTCAACAAGTTATTTGACTATTTCCATTCCAAAGCCAAATTTGGTGTTATTCCAAACAAGAGCACATTCGTAAAAGATGTTTATCTGTTCCCTATCTATGAAAAAATCCCACATTTTATCAAACGGTTCCATCATTTGGAAAAGTTTGAATCTGGTTTGAAAAGATTGTTTCTTGTCTTTATAATCAAGCAAGAGTTTCTACAAGAGATTAAGAAATTGGAGCACCACGACAATGATTCATATGATCCATCAAATGTGGCTTCTGTCTTCACTGATCAGGCTCTATCTTCAGATCTACCTAACTCTTTTGCACCTGGATTTGAATTTCTTTCAAAGTTGAACCCTAATGAACTAAGATTAGTTAACAGTATTTTTGAAAAGCATCAAGAGACAAGAACAGATCCGAGCCTACTTATTCAATTTTTGCAAAATGCCTTATCGAATAATCAACAATTTTGAAAATAATCAAAAGTGATAATGACTGTGTCACACTTTTATATAACGCGCTAATGAATTGCATAATGTATTGTATTACTACAACTAATATCATTACAAGTAGAAGCTTACGACTAAAGCTAGATGAAAAATTGCGCGCATCAAATAAATTTATAAAACAAAGAAAAATATACAGATAAACTTAACTAGACTAGTATTATATTTTTTTTTTCAAAAACCACATAGAAAAAAACCTTTATTATATATGATCATTATATTTTTAGCTAAATTAAGCTTTAGCTAAAGCTTTTTTAACAGCAAATCTCTTTTGTTTTCTCAAGACTAAGACTTGGAATCTTTCGAAATCAGTCAAAGCTCTTCTTCTTTCTCTTTGAGCGATTTTCTTAGCCCATGATGAAGCAGCCCATTTTGAGTCAATTTCAGCAGCTTCGTATTTCTTTTGAACGACACCAGTTCTGGCACCTCTTGGTAAAGCAAAGGTTAATGGAGTCAAGACAACGTGAGCTAATGAGATAGATTGTCTTGGAACACCGGTAGATGGACCATCAATTAAAGCCTGAAATATTTGTTAGTAAAATGAACGATTTAGAAAACGGAAGGGAGTTATCTTCTGTATAGGTTGTAGATTAGAGTGCTTCTGAAAATACTGATGTTGCTCTTGCTGATTGTAATGATAAGTGAAATAATCAGGCCTGTCATGGATTAGAAGTACTGCAGTATTCATGGTGATATTTGTTTCTGCTCTGAGTTGCTGAATAGTATTTCAGAACGAGATAACTTTAGAAGTCTGGTTATCTGATCCTTACTCAACTTATGCGAGCACTTTAGTGTGATGATAGGTTCTTCGATTGAATAAAATTTTCTGAACTTCTGGTTGAGTGAAATATTTCGATTTCGACTTCAGTTGGACCCTTGGTACTCTGAATACTCTTGTTCTGAACTCCTTTTTGATAGGTGATGTGATACTCTTGTTTATATACTCTGAAATAACTCTCCTTCTAGACTTGAATTAAACATACTCTTTTGTGATCAATGATTTCAACAATAGTGGCTAGTTTACCTTCGGATTGACCTTTGTTAACTAAGACAACACGGCCAACTTCGACTAATCTCCAGTTGGAGGCTTTAACGGTAGTTTTCGAAGACATCTTTGGTATTAATATGCTGTGTTTGATGTAACTATCTCTTCTTGAACAGTTTTGATGTGAAAATTGTATTTTACTTTCGAGATTTTCCAGAGGCCTGCCGGATACTGTGACTGTTGTTTTTCAGGGATTTTCAAAAAGTTTTGCAGCAAAGTATTGGAGGTGACTGGGTGTTACACGAACTTAGTGCTGCGGAAAAGAAACGACTAGGTTAAAACCCGGACACTACGAACCAGAGAAAAAAAGCTGCAGCCCTAACGAAACGCAGCACCGTTCCTTTTCGACTTCTGCACGGAGCCCTGATAATAAAGTAAGAAGGAAAAAATTTCCTCAGCCTTTTTATTTGAAATTGAAAAATTCACTTTCTCTCCTCTATTGTTTTGTGCTCCGTGTACTTCTTTTTGGTTTGAACCAGATCGATATCACTCCAAGAGTCTTTGATTAGCTCTCGTGGAGTGTCCAAGCTCGAAAGAGTAAGTGTTTGCCATTAGCAGTGTCAATTCGTACCCTACAGATAACTTAATGATGTTATAATTTGCGTTCGAAGTCTTACAGACCCGAGACTTTCGCCGGTCTCACTTCAGGCTGTTAGGCATTATGTGAATAGAGATATTAGTCTTTCTGAAATTTAATTCTGTCCATGAGGGTTCCCCAGAGTTGCATGTTGTTTTCCAAAGGTTGAACTATTAACTAACCAATCAATAGGATCAAACAGTATGTTTTTTTAGCTTCAAATTATCGTGTGCAACGTGGCTGAAGTGGATTGATATATCGGGATGAAAACAGTACGCATTACTTGACTATAATGAAGATTCAAAAACTTACACCAAGATCTACTCTGAACTTTATCAATTCACTTTGCAGGTTGTTCCGCTCTCATGACGTGGCTTAATACTAATTCGGTATTTGTATAGTATCATATATGTGTGCCAAAATATGCTTAACTGTAGTACATCCATAGCACTTCTTGTTTCAGTCTCTTGGAGCCAATGTATTGTAGTTTCCTGTCGTGCCTGTCTGCCTTTGATAACCTTCCGCTGGCTTTCAAAGGCGGATGATTGTCCCACAAACACATCTCGGTACTAATTCAAAAAATCAAAAACAGACAGTAACTCCACTATAAAGAGAAGCTGGTGCAAGCAACAATTCATCATGTCCAGATACAACCAAATAGAGCAGGAAGTAAGTTACCCGCGCATACCTCGGTTCGTCATCGACCAAGCTAACCAGATCAGAACAACTCGAGGTTCGATGAACTCGCATCTAAGCTCTCCACATTCAGGTCTATCAACCAAGATGTTCAGGGCATTGCACAGCAGGATAGCTCCTTGATAGATTCCATACAGGACAACGTCTCCAGCTTGCTCACGAGCGTTAAGAACACGTCGGTGAATCTAACGAAATCTATGCAGAGTGGGAACTCCGTATGGAGATATGTTGGTGTTGCACTACTGTTGTTTTTCATAATTTATACATTATTTAAGATATTCTGAGTGTGTCTTTTGCACATCATGGGCTCATATTTACTGATTGGCGACATCTTTACCCAGTCTATAGTTCCCGATTGCCTTACCCCAGTTCATCTTTGATCTAGTAATTGGAAGCTGTCTTCTCAAGTTTTTGAATTTTGTTTCGTTTAAATCAAGGAATGATTTGCTTAGTTTCTTCTGTAGTGAGTCTTCAACTTTGTTGATAACGCTAACTAAGTTGGACTTCGTAGCCTGTACCGAGTCTATTACTTCTGAACTTTGCAGTCTAACATTACCATCTTCGTAATAATGGACGTCGATTTTAACGACACCTTGCAATTCAGAACCTGTGAAGGTATACTCACTAATCCAACGGCCATTCCAAAAATTAACAGGACTGTTCTTCTCACCAATGATGATCACTTTAAAGTCGTCATCATCTTTAAACACGCCAAACTTGACAACGTTAGGATACTTATTGTTAACGTATTGCAACAAATCGTTATAAATCTCATTCAACTCTGTATCTTTGTCAATGTCTTCCACAGAAATGGCTCTTTTCTTCACATGGTCAACTTTAACACGATATCCTTTGGCCAAATCAATAAAAGTGCCATCAGATTCCTTATTGTAGGTACTCAGAATGATATCATCGTTCTTTCCGTCAAGGCTAATTGCAACGAAATTGTCAACGTTGTACTTAGATAGCGCATCTTCCAACTCATCAGAGATGTTCTTATCTACAATGACTTTCAAATCTGATGCAGGGGTTAGTAACTACTCAATCTATGGAATCTCCGTATTGCATTTACTCACCTTTAATGGCATTTGTTATCTGTTCGGAAAAGCTAGTCAGTAAATCAACGAACCTAACTCAATGGAATCTTAACAAGACTCAAACGGGACAGTCAAAACATACCTCTGCAGATGGCGTGTCGTGTATAATTGAGCCGATGATTTCGTTTAAACTGGACATTGTTTCGATACACGGGTTTGTTTATGGCAGTTGTTTGTTCCTTGAATCGATCCATGAATATATTAAACACCGAAATCTGCATGCGTAAGAAAAATTACCCGGGCAGCTGTGCCAGGCCACTTACCACTAGTACTAGTACTACAACTTCTTACACAATTAGTTTATCAGTCAGCTCATTCAATAGTTATACAGGCAATTTATTGAGTTAGTATTGCGGATATGGGGCTTGTGAACCATTCGCTTGCTGCTGTTGTGACTGTTGCTGTTCTTGTTGTTGAGGAAAGGGAACAGTTTGTGGAATCGCTGGAATCGCTGGAATCGCTGGAGGGTTTGAAGGCGATTGCTGATAATATGGTGGCTGTGGCTGTGGCTGTTGATGTTGATGTTGTGGGACTGTCTCCAGTAGACTATGTGAACTAGACACAGATTGATGTCCTGGAACTGGATAACTTTGTTTTGGATATCCTTGAACGGGTTGATGTTGCGGGGCCTGAGAAGTTGTAGGTTGTGCGGGATAATATTTACCAGACTGTGGCGAGTGAAGCTGTTGTAGTTGAGGAGGTGGCGGTTGGTGATATTGGTATTTCAAAGGATCAGTCAAATCTTCATACACGACCGAGGCATCTTTCACCTTTCTATGCAAGTCCATCAAATCATCTTTTCTCTGTCTATATTTATCAATCAAAACGGCCAATTCAGGTTTGATCAATGCAATATCTTGATACAACTGTCTGAATTCATCACTGTTGGTCAATCTAAATCCCTCTTCAGAAGATTGAACACTAGATAACAATGCCAATAATTTCTCAACTTGTCTTGACTTTGATAATATTTGACTTTCCAGTTCCGCCTCTTTAGCGAGCTCTTGAGGGGTTGGATCATATAATGGAGTAACGTAATTGAATGGGAAAAGTCCAATGATTCCACGTAATGAACCCTTCCCCCAATCCTTATACACTCTTTCGATAATGGTAATGATATCACCTTTACGGAACTTCAAATCAGCAGGGTCCTCACTGAATGAATCATATAGGGCACGCACTCTAGAGAATGATTGAGGTTGTACTGGTTCTGTTGGTTGAGGTTCCGGTTGAGTCGGTTCTTGAGGAATTGGCTGTGGAGCTTGTTGTGGCTGTGGGGCCTGTTGTGGCTGTTGAACTGGTTGAACTTGTTGATGATATTGTTGTTGTGGGCGTCCTGTCTCTTTTAAAGATAGAGCAATTGCAGCTTTCAAATCTTCCTCTTCACGTTGCCTCTCCTTGGATGACATTGACTGCTTTTGAGGTTTGTCAGGTGGGAAATACTCCGAGTATTTACTCTTTGTTTCATTATATGCTACCTGAATAGGTTTCAAAGATGGATCTGATGAGAATGATTGAGATAATTGACTAATGACTTGCACGACTTTAACTTTGATCTCGCTATGGATACTTGGATCTTTCAGTTTTGATAACAATATACTAGTGAATGATTTAGTGGCAATCTCTTGTCTCACTCTAGATCCACAATTCTCAGCAACAGAGGTAAGAAGCGACAAACTTCTCAATTGGACATTGGCGTCCCTTAAGTGTAGCCTTTCACCAATCAACTCCACCACCTGTTTGGCACCGTTTTCTGGATCATCCGTGACCTTATCACAGACATTGAGGATGTACTCCCAGTTGTCCTGAAGCAACGTAGCATCAGTGGCCTTGTTAACTGCGCGTTGCAGTACCTTGTAGCTGTCTGACATTGTAACGGTCTGATATGAATGACCGATGTGAACGTAGACCAAAAAGTAACTTGAAAGAAGTCATATCGATCTATAGATGGAGAACAAAGAGTATAAGCCTCCAAAGGGTTACCCGTCACTAGATGGATACCATGTCATGTTGTTTTCCATCTGGGAAAATGACGTAACCATCCGATGTAGTGTAGGGGCTATCACGGTACACTCTCACTGTACAAACCCGAGTTCGATTCTCGGCTTCGGAGCTTTATATTTTTTTTTTATTTCCATATCGAAGTTTGGAAAGACGGTTTCGAGGAAATGAAATGTAAACAAAAATTCATAAAAACTCAACTCTATTCTCTCCTATATCCATTTCCCACCTCAGTCGCATCATATTTCACTTCAATCATGCCGACCACCCGAAGCAGAAGAACTTCCTCAATTGGGAAAATCGATCTAGGCGACACAAGAGTCCGTGGATTCTCCACAATCTCAGAATCAAAAGATTCCAAAGCGGCTTCCAGTTCCAGAATCTCTGATCTTTCAAAACTCTCTAAGACAGACTCAGAAATCGCTCATAAGATATGGACCGCATATAAGGAACTGAACTATAGACATACATGGCTGACACCGGCACTGATACTGATCGTTGTATGGGGGTCGTACCTCCTATCTGGGAACTATACGGAATCCAATCCATTGCATAAATTCGTGACAATTTCATATCATGTTGAAGGTACCGATCAATATGGGAAGGGTATTAAAGACATCACATTTGTCATGTTTTACATGGTGTTCTTTACCTTTTTCAGAGAGTTTGTGATGCAGGTGATTATTAAACCACTCGCCAAGATTGGCGGATTGAAGAAGACGTCAAAGATGAAGAGATTTATGGAACAGGCCTATTCTGCTGTTTATTATAGTATCTCTGGTCCTTTTGGGTTCTACATCATGTATCAATCTGATGCATGGTTTTTCAAGACTGATGCAATGTATGCTACATATCCGGACTTTACCAATGAATATTTATTCAAGTTGTTCTATCTTCTTCAAGCGGCGTTTTGGGCTCAACAATCATGTATCTTTGTCTTACAGATTGAGAAACCAAGAAAGGATTATCAAGAATTAGTTGTTCATCACATTGTGACAATCTTATCCATTTGGTTATCATATGTGTTTCATTTCACAAAGATGGGATTACCAATTTACATCACGATGGATGTTTCTGATTTTTTCTTAGCTGTTTCAAAGATTTTGAACTATCTTGACTCAGGCTTAGTGCCATTTTGGTTCGTTCTCTTTGTGATAGCTTGGGTTTATTTAAGACACATTGTCAATATTTATATCTTGGTTTCCATCTTGACTGAGTTCACAACAGTTGGTCCATATGTTTTGGATTTCGCCAATCAGCAGTATAAGTCAAATATTGCTCAGCCAATCGTTTTTTCATTGATTTTTTCCCTCCAGATTTTGAATTTATACTGGCTGTTCTTGATCTTGAGAATTGCATATAGACTTGTTGTTGCAGGTGTTGCAGAAGATGAGCGTTCGGATGATGAAGATGAGGATGATGAGACAGATGAACGTTCAGATGAAGATCAGGATCCATTATCCAAGAAAACTAATTGAACAATAACTGATGCAATAAGAATACAAAACAGAACTCCTTCTGCATCATTCACTCACATAGATATTCCTCTAACTAATAATACTACAAAATAATAACTAATCCCCCCTACATAATGTCATAACAATGATATGTACATTCCTAAAAGCGTTATATTTACAAAATGGCAGCTTCAGGAGTTGCAGAGCGTTCTGCTTTATACTTGGCAAACGTAGCCAATCTAGTCTTGTAACCGACTTCACCAGCCTTGGATAATACACCAGCTATCAAAGTGGTTGATCTTATGGAATCATCATTTGCAGGAATTGGATAAGTCACTAGACTTGGTTCTGAATCAGTATCAATTATACCAATAGTTGGAACTCTCGTATGAATAGCCTCGTTTAACAACACTCTATTTTCAGTTGGGTTTAGAACAACAATCAAATCAGGCTTAACAATATGTTTTGCCTCAGATGGAGTCAGTTCTCTCTTTGTTGGCACATCACCTAAATCAACCTCTTGTCTTTCCCATGTGGAGATCTCAGTGGCATTAGTCAAAGTACCGGCAACCCATTTACTCGTCACAAAATATCCATTTGATCTCTGTGCGGCAACCTCGAGTGCTCTAGCTTGACCCTCTCTTGTACCGACGTATAAGATGATACCACCTTTAGCAGCAACACCTTCCACGATCTTAGCGGCTTTTTTCAAATGTGCTAGTGTTTGTTCCAAATCAATGATATGGATGCCTTTGTATTCACCGTAGATGTATGGTTGATTAGACGATCTGTATAGTGATCTGGAATGGCCCAAGTGACAGCCGGCAGCTAATAGTTTTGCGATCGATAGGTTCTTGGCCTTGGCAGGATAGAAGATCTCCTTGTGAGGGATATAGACGTCAGACAGCTCCGAGCCTAGCTTGGAGTTCAAACTTGATGAGAACTGACGACGAAGGAAAAGCTCCTGTTCAGTGTATGGTTCCTCTGAGGCAGACTGTTCTAATCTTGAGTATTCGTTGATTTGTGAATTAGTTTGAGACTTTGTATTATTAGTGCTTCTGACCTTATGCGATCCCAAGTTCAACGTGAATTCCTCAATGAAAGATTTCAGTTCAGTGACAAGTTCTTTATTTTGATGCAATTTTGTAGTTAGAGGAGTCGTGGTTTCACCAGTCAACACTTCGTAGACTTGACGATCTAGCAGTTGTTCCTCGGTGCTGGTAAGTTTAGATGCGCTAGCATACAGTTTCTCGAAGAATTCCGACTCCTCAGCACTGACAGGTGGTTGTCCAGTGGATTGATCTATTGGATTAGCTGGGGCTTCCTCTTTGTTCGTGATGCTTGTCTGAGGCTCTTGTGGGGTGGTGATGCTGGTGGTGGTGGTGGAGTACAGCACTCTAGGGCTGCGTATCAAAGGCAGACGCAGCGCTCTCGCAGAGACCGGTATCACACGAGACAACATGGGTGGACTGGCAGAGATAACAATAGAGCTGCTTTGTTTCAACCAGAAACTTTTGATGTAAAAATATGGGCAAAAAAAGGTCGGGAAAAAAATGGGACGAAAGACATCCATCCGCACACCAGCCCCATCGCTTGGAGGCCGATACGCTGTCAGAGGCCGATACTGCTGGTGTGTTGCGCGCTTGTAGAGGGCTGTGATGGAAGTAGTGCTCAATGTGACGTACGAGGAGTTCATAGATCTTGGTGTCAGAAAGTCTAGGGCAGGGAAGGTGCTCTTTCTGATATGTGATGGCGCAGATAGGATGGTGATTCCGTCAACTAAGGCCAGATCCACCGTGAGATACATAGGAGACGTGGATAACTGTGAGGTGCTGGCAATCTCTAATGCGAGAGAGCTGATTATATATTTATCGAAACTTGAGGTGGATTTGTTGACAGTACCGAGACTGTTTGTGTGGAACTCGAGTCGATACCAGTCTGATCTGATACTGTCTAAACTGCTTCATTTTGAGCATGTTACTATAGGTGAACCCACGGCTGAATACCACGAGAGGCTTTCCAAATGGAGTGCTACAATATCTGTTTCCAAAGAGTGATTCTAATGTACAGATTTGCATGGCTATATAATGTATCTATTCCTCATCTTCAATGTTGATGTTAACAATGTTGATCTCTGACGACTCGTTGTCGTAATAAGCTTTAGCTTTAACTTTGAATTCAGAGGCAGCGATACCGAACTGTTTCAATATTAATGCCTTTCTGACGTCGAGGGTCTCACCTTTGCTGACAACATGGTATGGCTCCTCTATGGTGATCTTACCACCTTTGATCTTTGTTGGGATTTTGAATTTATTTCTTAACGTTTGCTCCATCGAGTGGGACATTGGAACGTCATCCTCCTCTGAGATTTGGCCACCTCTGGAGTAGACGATACCTGCTGGGATTTCGAAATCGATAGGGGACTTGGAGTTGGCCCTAGAGAAATCCTGTCTAGCGTATGCGTTGAAATATTGGGTAACAGTGTCAACTTCCTCATTGGTAAAGAGCAGACCAGAGACACCGGAGGCTAGCTTGGAGAACTTGTGCAAGTTGTCCTTGTACTCCTCCTCGACAGTGTCACCGAGAGCCTTTTCCAAGACACGGCGTTTACCCAAAATGAGCTTAGAACCGGTCCATTCTGATCTGATCTCCTGTAGCACTGGAGTTCTGACATCATCTAGCAAAAACAACCAGACGAATCTGTAGTTGTCCAGGCCTTCCCTGACTTCATCAAAGATTCTCTCCTTGTTCTCCTTACCCTTCTTGTCGGTCTGGGCGAGGGTCACCAATCTGGAACGTCTTGATCTAGGCATCTGGAGCGTATATGTGTGTTTGCACTGGGTTATGTATGGCACACAGCAGCTTTCGTTTCGCTTTCAAAATTTAAAATTTTCTTTTGAAGCGATGAGCTCCGCGAAAATGGCCCATCTGCCCCCAGTGGGACCAGCGCTGCAAACCACAGCCCCATCAGGCTTTGTGAAGCGCACAGGCGTTTGTTGGCCTCAGCTCAACACACAGACAGGCAAGCGCCCCACTGATACTGATACTGACACTGACACTGCCTGCACACGCCTGATAATGCCACCGAAGCACACCGGAAAAGAAGTGCCTGCTGCGGCTCCACGCCAGCAGGCCCCGATCCATGAGAGCGAGGACGACTGGGTCGATGAAGACGCCGCCTCCAGCGATCGCTCATCATTTCACAGCAGCGAGGAGTACCATAACCGGGAACATGATTATGAAGATGAAGAAGAAGAAGAGGAAGAAGATGACGAAGAGGACGAGGACGAGGATGATGCCCTTCTACGGATGTCTGAACAACATAGACGCAGCTCCGAGTCACGCAAGAACGCATTGAGGCATCATCCACAGGACGCTGAAGCTAACGACGACGAGGAAATGGGAATTACCGGTCACGACGAGGATGCTGCCCCACATCGGAATTCTGAAGATGAGGATGATCTAGAGCAGGAACACGACGACGAAGAAGAGGAAGAAGGCGCCGGCGATGAAGAGAGTCTTACCGCTGAGATGCTGACAAACATGCTGCATAGCTTCGCCAATGCAACGCCGGGCGGGTCTGGAAACTCGCTGGCTGAGAACATGGCTAGAATCTTCCCCGGTGCAATGGGCATGTACGACACTATACAATCGCAGGGATCATCAGCATCAACGTTTCGTGATTTGATTGCAAGGCTTAAACTGAGGGAAGACTCGTTTATTGCCATGGAGATTTTGAATGAAATCTCTGAAAGACTATTGATGTTGAACACAGTGACTGCCCAGGGATCTTTGCCCGTGGATGACTTGTCCGTTGCATTAGTGGGTGTTTTGAACGACCCGACTTTACAAGAGGAGTTGGAGTTGCAATTGGTTGCTTGCAGATGTATCTACAATTTTCTCGAAGTCAACCTGGATTTTGTTCAGCCATTGGCGCATGCTGGTGCCATTGAGGCCCTACAATCAAAACTACTTGAAATCAGTTATATCGATCTGGCAGAGCAAGTACTACAGGCGTTGTTTTTGATGTCGAAGGTCTGTGGAACGTCGATTTTTAGAAAGGGATGTCTTACTGCTACTTTACAATATTTGGATTTCTTCACAATTCATGCTCAGAGAAAAGCCGTTGATATAGTGGCAAATTCTGTCAAATATATCAGAGAGTATGAATTTCATCTAGTTGAAGAGATATTTCCACTCTTGCAAAGAATTGTTGTCGAATTTAACGATGCCCAGGAGTTGGAGAGCGCATGGTTGGCAATCACCAGAATCATCAAGAATTTCAAATCTAGTGACCTATTGAGTAAATTGATAGACGATGAGTTGCTGAACAAGATCATTTCAGTCATATCATCATCCGATAACGCATTATCCACCAATTTAAAACTGATCAATACCTTGGTTATCTGTGCTAAGAATGAAGAGTTGTCAAAATCAATCATTAAAAGCAACAAGATAGTTCAATCTTTGAAGAGTGCATTATCCAAATATTCGAAAGGTTCAGAATCTTCACTCTCCATTGAAACGTTGATGGGTGCCCCAAAGCATTTGATTGTCTCCATTTTAGACCTATTGATGAATCTATTACCGGCAGAGCAGACGTCTCTTCTGACTACAAAATCTTCAAAGTTGAAGAAAAACTATTCAAATATATCAGAATCCTACATTGAATTTTCCAATGAGGTCTTTGAGCTACTCATCAACATATATCAATCCACTGTCGTGTTTGACATTCGTCGTCACGTATTAGTTTCGATGATCAGAATCATTTCTTCTGTGAAGAACATAAAGGACCTAAAACATGTTAACTCGATAACTGGGTTACTAGCATCAATCGTCATTCAGAATAAGAGTTTGATACGATCAGAGAACCAAGATACAAAACCGTATTTCAATTTATTGTGTTCTTTAATGCTAACGTTGTTATTAGTTGGAAAGGATGCTGATTTTTTCCTTGGAGAATTCGAAAGGGAAGGTTTGTTGTCTGACACTTCTTCACTTTTAGAAGTTTTGAGAAAGAACCATCATTTGTTGACAGATGATGAGGATGATGAGATGTGTGATGATGTTGAGGGGGAGGAGGAGGAAGACGAAGACGAAGAGGAGGACAATGGTGAGGATCAGAATGATGAGGATGAGGAACCACCAGAAGATTGGGAGGACGAAATTGATGACGATGAGGAAAATGAAGACGATTATGATGACGATTATGATTATGATTATGAAGAACAAAACTTTTCCATCTCTGCACATAACAGGACAAAGCCAACTTTCAAATCGTTATCACTCTCCAAATTGCTATCTCATCTGATCAGTACCGCATCACAAATCGAACAAATTTACCTATCTAAGAAGGCATCAGGTTCTTCAAAACTTGGACATTTGAGACTACTAGACGAATTAAGTGGAGATTTGAGCGATGAGGAATTAATCAAATCTTACAAGTATGAGGATTGGATTCGCACCTGGAAAAATCTAAGCATGGCTTTGTCACAGGATGTATTCATAATCTCCAGTTTTGAATTGATCAGCTCTGGTATTATTGACGTACTATTCAAACTCTTCAGCAATGTTCATTACGGAGGAGAGGGAACTATTGCTAGGTTTACATTCTTAGATGTTTTCCAAGGTGATAAGTTTAAACTTTTGGTAAAGAAATTGCAAGAATCTCTAACAAGATCCGAAATGTTTGAAATTGTCCAATGTGGTTTGAAAACAGACGAGAATAGGGCCACATCATTGGGTAAGCAATTGAAACTGAAGCTAGTGGTGCTTAACGATGATGAACAACTTTTCAGAGGAATGTCACAGATGGTGATCCTTGTTCATGCAATTGCGTCTTTTTCCAACATCAGTTCATTCTTGAAAAGACGTGTTGAGAACCCATTTGGGTTTGCGACAAGAGTCTCTGCAGCTCATAATTCTAGTGAGAAGAACGACTGGCATGTTGAGTTTTTATTAGACAATGAAGTTGTTCCATTTGAGACGACAATATATGGCGCACTATACAAGCAAGCGCAAAATAAGAACAAGAATTTTGACACATATGCTTTTTGGAATGAGATTCATGAAATAAGATTTAGAAAGGCGGAAGGTGCTTTAACTGCTCTTGAATTTGATGATAGATACCCTGAAGTCGAAGATGATTTCAGTAGCAATGCAAGCAGTGGTTCAGAGACTCAAATCACAACAAGTATCTTAAATCTCTTGAAGATCTTACATGACTTTGCGCCAGATGCTACATCATTCTTGAACTTTAAATTAACGGCCAAGTTAAACAGGCAATTAGAAGAACCTTTGATTGTTGCTAGTGGAATATTACCTAACTGGTCAATTAGTATCACAAGGAAGTATCCATTTTTGTTTCCATTGGAGACTAGAATTTTCTTCTTGCAATCCACATCATTTGGTTATTCTAGATTGATTCAGTTGTGGAATAATAGAGCAAATCAAGAACAGGATGGAAATAATGATAATTCCAACGGGAACAATGATAACAATGAAGCCCTATCGTTGGGAAGACCAACAAGACATAAAGTTAGAGTTTCAAGAAATCATCTTTTGAAAAGTTGTTATAAGGTTCTAGATAAGTTAGGTTCGAATCCTAGTGTTATTGAAATAGAATTCACAGACGAGGTCGGTACTGGATTGGGACCTACACTTGAGTTTTATGCTAGTGTTTCTCATTTATTTGCAAAAAAGAAGTTAGGAATCTGGAGACAGGATCAAGAGGATTATGAAAATAAAAGTGAAGAGTATGTCCAGAACAAAGCTGGTTTATTCCCTGAACCTTTGAACTCCAACGATCCTGAATACTCCACCAAGCTGGACCATTTCAAATATATCGGGAAGTTCGTTGCTAGGGCATTATTAGATAATAGAATTGTTGATATGAATTTCAACAGGTTATTTTTTGAGTTGGCGGAATCTGAGATAAACGATCCAGATTTTAAGATCTCTCCAATTGTCGCATTTGAGAAATTTAAATATGTCGATAAGAGACTTTATGACTCTTTGAAGTTCATGAGGCAAAACAAATCCCAAATTGATGATTTAGAAATAACATTCACATTACCTGGTCGTGATGACTATGAATTGATTGAAAATGGTGCTGATATTCAAGTTACTAGTGAAAACATCGATGAATATATCGATAAAGTTGTTGATGTTTCTATCGGTTCTGGCGTTAAGGAGCAAATTGAAGCTTTTATCGTTGGGTTTTCTGAAGTTTTCCCGTTCTTCTCTATGACTATATTTTCAGCGGATGAATTAGTGCAGCTGTTAGGTAGATCTGAAGAAGATTGGTCGTACGAAACATTGATTTCATCAATCCATGCAGCTCATGGATATAGTTTAGACTCGAAGTCAGTTCAGAGTTTAATAGCATCAATGGTAAAATTCGACGATACAAAACGTCGTTTGTTCTTGCAGTTCTTAACAGGTTCCCCAAGATTACCAATTGGAGGATTCAAGAAATTAAAACCTGATTTTACAGTTGTTTTGAAACGTCCAGAAGATGGATTGAAAGCTGATGATTATTTGCCTAGTGTCATGACTTGTGCGAATTATTTGAAATTACCAGATTACAGCTCTGCGGAGATGTTTGAACAGAGACTAGACCAGGCGATAAAGGAGGGTGCAGGAAGCTTTCTCCTATCCTGAGACGGTTTATATAACAACGTTGAAATATAAAATGTTCTGCTGTTGTTGAAGCTTAAGTCGGAACGTAGTGATTTAAGTATTACGCCGGAACCGCTTCGTAAAGTCCGAAAGCACATTTTCACATGAGATCACATATGAACTTGCTCGAGAGTTGCGAGATAAATGAGCTAACTTCCTCAACATATCCTCTGTAGAGCCCCAACGTCACATAGTGCAACATTCATTGGGCTCTTGATAGCCAAAGAGTCGCCTCTATTCGGCAAAAAACTCTCAATTTTCTTTTTCTGGCGCATTTTGGCAAAAATCTAGTGCGAAATTCAGGAACGAAAATGGAAAAAAAGCGACGGAAAAAAAAAACATAACAACGGCAACCAATAAATAAACACCATCAAAAGACCTCCACCAGCCCAGTTTCAAGCGTGTTCGCACAAGTAATAACACCTCGACGCTGTGTCATAACTGGATAGCCACAACTATCTCAATTTAGCCGTTGATACGCTGTGTGTCTTACATCACTACGTTCAGATCAGCGCAAGACGAGATATATCAGTCACAGCTGCCAACTCACCACGAGGGTAACTAGGTATATTGTTACTCAAACTCAATTTTAGCACAGTGTCATAAATCACTGTTTGGTGCCTATATTCGTTTTTAATTAAAACGTCCTTAGAGCCCTGTCCATTCATTTCCACACGTTAATCTTATTCAGTACAGAGAAAGAGTACCTTCCTCCCCCGATTTTATTTATTGAGACGTGTTTATCTGCTCAATCGATAAGATGACTTCCGAAGGTGCTATAACGACTGATGGCTCGTTCCACAGTACACTCTCTCAAATAATGAACGATACTGAGTCCGCTGTTAGCCAAGATGAGGCCAACATTTCCAAGGACCATAATACACCCTTTGAAAAACCACAGACATTAGATGGCTCAGTCTTGAATGACACTGTCAGTATCACTGATGAGTCTATCAATACTCTAAACACTCCAAAGGCATCCCACACGGATTTGAATGAAACATTATCGCCTAGTGCATTGCCACGAATGCCTGGTACTTTGAATGTCAATGCATTGAAAAGTTCTCAAGAGTCAGCTGGTCCAGATACTGATATTTCCATAAAAGATGTCGACCAGGAAGAAGACAAGGAAAACGGAGATGAAGAGGATAGCCAAGAAAGTAATGGCAAGACCTTAGACCCGGGCAAGCCAAGTCTCAATGATATCAGAGTCAGTGAAATCATCAATTCGCTAGATGAACCAATTGATTTCAAAAGGGTTTCAACCATGTCTGAAGACTCCAGTGCTTCTGAGAACTTTGAAAGCACTGTGAATTCGCCTCTGGATAACGTTGAATCCGAAAGATTCAACAACTCTGATATATCACAGGATGTAAACGAAGAGATCAAAGAGGGATCTGCCTCGAATGACTCTGATTTACGGCTGGGAAAGACAGCGGATACTTCTGTTGATGATACTACTTTAAAACCTAGTGAAGAAAAACTAGAATCAGAGGAAAAGATAATTGAAGCCGATAAATCTGTTACTGAGGGGCCGATTGTTGGATTGCTGGAACCCGTTTCAATTCGTCAGACTAAAGACTACTCAGATTCTCCTGATACTGGCTATCAAGAGCTGAGAAGTGCTGCTTCAAATCAACTACAAACATCAACGTTTGAAGACGTTGCAGCTCAAGAGTTGGAGGTACATGACGCGGAATCTAATAATTTGGAAGATCTTCAAAATACTGCTTCATCTTCAAATTTTGAACATGGTATAATAGATGATTTCATGGCAAGTTCGGAAGAATTAGCAAGTGTCAAGACTAAATCGAAGATATCGATAGATAATGACGCTTCTGGTGAAGCATTTGAAAAACCAATCGCCACATCATCCAATATCAACATTTCCAGTCTGAATTCAAGTATCAATGGGATTTCAGATGAAGTTGGAAATGTGACGATAACAGAAGAACGTGATGACGAGCACTCATTGGATGAGTTTGTTTCTCCTAGTGACAATTCCAATTCGTTTAGTTCGAAAGGGAACACATTTTCAAAGGTTTCTGGCAGTTCCAGTGGATCTTTAGTTGCCTCAAATACGAAGATTGAGAACAACAAAAACTCTGAATATTCCAAGCCTAATGACTATAACAATAGATCACTTTCAAACCCATTAGTTGCTACACCTTTATCACATTCTAACCCAACATTGTCAAAATCGTCAATAAGGTCTTCAAGTACTCCTTACACTAATGCTTCTACTAAAAGAAAGAGTGGTAATAAAGTTAAGGGTGTTCTCACAAGCATTGTCAATAGTATGAGAGGTTCAAACTCGCATTCTCAAGAATCTAATAGAAACTCAGCTTCCTCTTCTTCAAGTCTCAAAATTTCTACTCCTTATGATGCCAAACATGTGCACCATGTTGGTGTTGATAAAGATGGTCAGTACACGGGATTACCTGAAGAGTGGGAAAAGCTATTGACTTCCAGTGGTATTACTAAAGTTGAACAAGAGAGAAATCCACAGGCTGTGATGGATATTGTTGCATTTTATCAAGACCAAACAAAGAACCCTGAGGAGAAAGTGTTCAAGAAGTTCAACCAAGCAAGCACTAAGCTCATTTCAACACAATCTTTCAGAACTCCAAAGACAACACAGGCGCGTTTCACGCCTCAATCTCAGCAGCAATCACAATTTCAAACTCCAAGACAAGCACCACCAACCCCATCATTATACAGCACACCCAATGCAGAATCGGCTAAAGATAAACAGTTCATTCCATCAAGACCTGCTCCAAGGCCACCACCTGAGGCGTCTAACTCTCCAAGTGTCGTGTCTCCCTTGTCTAGAAATGTTTCAATTAAATCTGCTTATTCAACACCAAGTGCTTCTAATAACCAGAGGTTTTCACCGCAAAGAGCTGCGCCTCTACCCCCAAGAGCCCCTCCCCCGATTCCACAAAGCTACAATAGTAATGAGCATCCACTGAATGAGAAAAAGATTCAAGAACAACACCAGCATTCACCTCGTACTTCACCTGCACCAGCCCCAGCTCCACCGCCTCATCGCGAAGCTCGAGAAGAGGATCATTCACAGCAGCAACCACCTCAAGTACCTTCCAAATCTCAACAACCAGTGAGAGATCCTCAACAAGCTGCTCTACTAGCACAACGTAAGAAAGAGGAGAAGAGAAAGAGAAACGCTCAAGTGTATGCCAAATTGGCTACGATTTGTACAGAGGGAGATCCTTCGAGGCTTTACAGGAACTTGGTCAAGATTGGACAAGGTGCCTCGGGAGGTGTCTATACCGCTTACGAAGTTGGTAGCAACTTGAGTGTTGCTATCAAGCAAATGAACCTTGAACAACAGCCAAAGAAGGAGCTAATCATCAATGAGATTTTAGTGATGAGAGGGTCCAGACATAAAAACATTGTCAACTTCATCGATTCCTACTTATTGAAAGGTGACTTGTGGGTTGTTATGGAATACATGGAAGGTGGGTCATTGACAGATGTGGTTACACATAGTGTCATGACGGAGGGACAAATTGGTGCTGTTTCCAGAGAGACTTTGAAGGGGTTGAAGTTTTTGCACTCTAAGGGTGTTATTCATAGAGATATCAAATCTGATAACATTTTGCTATCAATGAGTGGTGATATCAAATTAACCGATTTTGGATTCTGTGCACAGATTAATGAGGTCAATTTGAAGAGAACGACAATGGTGGGGACTCCGTACTGGATGGCACCTGAAGTTGTTTCAAGAAAAGAATATGGTCCAAAAGTCGATATTTGGTCATTAGGGATCATGATTATTGAAATGATTGAAGGTGAGCCTCCATACCTGAATGAAACTCCATTAAGGGCCTTGTATTTGATTGCCACGAACGGAACACCAAATTTGAAAGATCCAGAAAGTCTTAGTAACACATTGAGAAACTTCTTGAGTTGGACCTTACAGGTGGATCCGGAAAAGAGAGCGGATTCCACCGAGTTATTGAATGATAGATTCATTACGGAGGCTGACGATGTTTCTAGTTTAGCACCATTGGTGAAAATCGCAAGAATAAAGAAAATTTCCGAACAGGAAGAGGATGACATGGATATGTGATCTGCGTGGGTTTGATTAATTTTATTATATTGCATTGTATTGTGTTATTAAGGTGATTCGATTTCCCCATTTGGGGGTTTTGCTTATTTAGCCATGTCATTTGTTATTTAAAATAGGACATTATATACTTCGCGCAATTGTCGTAGATTGTAGATGTGTGTATTTACGACAAAAATTCAAGATTATTAAAAAGGTGTATGTTCCTATACACACACCATGTATTGGAAGTAATAGTACAAACAAAATAGAAACAAATCATAAAACCAGCAATAAAATAACTCCATAAAGCAACAGATACTCCAAAAATCCCCTACTGTCCTAGCGCTAGCAGCAAATCAATCCACTACTACCCAACGAATGTAAATCAACTCAAAAAGCACAATCAAAAAGGACAATCAAGAATTAAAATCATTCTTCATCCCAATCATCAACATCATGACCTCTTGTCTGAACAAAGAACAAAGTGGCATCCTTTTTCCCCTTATTAACAAACTGATAAAAATTACCCATTGGAACCTCCAAGCTACAACCTTTTTTGATCAGAAACACATTACCAGACAGAGTCACCTCGATAACGCCCGAAATGCAATAAAAGACAAAATAAGTCGTATCTGTACTCTTCAACGATTTCACCCCATTTGGAGGAATCAACATCATCCCCGCAGCGATGAATTCCCTGTTCTTATCGAATAGAATAGCAAGTTTGAAATTATCCTGATCAGCAATGATCGAGTTACTGAAATTTTCCGTGCCCGGTGCCCACGCTATCAGTCTATTGGATTTTACATCTGATCCATGACCTTCAAAAGTATCCACTTTGAGAAACCCATTCCTTAGCCATTCAGAACCCTTCAATTCACCACGCTGGACACGGCCTTCTTCCAAATCATCAGGTTCCTTGTTTTCTTCTTCTGCATCATCATTGCCATCGTTTTCATCCTCCTCTGCAAGAGAGTTGAGCTGAGGTCTGGTGATCTTCGGCTTTCTTGTTCTTGATGGGACACGAGAAGTCTGCCTGGAAGGTCTCTTGGAACTTGGCTTAGATGGTGCTCTTGATCTCTTAGGTGGTTCAGGAACTTCATCAACTGTGATAATTTCTTTCAAACTGGGAACAATCTGCTCCTTTCTGTTCTTTTCGTAAACTGCTCTTTCATTTCTCCAAAATGCCAAAGGTGGTATTCTGACTCTGGACGACCTCCTCGTTGGTTGTTCAGCTGGCTTGTTGCTCTTTGATATTGAGCGGGATTGCTGTTTCCTCAGCTGATCAACGTCAATTTTATGCTGTCTTGAGCCAGGCGATGTAAATACAGACCTCTGAAATTTATTCTGTCTTCCGTTCTTGGATGGTTGAGGTGGTAATGGTCTATTTGAATCTGACTCTGAATCAGCGGAAATCGATCTCTTACGGTTCTTCCCCGAGATTAATGCTAACGATTCGTCACCTTCACTTTCTTCGTTAACTGTAGAAGGTTCCTGACTCGATTCTTCACTAGGTTCTTCGTCGTCGACGTTATTATCATTTTGATCCTGCTTATAATCATCATCTTCGAAACTATCATCATCAGAAACAGAGGAAGAGTCACCGTCACTGGGGAGGTCTTGGTGTTGTCTTGATTTGTTCAATGCGATGCTTTTGGACAATGAAGCTATTTTCCTAGAGGATGGCCGCAATGGAGAGTCTAAGATCGACTTCAGTGGTGATTCAATAACTGGTTCCTCAATTACTTTGTTGTATTGCTTTGGTGTTGATGAAACCGAATAATGTCTCGAGGATGATTTATTTGAAGTGGATCGAACAGTCATATTTCTTTCCAATTCCAAATGCCGCTGCTCAATTGACTTTTCTCGGGCCTTGTTGTAGGATTCCTCATCGCTAGAGATAAACAGCTTCTCACCTTTACTTCTTGAAGGTTTTCTAGGAGGATTGGGTACCGGTACTCGCTGGTCATCATCAGGAAAGCTTATGTCATATCCGTAGTCATCATCATCATTCTGTTGCGGTTCGTTGACAAGTCTAATCACACCTTTCGACTCATCATCTATATCCATATCATCACCGTTATCCTGGTCCTCGACAGTATCAAGAACCATTGGTTCCTCATATGCATCGGTGAACAAGTCCTCATCACCACGCGAACCACGGGATGGTCTTGCCGGTAAGGGAGATTGCAATGGGGAGTTCCGTATGATCTCTCTTTGAGAGGAGCTAGGCCTTGACCTCTCTGCAGGAAATATTATTCTACCGTTCTGCCCCTGAGGCGGGTTCGTGATATTAGAAGTGGCAGTTGGTTGAGTTGATTGTGATGGCTGTAATGCATGCGAAGGTTGTTGCTGAATCTGTGTCGTTTGGTCGTCCCTGAAAAAATCTTCCACGTCTTCCATGTTATTCTCATCTCTTCTGACATTCTCTTTGGCTTTAAGCCCAGTCTTCCGAGATCTGACACCGATTTCAGAGAAATCCATGGAGTCCTTTATTTGTTATGATGGAAAATGTAAATGGGGAAATCGTGTCGGGTTTGAAGTTGAAGGGCAGTCCGTAGAAGAGGGTGATTCTCTAGAATACGAGGTGGCTGTGGATAAGAGAGCCCAACACTATAGCACTATCAACAGCGGAAACCAGCGGCAAACAATTAGTCTTAATTTGAAGATCCGGTTCGTTTGTTATTGTTTTTGTTGTTTTGTTTTTGTTTTTTTTGTTTCAGAAGGCGCGACTTCCGGGACAACCACAGAAATTGCTTATGTAATTTTCGTATTTTGGAGCCGCATTTCCGGTTGACTCTAGCTCTATATGCTATCAATTCTACCAATTGATGATGATCAATGGTTGAGATGTATAGGTAGCGACTATCCTTGGGTTGATTTGTCAAGGGAAATTAGTTAAATCCCATTCTTGAAAGGTAAAGTCGTTTAATTTACGTGTAAATTCGGATCAGGAACATGGCCATACGCGAACATGAATTAAGTGCTGCTACATAGTCAAACTCATAAGCTTCGGGCCTAGGTTTCAAAGCAAGTCTATGTAACAGAAAGAAATTCTTTCTGTTTAACTCGAATCTTGTGTAAATGGAATCCCATACTTTACTAGCTTTACAATTCTTTGTGCTGAGTTTTCGCTTTACTATACGCTAGTCATTCTCTTGAAATTCAGGATATGATGGGCGTTTTGCTCATTGTTCCATGGATTGATTTCTTGTGTCATTATTGATCCATGGCTTACGGATGGGATCATCGTTAGGCGAATGTATTTGATATCTCTAGCGAATAACTTTGCTGATTGTCCAATGTCCTGTAAGTCAAAATAAACATTCTTCACATACGACTAATCCAGACTTAACCACGATTGCATAGAATTGAACCAAATTCCAGTAGTTCGGCTGTGATCATAAAAAAACTGCAAATATTAGTCTTAGAACTCATTTAGAGCGCATATAATTACCTCTAATCAACAGTCTTTTCAGATCTCATGTCAACAGTATACTTAAACGATAAAATAAACTCATCTAATTAAACTTGACATTATTGTTCTGTGGGAGCTGAGAAGAATATTGAGGCGGCTGGACACGAAAATGGCGAATTGCCATGTCGGTTCTTATGACAGTTCAGCTAGAGACTCAAATCTCTCTCGGATTCAGGTTTGAAATATGTGAATGTTGATCTAAAGTCATTCTACAGTTAGACAGCCATATGATCACCAAAGGTTCATTCATGGTTTGTTGACACCCACCATGAGAACTGAATTCACTAACCTGGAGACTCCGAGGTTGAGACTACGTGTCACTACATAATTGCAGTCAAATGACGAGGCATATGTGTGAAACAAAGGTCCTCTAGGGGAATTGGGGCATGTCTTTTACTGCACCCCTCCTTTTGCGTATATCGTGAGAGGTATTCCCGTGGGCGTTTCGGTGAATGTTTGAAGTATCTATGATCAATTTGGATGGTCGTATACAAGGGCAGTGTAGATAACCCATGGTCTGAATCTCTACTGCTAAACTTCCCGCTGGAAGGTTACATACAAGGTCTATTGTTTCAGCGTCTTGGTTGTTTTGTTTTACTATTAGAGTCTTTGAATTCACTATACAAACACGCCAAAAGGACCCCGCATACGATTGCTGTGACATGCATATCCGATTCTGTCACCGGCACAAACGCAGCCTCCGAGTAATCCTTGTGGGTCTTCAACTATTGACAGTTCAGTTATCAGACAGTCACATACATACAGGTGAGGGGAATATCCTCATTCCTCGCTCCACAGTGGTCCTAAAGAACAAACACGACACGACATAGCTACTACATAACAACAGCAAAAAACGTGTATACTATTTTGAAACATCAAATATAAAACATAAAACATAAAACCAGAGAGACATAAATCAATCAATCAAGTACTCTTCTCCTTCTTTTTCAACTCCGCTAATCTCAGGGCCTCGTCGTTGATCTGTTTAGTATCCTTCACAACGTCATTGTAAAACTGTTCAATTCTCGACCCGACACCGGTATTCAACGCCTTGTTGATATACTTGCTGATTCCTAGCTTCTTATCCAAGGCTTCACCCTTGGTGTGAACATCGTACTTCTCGTCGACATCCTTCAAGAACTTTTGGAACTTCTCAGAGAGTCCATTCTTGTTATCGTACTCAATTGCCTTTTGCAACAATGGGTCCCCGAGAACATAGCCCTGACTCAAGTACTCGGCAAAGATTTGAGCCTTTGGCTTCAACTCCTGTGCGATATCCTCATCGCCTTCACCAGCGGCAGCGCCAGCGCCCTCAGAAGATAAACCAGTGACGTCGATCACGGCATCGGTACCTTTAGCCTTCTCCAGCCTCTTCTCAACATCGGCCGGTTTCTCCAAGTAGGCAGGAGGACCACTAGCGTCAATTGCGTTTTCTGGACCGCCGCCTGGACCTTCTGTGAATTCAAGGATCTTAACCTTGGACCCATTCAATTCAGCTCCGTTAAGTAGCAATGCAGTGGCTTTGGCACTTGCGGATTCAAAAGTCACGAGGAAGTTCTTCTCGCCCTCGTAGCCAGACAGTTGCAATGAGTCGTCAATGCGTTGAATTCTGCCGCAAAACTCAAAGAATTTCTGGACTTGCTGCTTGGTGGTGGACTCTGATAGATTGGAAGCGAGGATACTGGTCATTTTGTTAATTGTCTCAATATTCGATACAGGATAATATTACATGTCTGTTTTTAAAGGGGAAGCCTCGGCTTTTTATATAATTTTTTGTGTCAGGTTTTTTTTTCATTATTATACATGTTTGCTATTTAGAGAGATTGCTTAAACTGCATGCACCATTATATCAAAAGAACAAACAAAAGAACAAACAAAAGAACAAACAAAAGAACAAAAGAACTTTAAAGAATATCAAAGAGCATTTAATTTTTCAAGTCTATTTACCAATATATACATACACGATCACAACAAGGTCTCACCTAGGGCACATTTAGCCACTGCGACACCGGCACTAATTGTGTCCAGGACGTGTCCCTCGTGGCTGGCCAAGTCTGGGTTACATTCAACCACATCCAAGGCAATCAAGTTGCCCGATTCAGCGATTCTTTCTGCAACGAACAAACCTTCTCTGAGGGTTAATCCACCTCTGACAGGTGTCCCTGTGGCAGGAACGAACAATGGATCAATGGCATCGACGTCGTAACTTAGATGAATTGGAGTGTTGCTGTCACCACCTGAAATCGCGTCAAGGGCCAATTCGACAACTTTGTTGATTCCGTACTTGTCAACATGGTACATTGAAAATGCGGCAATTCCTAAATCTTTCAGTATCTTACGTTCGCCAGCGTCAATGTCTCTTAGTCCAATGTATGCAATCTTGTTTGGTTTCAAAACGCTAGGAACCCATTTCAACTGTGGTGGGCAGTGTTCTGGGTCTAATCCCATAAGGAAAGAGACTGGACAACCGTGCAAGTTTCCTGATTCTGTCGTTGATGGAGTGTTGATATCGGCATGGGCATCGATCCATAATAGACCTGCATTTGGGTATTTTTGGAAAGAGGCTGAAACTGTGCCGATTGCAATCGAGTGATCACCACCTAACGTGACAGGCAAGCCGTTTTCGACATGGACTTGCTTAACTGCATCATGAATACGCTTGGTAGCATCGCTGACTAGTTCCGGGTATTTGCTGTTCTCGTAGACATCCGTCTTGACGGTGTCAATCTTTCTCTGTTCATAGTCGATTCCCTTTAATGGCTCCGTGACTGAGGTTTCCCAGCCTAACTGTTGGATTTCTTCTTGGACACCGTGGTTGAGGAGGAACTCTGGTCCCTTCTCGACACCGGACTTTGGCTGGCCACCTGAGAATGGGGCGAGAACCAAAGTGGCCTTCTTTTGAGAGAAGTATTGGTAGTGTGCTGATATTACAGTGTTAGTTAGTCGTTGATACGCTTATAGCTTATATATGGAAGGACAAGACATACGTTGTTGATCGTAAATGTTGAAAGCGGTCATCGTTGCAGCGGTTTGTAGTTATCTTACAACAGGTCAAAGTGGGAGCATACGAAAACGGGATTGTCACGGGTTTATATACACCGTGGGGCGGGCGATGGCATTCGCTGTCAATGTCACTTAACTGTTGATGTTGTGCGTGTGCTGAGTCAGCTGTGACACTAAGTGATAAAAAAAGCGAGTTTCTTACGGCGGTGATACTTTGATATTTGATATTTGATACTTTGATACTTTGATATCTGTAATTGATACATACCTTGGTGGGTAATGTGGTAATGTGGCGTGGTATTTCTCTATCTAGCTGGCCCTGGCCCTGGCCACGTAGTGCTGATCGACCTCCTTATCACAGGTGCCTCGGACCTCACAGTCTCTCAGGTTGACGACAAAGTCACCCTCCGCGTAGTGCAGCGAGTCTCCGCCCGAGCTCTCAACGACACTGTACAGGGATGCAATTGTTCTGGCAGGCACGATACCGGTTCTTCCTAGGAACACTGGGTGCCATTGCAGCAAGTGTAGTAGCGAGTCTTCGATCTTGTTGACAAAGCCGTGGTACTTTCTAAACAGCGAGTCCGACCAGAATTCGAGCAGTGCCTTCGCGAAGAAGGAATTCTTGAATATGAACGAATCAGCGTTCAAGTCCTGGTCCATTTGTGTGATGAGGAACTCCGCCTCGGATGCCAACTGGTTCTTAAACGTATGGATGATCCCCTTTGGTGGGATCAACGGTTGATCTCTCATCAGGATCGGGCTCAACACGTCCTCATTCAACAAATACTTCAACAAATCAACATCGTACTTCATGATCATCGAGTTGTCATGCAAGTACCAGAAATATTTCGCCTTTGGGAACGCATACATTGCATTTCTCAAGATAGATAACCTAGCAACGGATTTATAATCGTTTTTCTCACCAGGTTGTAAAATTGGTAAAAATTCCTGCACCCATCTGACATAGATCCCGTACTTTTGCGCCTCTGCGTAGTTCACCCTGTTCTGTACAATATTGACCAAATGGGACAACTCATTTGTTTCAAAATCAATACCTGTGACGATAACAACCTCCGGCGAATTTGGCCCATCAAATTTCAACTTCCCATGATTCAAAAAGGAGTTCGTAGCCTTAGCCAGCTGATCAGGCTCGTCAGTCAGCTTGTTATTAAGCTTCTGGTCAGCTTCACTTAAGCTCTCAGCATAGTAGTATTTCTTCTCTTGCTTGTTATCTGTCGTGACTTGAAATAGCGAATCAACTGTTAGTTCCCTCAAAAGCGGAGCGTCTTCAATATTAGGGAAGATCAACGCTGATTTGGTCAAGATATCGTTCTTGTAGTAGCCATGGTGCTTGATGTAATCTTTTTGATTGGACTTGCCAAAGGCGAACAGAGATCGAGCAGCGGCACCTGGCGATGTCAGCTTGGAAATGACAAGCAAGGCGACCACCAGGCAAGTGATCACTGCTGCTATGCGCCTGTAGTGGCGCTGGACGGCGACATAGAGCCTGTTCTGCCTCTGTGGCTTGAACTTGCCGTTGTACGTGAGCTGCATCCTCCTTGTTGCGTGGGAATCAGAGGTAAGTCACCAGTAAACACAACAAACACTGAGCGTAACTGAGTACCTGAATAGCTGAATAACTGAAGTAAACACTGCAAAAAGAAGAAAGAGTTCGCGGGCGCCGTGGGTTGACTTCCCGATCGGGAAACACCGAGCGACACCACCACTACTACTACTACGGTTAATTAATTAATTAGCTGCTATCTATCTATACCCTTATGCTGCACTGCACTAAACGAAACTAAACACTACTTCCTCCTACTCCTCATCAGAATCACTGTCAGCACCGTCCAGCAGCTTCTTCTCGATCTCCTCCACAGCAGCCCCATTGCCAGCACTCTCGCTCGCCTCACGCTGCATCTCCTCCGTCAGCCATCCGTTCACCTCGTCTTGCAGCACAGTCAGTCTCGCCCTCAGTACAGACACTGGGTTCTGTGGGTTGAACTCACTTGGACGGTCCTTGTCCACTATCCCTGCATTCAGAACGTACTCAGATGGACCCGTCGTCTGCCCATTCGTCGTCAGCTGCGATATTGGTGTGTCCGTTGTCGAGAACACTTTCGTTGTTTCCCCATTACGGTACTCCCCCTGTGGATATAGTTCACTCTGCCCAGTCATTAGCTAGCACCTGTCTGGATCCGCAGTGTGTTGCGAGAGAGCTTTTACTTATTACTTATTACGTATTTGTACTGTATTGTGTTGTATTCCGGGGGCAGAGGGATGCCCCTCCCCGGATCTCGCCCTTCTTGTCCATGAAATTTTTTCTTTCCTCAACGAATAAGTGTGCTATGCCAACAAGTGCTACCTGCAGTCTCCAGAGCCCCTCCCCATCATGCCAGGCCAATCATACCTCGTTGTCGACAGCGCACTGTCTGACTCAGTCCTTGAGCTCGCTACCGTCATCGACCACTACAACCCGGGCACAGACTACGTTGCTAAAGTCAACTCTTTTGTCATCGAATCACAATCACAAGCTGAAGAAGAAAATGAAGATGAAGAGGAGGATGAAGATGAAGAAGTCCAGTTTGACAGTGGGCTATACACTGAGCTTGCTACCACTACACAGCAGTACTTGTTGTCCATCCCGGACAAGGAACTGGAACCAATCGCTAACTTGATCACTTACATCTTTTCATTTGTTCCGGAATCATTTGAGACTTTGACAAAGACCTTCTTGACTAAATTGATCAGTGTCTTGGAGTTGTCTGCATCTTTGAACAAGAAAAAATACATCAAATCAATGGCCGTGCTATCCATCTTATCCAACCTTTTCAACTTTATAGAGGTTGCAAACTATGATTTCAAAAACTTTATCTTGGAACAGATTTTGAAGATTGTTGAATTTGTCCAAAACAGCGATTTACTACAGGGTTTGAACCTTGAGGAGCTTTTAATCGCCGAGGATGGCCAACATGGCGATTCAAAACTAGCTAAGGCTAACTTGATCAAATATTCTGAATTGATCTCTCAAATCGATGAATTTAAATCATTACAAGCATTAGAATTAATCATCAACAAGATTGACTCATCTGACAGTGACATCATCAACAAATACTTACAAAACTCTTTGAACTCAACTACTCAGATTGATCTATCAAATATTTTAAAAAGTTCTAAAATCACATCATCCTCCTCATCATCATCCACCACAACTGAATTGATCTCATTAATCACAAAATATCAACAATCCTCTCCATCTGAGTTCTCCGCCGTGTTGTCCTCAGCATCCACCAAAGACCTAAACAAGGACTTGATCGCCACAAAGAACAAGTACTTAGCTTTATCCAAACTTGCCTTTGCGTCAAAGGATTCAATCATCTCATACGCTGATCTATCATCCAAGCTTTCAATCACCTCAACAGCAGAATTAGAAAAATTCATCATCTTAGCCATCCACAACAAGGTCATCCAGGCGAAACTTTCACAATCTGAAGAACACGTGAAAGTGTACAACACCCTGTTGATCTCTAACGATTTGACAACTGGAGACTGGACTGAGATTAAGAATAATTTGAACGAATGGAAACTGAAATTGAAAGACATCAAGTCGTTGATTGACTCCTCGAGAAAGAAAGTCACTTTAAAGGCTTAATTAAGCAAGCAAACTGTGTAAATTAATAAAAATACTGCCCACAATATCTCCATGGTTATTTTTTTAGTAGTTATTACTTCCTTCCTTTGTTATTATTACACACACAGTGACATAATTGCGTGCAATTTAAATGATTGATTACTGGGAATTAACATTAACAGTAAAACTTCAACAAATATCTATCTCTCTAGTACGTGAAATGTTAACAAGTATCTAACCTCAAATACGAAGCATACAACAATGCTAAAATCTCGATCCAATCAAAATGACACACAGTAAGAAACAATAATATGATGAAACGCTCGAGGAGTCCAGTCACGTTCCTGGGCGCATGACCCCGACGCGAAACGCGCTTTTATTTTCCCGGATTTCCGCGTTTCCGCAGGGGGCGTCCATGTTTTGATTTGTCTGTTTTTGTGTTTTTATGTGTGTTCTTGTGTGTGTATGTTCCTGCGAACGAACACAGGCAGGTGGTCTGGACTCTGGACTCTGTGCATAGCGTGTTTTGTTCCAATATTGCCTTGGTTTTACATACAGGCCTCGCATGAAGAGAGAGAAAAAAAAAATAGATAGACTCATATTCATTCACTCTTCCTTCCGTTCCTCTCACTAGTGGCACTTACTTGCTGAATTACTATTAGAAGCCGATCAACTATGAGCTTCGTCATTCATTCAGACGAAGACCATTGCAATGGACTCCAGCTATGGATATCTGACTTGAAAACAACAGAGGATGCATACAAATCACAAATCCTTAACCTGTTGACTTGTCTGTCCGCGACCACAAGCACCCATATTTACTCTATCACAAAGACAACGGCATCGGCACCGTCATCACAGGTGTCCATGACACGCACGGTTCAAAGACTGGTCGAAATGCATAATGAGCTGAGCAGGTTTCTGTTTGAAGGCTTCAGTGTCAGTGGGTTCATGCGCTGGTTGGAAAAGGTCATCCCTGTCTACGTTAGATTCGTTGGCGAATATAAATTAACTCAGGATATGATTGAGATGGAGGTGCAGCATATGAAGCAACCGTTGATTAGAGTCAATCAACTATACAAGAAGATGAAAAGTTTGAGAGATTTGGTGGAGATTGATGAAGTCACAATGCTTAAGCTTAAGAGATTATTGAGCATGGCAAAGGATAAGGATGAGGCTGAAAATTTGAACTTGGATTTGAACGATTTCTCCTTTGGTGATGTTATGGAGTTGGAAAATAACGAATTCAAGAAAACTTTACAATACTTTAAGATAAATGATATCTTAGCAAGAGACTATTTTGAGTTTAAATTAGTTCATTCATCAGGAAAATTCGACAAGTTTCAGATTGTGGAAGTTTTCAAATTGAAACAGAACCATTTAGCTATTTGCTCCATCAAGAGAAAAGGTGGTAGATCTTTAATGTTCCCATTGCTGAAAATCAACGAATTTTCAATTGGACGTAATGATGTTAGTTCTATCCATTTATTTAAGGAGCTAGAGGATGAAAAATTGGAGTTGTTCTTACAGTGTCCCGATGCTAAGCAGATGGTTAAATGGAACGGGTTGATTTCACAGTTGAAGAATTCGTCAAACGATTTCAATAACAGATTTGAAAATCTAGAGAAAATGAAGAGTAACAAGATCGGTTGCGGTTTGCAAATAGAAGAACCAATACCTAATACATTAAGAAAATCTTCCGCAATCCTTGCCAGACATGATTCATTGACTGAATCTTTAAGCAAATCTATACTGCATGATATTTCCAATTTGCCTAATCTTCTACCAACACCAACATCAACATCAACATCAACATCAACGCCACCTTCATCATCAATATCATCATCATCGTCAGTAAAAGTTGAAGAGTTCAATTCATCAGCTATATCATTACCAATCTTAACCAAGAAGTCTAACAAAGATTTGAACTTGAACGAAACCTTGAACAAATCAACTACTGAAATCCAAGATAAATTCGACAAATACAAAACTCCGTTAGAGTTTGAAAAGTCAAAGACATTGAAGAAGAGAAAATCAATCTTTAACATCTTCAAGAAATCAGCTGAGCCAAATTTCGATATATTTGTTAAGAAACCATCAACGACATCAATCAAATCACCAACCACTATTGCGCCTCAGGTGTCACCTTCTTTATCAAATGAATCGATTTATAAACCAAGAGAAACCATGGCTTCACTGAACAGAAATTATAAAAAATTGGCGATTAACACAAGCATAACCCGCCAACCTATTTCTGAACCAGAATTACCTTCACCATTCAGTAACAACACATCACTTTCATCTAATAGACAATTAACTAATGAAGAGGAATTGTTGCTGAGCTCATCAAATGTTATTAAAGTGGTGAAAAACTCTGTGATCTTATCCAAATGGAGTGCAAAGATAAACAAATGGGAGATCATCGGTTCTGATAACATCCAAAACAATACTTTGAAATTCCTCAGTACTGAAACTACAAAGGAATTCTCACTGTCATTTCATTCTACAGATTCCAAGATTCCAAATTTACTCGTACCATTGAGTAATAAATTTACCACTGTTTCCAAATCAACAGCAAGAGATTTACAAATACGTTGTTTGGAATCCATTAACAGTGCATCCAAAATCACATTAACTATACGTTGCATGAACGTCTCCACAATGAATGAAATCTATGATCAATTTGAAAAAATACGGAATTTCAACGATGATAAATCAATCTTGAAGATCAGTGATTCTTACGATTCTGGGATTTTCGATATGGAAAAACCATCAAACTCATCATCAATGAGTTCATTCTCAAATTTACAGGATGATATCATGTCACTTGGTGTTCCTTCAAAATTGAAAAGCGTCTACGGATTAAAACAAGGATCTTTGTCAACCCTAAGTTTATCCACACCAACTTCAGCAAAATCAAACACTTCTTCAATTCAACTTCAAAATCTGCTGCTGAAAAAAGATGTGAAGATTAAACTACATAAACTAGACAGCGATCAAGATTGGATTCCTGTTGCGTTTGGCATATTCTCGATATATTCCAACATCAACAATCCTGAGTTTTCCAAGTTTGAAATACTTTACACTGTTAAAGTTGAAGGGGAACAAAAGATTGATGTTAATGTCAAGAATTCAAACTGTTCAAGAATAGGTAAATCAGGAATTGTGTTCGAATCAGTTGATGAATTCACCGGAGATGAGTTGAAATATTTACTGGAGTTTAGAAACCGTATTGAGTGTACTGAAATTTTTGAATTCCTGGAATGATTGATTGATTGTTGCATTACAATCACTTACTTTTTCCAGCTTATATACAGGTGTGTATTTTTAAGAGTTATATATAATGAAATAGAAGAACTAGATAATCAAATCAAAGAAAACAAAGAAACAATTCTGTAATTTTGTTGTACGAATTTGGCAGTTTTGCCCTACCTACTCTTTTTCCTCAAAGGCCAAGATAGCGGCACTTGAGATACTTCTTCTGATATCTTGATAATCGACATCATGCGTATCCTCAACTTCACCCCATTTCTCAGTCTGATAAATAATCTCTAACGTGGCAGCCTTAGCAATCACCTCTAATGGTTTTTCCAACTCAGTATGGTTGAAATCTTTGCTCTTAGTCACCACGGTCAACAACCCACAGATTAAAGATTTTGCAGTAAGTGTGACTTTCTCCAATGCAACCAAATCGTAATAGTTCAAACTGTTTAAAAACTCAGCTACTTTCTCTCTGGTTTCAGGAGTCTGGGAATTGCCTCTCAATCCGTCCCTGTCTGAGTCCAAGTAAGTCAGCTTGACATCAAAGAACTTCTCCACTTCAGCGATGATAGGTCTGTAGAGGTCCTCCTGTGCTTGACGCAATGCACCTTCATACTCCGCCTTTGGAGAAAAAACCAGCAGTGTGTCAGTGTCTAAGTAACGTAGAAGATCCTGGATGATTGTGTCTCTGCTTCCAACTTTAGCAGCAGCTTCTGGATCACTTGAAGATTGAAGTAGGTCGATCACTCTTGAGGACAATGAAGTTAATGGTAACGTATGTGGTTTGATGTTTGTGGTAGCTAACGAAGTCCATTCATGTTTGATTAAATTGGCAAGAATTGGACGAGTGGCAGGGATGGCTAGTGGGTTTCCAAGCGGGGTGCGCAGCGGTTTAGAATCAAGATGGATTTGCAAAGCTGAACCGTCCGCTGTTGGCTTGACGTCAACTTCGTCCCAGAATCTGGTAAGTGTCTTTGAAAGTCTGTTGGCTTCAGAAACGGTGTTATGCTCGATGGTGGTGTCTCTTCCGAGCGGGGACACCGTGGAGTAGCCTCTGAAGAGCACTCTGTTTCTGACGATTGTTCTAAGCATGTGTTCTGTGGTGAGGGAATACGTGATGCTAAGTGGGTATTAATTAATAAGTGAAAGTTTTTGATTGATCTCGGACATCAAATATATCGATCTATTTGTTCGATCAAATCGTCATTTTAGTATCAGCCACCAACCACACCGCCAATCAATCACTCGCAAACCATGTCAGTCAACCCAGACGCGCTCCAGAGCATCCTCGTTGAGATGGACACACAGCTCAAGCAGAATTCTGCCGCACTCCAAGCTGTCTCTACTCAAATCGCACAGAAAGAAGCCACTGGAAAACTACTGAAGGCAGTTGTATCAGAGATAGAATCCTCCACTGCTGGAGATCCATCTGCTAGTGTATGGGAGGGCGTAGGTAAGGTTTTCGTACAGAGCCCTGTGGAAGATTATACGGCCAAGCTGCAGGCTGACGAGGCGGGTGCCCGTGAACAACTCAAGGCATTGAAGATCAAGAGTGAATACCTAAAGAGCTCTGTTGAAAGAACTGCGAAATCAATGCAAGCTATCCTTACGGGTAAGCAGCAAGAATAACTGTATATTACTGCCCCTCTGTGGCCAAATGTATTACTGTATAGGTGATTCAAAAGGAAACAAACAATCTTCCCCCGGTGTTCTTGTGTTTATACCTCATACTGCGCTGTAGCCTCCCCTCTCACCTGAACCAACAATCTTCTTAAACACTTCCACTGCCAATGCAGGCAACGATTTCAACGTCTCGAGGAAATCATGTGCCGCGTCCTGGAAATCTGCTGGTGTCCTTGAGGAAGATATCCATGCGGTAACAACTATGTAGGACCCAACAACCAACACAATAATGATAAATAACCAAGTGAACCAACCCCAGGACTCATCCGTTTTCTTGGAGTCTCCGTCCTTTGGAGGTACGGGCACTTCCTTGTTTGACTTTAGACATGCGGCAGGCGTGTTCCAGAACAACGTGAAGTCGCCAGCAATATCATTCCAGTCAACCTTGATACCAGCATCTGGATCAGATTCAGCAGCACAATGTAGATTCAACACTGCATTGATCGAGTTCGTTCCCCATGAGGTTTCATCCAAGTCTATCACAACATCTGAATCGTTTGCAGATGTCACTTTATAGTTCAATCCATTGCCAAACGAGATTACTTGCGTCTTTATTGGGTCCTGGCCAGGTAACAGCACCTCCTGCACCCCACAAATCTGAGCATGTTTCGGGCATTCCGGCGTCAGTTCCTCTACTTGATCACAAAGGTTGAAATACCAAGTCACATTGGTCTGGGAAGGGGGAGTGTCATGCAGTTGTGAACTAGCGGTGATTGCGGTGAACACTTCTTTGAATCTGTACTTGTCCAATTGGTCGGCATTACAGTTGATTGCACTCGCAGAGTGTGCGAGCATCACAGCACCAGCCACTGCCTGCTGTGCGAGTCTGGTTAGTAGCATATTTGATCTATAATGCAGCAGTTGCCTCTGTAGAGCTATTAAAAGCACGGGATTTGTTTTGTGTAGAAATCCCAACTGATAAAAAATAAGGAAGAAAAGGGAGAAGCCCTACTTCCTTTTAGTCACGTGGAGATACCGATACGTCACATGACCAAATTACGTAGCCCTATATACAACCCACACACCAACATTCCCCCCTTTTTTTTTTCTTTCTTCCGCAACACAAGGCAGTCGCACCCAAACACCTGCGAAAACGCACCTGCTGTGAAAAATTCCTACACAAATTGTCAAAAATTCCATCAACAACTAGATAATACCCTTAGCTAAAGCCAAACTACATCTTCACAATGGTTCGTTACGGTGCTACTTCCACTAATCCAACTAAGTCAGCCTCTGCTCGTGGTTCTTACTTGCGTGTCTCTTTCAAGAACACCAGAGAAACCGCTCAAGCCATCAACGGTTGGTCTTTAGAAAGAGCTCAAAAATACTTGACCCAAGTTTCCAAACATGAAAGAGCTATCCCATTCAGAAGATACAACTCATCCATCGGTAGAACTGCCCAAGGTAAAGAATTCGGTGTCACCAAAGCCAGATGGCCAGCAAAATCCGTTAAATTTGTTCAAGATTTATTAACCAACGCTGCTTCAAACGCTGACGCCAAAGGTTTAGATCTAACCAAATTATACGTTTCTCACATCCAAGTCAACCATGCTCCAAAACAAAGAAGAAGAACCTTCAGAGCTCACGGTAGAATCAATGCCTACCAATCTACTCCTTCCCATATTGAATTAACTTTGACTGAAAAGGATGAAACCGTTGCTAAAGCTGCCGAAAATGTCGTTGCTAAATTATCATCAAGACAAAGAGGTAGATTAGCTACTCAAAAACGTATCGCTGCTTAAATTTAAATCCATTGATAGAATTCTATTGGTTTAATTTTTTGTTAATTTAATGTGGTTTATATTATAAGTTGTGGGTGTGTTTTTAATGTACAGAAAGAACAAATCATTTTTGTGAAGACAAGAAACAAAACAGGAAGATTTGTAGAAAGATAATTCAGTTGATGGGAAGAGATGAATGAAGTGGATGATTAAGAAAAGATTAATATACCAAACTGGGCTTAAACTCCCTTTAATCCTTATTCCATCTACTTTTTTGAAAGAAAAATACATAATTAAAAATATGCATAAAACTACTATTACTGTAAAACTTGTGTTCTCTGTCCTTCTCTGTTTTAGCTAATAGTAGTCACTGTCTTATCAAGTCTTCCAACCTCTGGGGTTAAAGTACCATGTAAACTCATAACATAAATACTCATCAGCATGATCAAACAATGTAGACCAAAACAGTAAATTAAAAACAGCATTCTGCTAGTCTTGTTGGCCAATATCGCTTTCGCAAAGCTTAGGAAGATTCTCTCTAACGGAGAGAGTTTCGAAGCTATTCTTTCCTGTTCGTGTTGTCTGAATTTAGTCAGTGGATGTAATGACTCTTCATAATTATTCTCAAGTTGATTTTCGGTGATGCTACTGCTGTTGTTGTTGTTGCTGTTATTGTTGTTGAGTCTGTTGACTGGTCCTCTCTGGAAAGATGACAGGTATCTTGTTCTTTCGAACAACTCCGTATTATTCTTCTTCAGTTTAGAGATTTCTAACTTCAGTTCATTTATCGTTATCGTTTGTTTCTTCAACTGTGATTCCAATTCGATGTTTCTTGAACGAAATCTATCCCTTTGTGATGTGATTATAGGCAGCACTGACGATGAATTATGATTATTTGAGTCTTGCTCTTCTTCAATGACACCGCCCGCGATGGAAGACGCAGGGGATAGCCTTCTCGATCCACTTGGATGGCTTGATTTCCTGGTATAACTTGAAATCATACTGACAGTATCAAATTTATTACGGTTTGAAACATCAATGTGATTCAATTCATTCTCCAAGTCTGTATTAGACTTAGTCAATTTATCAATAGTGGCAGTGGATTCGTTCAACTTCTTCTCTAGTGATTTGATCTTGTTTTCAAATTCATCCTGAATGGATCTATATTTGATCAATTCATCGTTTAGCTTCTTGTTTCTGGAGATTAAGATTTCATCTAGTTGATTATCATTAGGTTTTTCAACTTGAGTTCCCTTAACTGGATCCTCATCTGCTTCATCGTCTGAATCTGAATCATCAAATGAATTTTTATTGTCGTTATTGTTTGTTCCAAATGATATTATACGCAGTGTGTTCAACTCATTCTTCAATTCGTCATAGTCTTTCACCCTTTTCAAACTTTGGTTCAATTTCTCATTCTTGTCAGTTAGAGACTGTAAGGATTTAGTCACGCTATTGACTTTGTAGTTAGCAGCTTTATTAAGCTGTTCCAATTGATCTAGCTTGTTCATCAATTGAATGTTCTCGAACTCTAATTGATTCAGCTTGGCCTCATTGGTATTGTCAGAATCATCTTCAACTTTCTTAGTCTTACTCTTCTTCAGTTCACTGAGCAATTCGTCGTTTCTGATAAGGAGCTGGTTGATTCGTTCCTCCTTTAAGTCCAGTTCTTTACTCAACAGGTCATCTTTCTCTTTTTCTTTAATTGCTTCCTCCTCGCGTGACACCTCATTATCTTTCTTTAATTCGCTGACTTCATTCACCTTAAGAATGAAGTTTTCAGACACTGTACACCTATTAGTCAACGAGTCAATCTCGCTCTGGTACTGTTTCAGTAAAGTCTTAAACTCTTTCAACTTCGATTCGTCATCACTCAGCTTCTTAAAGCTCTTCGTATTAGTGGCTAATTCCTTTCTGTTCTGGACAGATTTCAGTTGCAGGGCTTTAATCTCCTGAATCTGTATAGAAAAGTCCACCTCATTCTCTAAAGCGCCGGTGCTGGACCCAGCTACTTCGCCCTGTTCTGCACGAGACATTCCTGCTATCAATGGGCCAGTGCGCCGTTCTATCACTAGCTTCAAGCAGAGCTGATGTTAACGTATCCAAGGTGTTTGGGATTGAGCACCAAAAAGTAGCAGCTTTGCATAACCCACACACCCCCATGTCCACACAGATACTACAAAAATATGCTAAAAATACAGGCGATGGGATTATTGCGGGGGGGTAGTACTAATACAATACAAGTAGAATGAATTCAATCTAGCCACTCCAATAACGATACGTCTGCGGGGTCTCGATGCTGATTGGTTTCAGGTCATCTTCTTCCTCGGTTTCCGCACTGGCCGTGGCGGTGGTGTTGATGTTGCTGTTGTCGCCGTTAGTCGTTGCATCATTCTTAACATCGTTTTCTAACGTTTTAGAGAACTCGTTGAATGAGTTGATTTCGAATCTTGGGTTCTTTGATAACAGTTCTTGGATCTCTGCAATCTTTTGATCTGTTGAATCCGATGATGTGTTTGCCGTAGCTTCTTTCAAGTTTTTTAGCTTTGATATCACAGAGTTTGTTAGTTTAGCAAACGATAATCTGTCAAGGAATAACTCCTCCTTCTGTTGTTGGATCAATTTCTTCTCCAGACTTAAACTTTCTTCAATAGTTTCTAACTTCTTTAGCCTCAAGTCAATCTTGTTCAACTGTGTATTGACAATCACGTTAGTTAGCTTGTTCATCTCAATCTCTTCATTAGTCTTGAAAATATGTGATCTTGCACCCACTGCAGAGAATGCAATATTGCCAACCTCTTGCAACGTGTCAGTCGTTTCAGTGGTGTCAGGCTTCTTGTCTTCATTCAATTCAGCATCTAAGGTCTTTGTGATGTCATTTTCATCAATGAACTTGATGGCATTTTCAGTTGTTCTCTTAACAATTTCAGGGTCAATTAACGACGTTAAAAATGCTAGAGTGGACAATACTGGATTGTCAGCTTGACTGAATGGTAAATATGGAGCATACTTTAATATGCCATTCTCGTTTTTCTTATTCTTTAAGAATTTATCTTCGATTGGTAGTTTTAAGAATCTAAGGATACACTGTTCTGCAGTGTGATTACCAACATATTCGGCAATCTTACTCCATTCACCTTTAAACTTGATCAAACCTTCCAACAACTTCTTCAAATCCTCCTTGGCCCAGCCATCATTGATAGAGTGTACGATATCTAGCTTCGTACCATTTGTAGTCTTACTATCCGTCTTGACTTTTTTGTTTCCCAGTTCTTGCGTTTGATAATCTGATTTCGCTCTATCATCATCTAGTGTTCTTTTAACACCAACCAACTCTTTCAGTTTCTCTATTTTATAATCTTCTAAAGGTGGCTTGTATGGTTCAAATGGGAACAGGCCTCTTGGAGCGTCATAGCTGACATTGTAATCACCGGTATACGGAGGCTCAACGGCTTTAGGTTTCAACTCTGCATCTACCTGATAGTTTATCAGCCCCCATCTAGACAAGAATCTATGCAGTCTCAATATAGTTCCAACGTCACCGACAAGCGATCTTCTTGCAGCTGTCACGCTGAGATAATCATTTGGGTTTAATCTGTAAGAGTTGATTAGGAAATTTCTGTATTTGACATAAACTGTTGGGGTCTTGGAAGGGTTTTTGTTTGTGAAGAATTCCGGAAGGGAATCCTTTTCAATCTGATGGATTTGAGGAAAGCTGAACCAGGATGCATATGAAGGAATGACAATGTTGTGCGTTTGCGGAATGTATGGCTGCTCTTCTTGTTTCACCTCCTCGCCAATGGCAGGTTCCTGACCCTGTTCTTGTCCATCTTGCACGGGCTCGGTTTCGCCCTGTTCCTTTTCTTTATGTTCCTCCTCTTCCTCATCGTCTTCTTCATCTTCTATATCCTCATCTTCGTCATCATTATCTTCTTCTTCGTCGTCGTCGTCGCCTGCTTCTTGTTCTTCTTCTTCCTCCTCCTCTTTGATCTTAGGTGTCGCTGTTCTCTTGGCCTTGTCGTCATCCTCAGCGTTACCTTCGTCTTCTTCGTCATCTCCACTCTCCTCGTCATAGCTCTCATCATTTGCATCGTCCTCTTCAACAATCCCCGTGACCCCGGAATTGATGGCATCGTCAGCCTGGTCAATCTTGGCGTCCTCGTTGTCAGCAGTTGCCTGGTTCTCATCCTGGAGCGTAGTATCTCTAGTCGTTGCAGTTGCTGTCTCGGTGCCTTCTCGCACGTTCTGCTCAGTCGCGTCCAGCACCACCGCGTCGCCGTCGCTGTCCGTCACTCTGCCTGCCGCCAATGCCTCGTTGCCGGCTTCCATGTCTGTGCCTTTGTGTGTGTCTTTCTCCGTAGTGAGTGTCTGGCTGGTCAGAACGAAGCGCCAGCTTTTCATTTGTTTACTTTCTGAAGCCGCTGGGAATCTGAAACGGCGCGGGATTGCTGATGTAAGCGCCTCCCCCATTGTCGACTGCCCGATGCGGTAATTGCAGGTGAAACGGCGAAGAGCTCATCGCATCGCATCGTTTGACGTATAAAGTCTTACTTAGCTCTCTCTCTCTAGAGTCTCTCTTTTGCTTCAATCAAGTCTTCCCAGGTTCAGCGGGCACAGCTATGAGATTCACGAAACTGGCACTCCGGCTCCCCGCCACTACCGCTACGCACAAGCCACTGCCCTCTTTCGTCCTCTCTGACGCTGAGAGGTCCGCCATCGAATCAAGTCCGTTCTTTCAATCCATCAACAAGACAGTGGAACCCAAGCAGCCATCCAGATCACCGAAACAGAAAGCTGCAGTTGCACAGCAACTTGATGAGCCTCCGCTTCCGGTAAAGATTGAGAAGGTCTCGGAGTATATCCCATTAGACACACAGACGGGGATCTTATCAAGATCTAGGCCATCACGCGTTCCCGTCCCTTTTGAGATGTACAAACGAACAGACCACGAATCACTCTCTATCAGGCAGGAAAGTTCCCCTATCCCACTGACACGGGTCTCTGTCCAGAGCTTCCCGAGACTATCAGTCACGAGATTGCTCACACGATCTTGGTGTGAATTGAGAGAGTTTTATAGGATCTATGCGCGCGATGAAGTTGTGAAGACGAAAAGGATGGAATTAGGCACGAAGTTGCATGAGGAGTTAGAGCTTGCACTGCATCCCAAGCTGGATTATAGCACTGTTGATGGGATAGAAATAGAGCCTCCAGCGACACCGTTGCAAGTTGAATTTGAATGGATGTTCGAGAACTTGCTGAAGTTGAGATCATTGTTAGTGGAAGGTGAAGCTAGAGAGTTCTACACGTTTGGATTCGTCCATAAGAATACCGGGAATTTCCTTGATCCTTCCAAGGACTATGAGCTGGACGAGTACTTACCCGTCACGGGTATCATTGACTACCTTAGGTTCAACCAGTATTATTCTGGTTATCCTGATGGTTTGAGCTCATTGATAGCTGAAGCGCAGAGCGCGGATCTATCAGATTTGAAGCTCTCGGTGATCGATGTCAAGACAAGAGCCACTCCTTTCATACCTCAACAATCATCAGTTGTGCAGTACTCGAAATTACAGATAATGTACTATGCTAAATTTCTGAAACAGTTTGACAATATCGAGAACTCTGTGAAACTGTTTGAGACATATTTCCATCTGAAAAACATTGATATTGATGAACCAATAGAGTTCACCGACGTTTTGTTTATACTTGACAAGTTTCCGGAAGTGTTTTTGGAAGATTTTGAACATCTCAGAGACGGAGCTCAAATAGACTCAATCTATGAAGCTGAAAGAAGTAGCTCAGTATTGAGATACAAAGCATACTATAACTCTGATATCAACATTGACTCAGAAAGGCTGGTTCCATTTCTGAAGGCGTGGAAGAAGCCCGTCACTTTAAGGTACTTCATTCTAAGAAATGCCCAACTTTTGTCAGAAATCTCGCATTTGATCGATGAAAACAACTTGAACATACAATACTACTACAAAGATCAACTTTTCAAAGAAGTCAGGTTCTCGTTTGATGAAAAGGCGATCCAAGAGAACAATACACACGCTTTGGACTTTTGGTTTGGCAAAAAGAATCCGATTGCGATCGAACCAAGCCATAGAAACGTTAACTCCAAATGTAAGTACTGTGACTTTAAATATCATTGTCCAGTCTATGAAAAGGCAGTCTCCATAGACGCATTTTAATTATCTTTTCAATAGACTTTATGTCATATTATGTGATGTTACGTTATATTTAAATGTGTTGTTTTAGAAACCAAATCCTGTATTCTCTATTGAAAACACTCTAACTCTAAAAACTATATGTACAGAATCCAGATACTCAGGTCAGGTAAAACTTTGCCATTTCGTACGCTGTCCAACAAATCGCAGTACTAGGAACGTTCGAAATAACTCTTGGTTTCAAACCTTTCCAAAATCCTTTAAATCCTTCTGATTGCCAAACCAACTTGGTAGCGTGTCTAAACTTTGTAACTTTTAATTTAACCCCATTTGTTTGTAAAAAGGTCTTGATGACATCCAATGGAGTGGTTAATGCACTTGCAACACCACCTGCAAACCCACCAGAAATACAATGCTTTAAAGGATCATGCTCACCACCTGGGTTGATCAACTTGATGGAACTTTCATAAACAATGAAATTCAAAGCAGTGAATGGAATAGTCATCATTATCGTTGTTGGATAACTGTAGTAAAAACTTTTGAATCCTTCATTCTTGTAAATATCACCAATAACGTTGAACACATTCAGTTTATTCCCCTTATGAATTTGCATCCTTTGTTTAATAACATCGAATGGATTCATCAATGCCTCGGAGGTGATGGTGGCTGCACTACCAGCGACACCAATCTCTAAAACATTACTGTCTTTATGATTAATGATGAGCTGTTTCTTCACATATTCATACGTTCCGAAATACACCGCATGTGCAGGACCAGCACCTAGCACAACAGATGTAATCCCTCTCCATAATGAAAGTGGACCTTCAGTCTTTGAAATATGATATACGTTTTTGAAAACACTGTTAGATATTTCACTCTTCACTGCACTTGTTGTTGTTGAACTTTTCAAAATTTGCATTCTTGTCTTGATGGAATCAACAGGGAACATCACTGTGTGCTCCAAGATACCGGCAAAGGCACCAGCCACTGCCTGTGCGGTAAGAGTAGCACCTTGAGGCAGCGATTCATAGTCAATCTCTTCAGGAACCGGATGTGTCTCTTGCATGGTTTAAATAGTGAAAAGTTCCAACGGGTAGCGTCTTTTTCTGGGGTACAGGGAAAGCAATATATATATCACTTGTGTAATGTCAAATTTAAAGACTTGGAAAGTTTGGATGAGGAATTTGGGGCCTTAAATGTATAAGAGAGTCCTGTGATGCCCCGTTGAATGATCCTATGGTCTATTGAATCAAAGTCCTAGCGTTTTAACTGGGTTTAACGGTTTTGGGTGTCTCGGCCACTATTTTGACGTTGACGTTGTGAAATTTTCCCGAAGTTCGGAAACTAGGAATACGAGTCATCTTTCTACTATGCATGTGGTGTGTATTCCGAGAAGTGTCTAGTGTGTCTAGTGTCAAGTGTTGAGTTGTTGTGATGTTGTGATGTATTTAGGATCATGCTGTGCTGTTGTCAATATTATCATTGTTGGAATTGTGAACCGTCCAGATTTCAAACGAATTGTTTCCATGGCTTTCCTGAATGACAAAACTATGTCTATTTCTGCTTCTGATACCAAATGAGTCCTCCTCCTGTAGAGGAGAAGCTGGGATCGGTGAATCCCCCTCTTGATGTGATCTGTCTCTAGCACGAAACGTTGAAGATAAAAGGGGCACTGGTGAGTCCTGATGCTGATGTGATCTTCTGGATTCAGACTGCTCCTCATTCTCATTTCTTATTTCGGTTCTTCCGGTACCAGTACCAGTACCAGTACCATCTCTGTTTCTGCTCCTTGTATCTGGTTCTGTAGCTTCGCTTTGCAACATAAAATCAACGTAATTGACGACAACTGGATCATTGTCACTTTCACTGTTGTCAGTGAACAGTGCTACTCTTTCGTTTTCGGACATTCGACCTCCAGATGGATCTTCTATTCTTCTTCTTCTGGTTGGAGGTCCAGCATCATCCTCGATGGTGGTATCATCATCAGTGACATCATTTCGCTGGCTTCTGCTGTCGTGTACAGAAGCCCATGATGCCTGCTCCTGTCTTGCCCGTCTCAACCTATCTCTTCTTCTTGAGTCGTAATTTAATCGCTGTGAATTGTAATTGGAATTGTTACCATCACCTGCATTAGAGACACTACTGTTGCTGGGTACCACGTTGTTGAAATCAAACGTCAGATCAACGCCCCCGTTCAATCTTCTCCGTGCATCAGCAGCACGTCTCTCTAGATCAGCAATGCTCTCGCGGAACTGCACTTCATTGTCATTGCGCACGTTACTTAGGGCGTTTGTGTCAGACGTAACCTCTTCGTCCCCTCTGGACAGATGAGAGTCCCGAGTGTTCGCTGGTTGAAGTCCCCAACGCAACGGGATCTCACTCCTCTGCCACCGTCTCGCGTTTCTTCTTCTCAGGATCGTCACCGGTGCAGCCTGTACCGCATCATCACCTTGGCCCTGCTGCTGCTGCTGCTGCTGTTGTTGTTGTGTATGCTGCTGCTGCCCACGATCCTGGTGTAAATCATCTTCGCTGATGCGCACACGCTTCCTACTGCGCAGCCGCTGCATGGACCCGGTCACTATCTCCGCTATAAGAATGCCCATCTGGTTGTTCCCTTTGCTGTCATACACCAACCACAGACCTGGCCATTACAGTACAAAAGCACCAAACACACACAAGTCCCAAAAAGTCCCAAAAAAGCCCTAAGCCATTGTGTCAAAGCGTGCCCGCCGCAAAAGGGAAAAAGGGGACTAGGCCCTAACCCACACACCACCTGCCAGGCCCGAGTATAAAATGAAAAAACTTCAGCGGCTAAAATTCCCAGTATTCTTTTGAAGCTTCTTTTTCCTTTCTTTGATACGAACGCATTCTATTCACTGCATCATCAGGGTTATATGTTGATGAATGGAGGGGAAAAGAATGCCAGATCAAGATTCGACAGCGACCTCATACCCAATAACACGCGTATATTCCGATATACTTTACGTTTTAGACTGGTAACTGCGCTTGCGAGATATAACTTTAAAACTACTCTCTCTATGATGATTTTATTATTATTCACACAACACTATTATTATCTATGTATTCGAATTAAAGAGAGCCCCCCCGACTAGAGCAAAACTTTCATTGTAAATGTCGTTAAAAATGGTAATGCAATCACCAGCAGCGGGTACTGCATGATGTATGTCAGTGCTAAATAGTCCATCTGATGATAGTCATCAACGTTCTCAGTAGGGTTATAGAATGCAGTAATGTAAATGATACTTGTCGCGTTTGGAAGACACCAAACTATCGTGCAGACAAACTTCAAGATGTCGTCGTCCTTAAAGAAATTCGCCTTTGAAAATCCCAACACGAGGCAGACTCCAATTATAGGTGATATAACCAGCTTGAATAAGGATATAAACAATGGCGTGACCCAGAACCTTTTTGGCATTTCACCAATGGCCAGTCTCGATAACGTTGATCCGAGAATCAACAACCCTAGTGGAACAGATGCGCTCCCCAGGTATGTAGCGAAATCCATAACAAACGATAACGGAGGTTGTTCATCTGGTGCATTTGGGATATGTACAAATTTTCGATCTGATGTCACAAATAATGCCTTGACCCAAGGGATCATGGCAATTATAACTGCAATTACCACTGTTGCAGAAAGTGGTTTTGTCATGTTTTCATAAAAGAAAAGCAGAACTTTTGATGCTTTGGATTTTGGTTTAGCTGTTTTCTCATCATCTCCAGGGATAACTTTCAATTCCGTGAACTCACCTGGTCTCACCCTTGAGTTTTGTCTCTTGATTGCATTTGCTTCGGAGTATTCATTGATGATGTCGTGGATCGTTTCTGATTGGTGTCTTCGTATGCTTGATTGCGAAGTATTGGAACGTAATCTGGATATGTTGGAACTTGTTGGTCTTAGTGAAGCGACACGCAGAAAACTTGCATCAGCAAAGCTTTCACTGTCCTCGCCATCATAATCGTTCTGGTAAATATCGTCATTATCGTCATTACCGGTATTACCGTCATTATCGTCATTATCTGTAGCTGCGTATGTCGAGGATTCAAGTTTTCTTGCTTGGTGATTCTCAGCATCATCTGTACTCTTAATCTGCTGGTTAAAATCCCATCCAATGAGTCCATTCAAACCCAGGTTGAATTGGAAGAACACTTGAAACATAGTGAAAATGCAAATATAAGAAATCCCCTTTTCTCCCTCCTCGTCACTAAATGCTATCCCACCAACAGCAAACGTTTCTAAATACGCGATAGGCAGATCTGAGATATTGGATAGCATACCGACTGCTATTGCAGTTCCCTTCCAGAACTTCGGCTTGTTCAGTAGATATCCAAAATATGACCCAAGACCACCAAATATCATCAGTAGAAAAGACATTAATGCAATGATACCTATCTGCTTTATATCACTACTCTGGATATTAGTAACAATCTTGGAGAACAACAGACTCGGAAGTGCCAAAGTGACGACAATAGCACTTAGGTTCCTCGCGGTGTCGATGGTAATGATGCTTTTCCTTCCCAGGTAGAATCCCGCAGCTATGATGAAGTAGATCTTGAAGATGGGTTTCACTGCGGCATAAATTATACTCCCTAATGGGACCTCTGAGTCGGACATGGTCCTTCTTGCATCAATGTGGATGTAGCTATATTCAACGCTGAACTGACGAAACTTCTAAAGTAGCTCTATGCTTGCGTAGATGATCCAGATCTCTATAATATTAAGAGTCATTAAAAGACGTTTTCTTTTTTTTTTATGTGTAACGCTCGGAAAAATCACCTTATCAGAAGATGCCCACCAGCGAACAATACAATATGCTCAGCCTTTCTGCAACTCATCTCTATATCAGTACCATATAGCCGAGCCACGATCGCAGTAATTGACAACCCAAATCTCTCCTTTGTTGGGTAAAAAAAATCTTCCGATTCTGTACCAAGGAACATTCTAATTGGTACTCCATTGGTACTCCATTGGTCACGCCAGTAGCCACATACCGTCCAAATCCACTCACTCATGTTTGATAATTGGAGAAACAATCAGCAATCAGCAATCATTCCGTAGACTAATCAGGGTCGTCAAGTCCAAGCAACTCAGAACTCATCGGTATGGTACCTTCTTCTGGCCTTCGGTCCAATATCTGCGTCTAAGTGCCGACACCGAGCCGAATAACACCGAAGAGGGAAAAGCCCTGCTTAGTCAGAGTGGGTCTAACCGCGGCAGAATGTCCCACTACTCACTTGTAACCCTAGCAATTTCAACTTTAATTTCTTTTAGTGCATGAGCCCACATCTCAACGGACTCAAACTAGTTTACATATAAGAACGAACACTTCTTCTCCTTCTCTAAAAATACACTTCCCAAAACAACCTGTGCTGAGTCGATAGGTACGCAAATTTGTTTTAACTATGGGTATCATTGGTGCTACTAAAGAAGAGGAAGAAGCCCTTAGATCTGCCGCTATTAATGAGCGCGATTCGGAGAATAACAGAAACAGCTCACAGTATTCAATAAGTACGACGGATTACGAAAGTGCTCGATCCCATGTCGATTCTGAGCTGGAAGATGAAACAGATGCTGATGTCACGGGAAACCATACAGCCATTGCAGACAATGATGACACTCATTCGGTCAACACTATACAGGGAAACAATCTCGCAGCTGCTGCTGACCCAGAATCATCAGAGCCCCAAACTCAATTCACTTCAGCAATTGTTGATCCTGTTGAGGGAGTCACTAATGAACAACTATATCATCCAACAACTTCTGACCAAGAGAGTATTGCCCCTGAGCCTGTCTCGTTGAGCAGAATCAAATCGATCCAATCAATTGCAAGATCTCATAAGTCCTTCAACGATGAGGATTCTCCATATGGTTATCCACAAGGTGAAGAACCAAACTATGATCAGAATGCATCTGACGCATACCATTTAGCACTGACCAGAACCCTGTCAAGAAAGACGCTCTCTAAAAAGTCCATCAGGGAGGAACAGGAAGAATCAGAAGATGAAGGCGTTGAAGCATCAACTTTAACATGGGATGGCCCTGATGATAAAGAGGATCCTAAGAACTGGTCCCATTTGAAGAAATGGACAATCACGATGGTGACTGCATCTATTTGTCTTGTTGTCTCCTTAGGATCTTCGTTATACGTGTGTGGTGTCCCTGATCTTGTTGTAGAATTCCGAATTTCTGAAACGTTAGCAATTTCAGGTTTGACTTTTTACTTGGTTGGGTTAGCATTTGGTCCAGTTGCCGCTGCTCCGTTATCTGAATTGTTTGGAAGAAGAATTGTTTACATTACATCGCTCCCACTATCTATGTTGTTCACAATGGGTGTTGGTTTATCTAATAACATTCACTCTGTGTTAATCTTGAGATTTTTTGCAGGTTTAATTGCATCTCCAGCAATGGCTGTTGCAGGTGGTACTATCGCTGACATTTGGGATTTCGAACATATGGGATTAGCAATGGGTGGTTTCTGTTTAGCACCATTCATGGGGCCTGTGTTAGGGCCAATTGTTGGTGGATTTGTTGCTGAAAATAAAGGTTGGAAATGGACAATGTGGGTGAATTTAATGTTTGCTGGTGTTATTTTAGTGCCAGTCTTGATTACTCCAGAAACTTATAAGCCAATCTTATTGAAGAACAGAGCTAAGAAGAGAGGTATCAAGGTGGCTAAGCCAAAGGGAACAATAGGAGATTTAATAAAATTCATCTTGTTCATTACATTGATGACCCCATTGAAAATGTTGATTGTTGAACCAATTGTTATGATTTTTTCAATCTACATTGCCTTTGTCTTTGCTGTGTTGTTTGGTTTCTTTGAAGCTTATCCAATCATCTTTACAGGTGTTTATTCGATGACTTTGGGTACTTCCGGTCTTACATTTATTGGTGTTATGGTTGGGTTCTTTTTAGGTACTGCCACCTATATCGCTATTGATAGACTGGTATTTTTCCCAAAGAATCCTGATGGAACTAGAGGTAAGCGTGATGAAGAAGGGAAACTAGTGATACCCGCACCTGAAACAAGATTAATTCTATGTAAAATTGGATCAGTTGCATTACCAATCTCATTGTTCTGGTTAGGTTGGACTTCAAGACATTCCGTTCATTGGATTTCTGCAGTTATGGCAGGTGTTCCTTTTGGATTTGGTTTGATCTTGATCTTTTTTGCCACAATTTCTTACTTCTCAATGACTTATCCCCCATTATCATTGGCTTCTGCATTAGCTGCAAATAACTTTTTGAGATACATCTTAGCTTCAGTGTTCCCATTATTCATAACTCAGATGTATAGCAAGTTACATATTGATTGGGCAACTACATTGTTTGCCTTCATTGCATTGGCCATGGTTCCTGTCCCATGGATCTTTGAAAAATGGGGGCCTACTTTGAGACAAAAATCAGTGTATGGTTTCGCTGCAATGTTCAAAAAGGCTCAAGAGGAGAATGAAAGATTGGAACAGTTGCAAAATGAGGCGGAAACTGAACTACTACAAAACGAGGAAGATGACCAGAAGGTGAGCAACAGCTCAGCTAGCTACGAGCATGAATTTAAACAAGAGAACGTTGATAGAGTTTGATTGTTTTGAGTGCCAGCTTATTGCACCTTGCATTGATTACAGAACAGAATTTTTTTTTTTTTTTACATTCGTTCGTTTATTCTATTCGAACATAAATGCTATACCCGCTATGTTTTATTTTACACAAGTTGTACCCACTCACCTCATACATAACATGTTGAATGAGGCAAACCATAGAATTACTCGTTACTTTCTTTTATTTTCACTGCAACCTATAAAGAATACAAAATGTACTTTCCTTTTCATTAAAAGAGCATTCCCTTCTATTGTTGGAAAGCTTGTGGAGGAATTTGGCCTGCAGAATGACTCTGTGTAAAGCTGGCCAAGGCATTAGCATAATCCCAGCCGCTCTGCTCAGCCAACATCAACGTGAATTGTAAGTTCAGCTTCGTCTCTATTAACAACCGTGCCACAATCTCTCTCTGTGCAGGTTGAATCGTTGGCGGTAACTGTAAAGAGTTTGCCATTGCAGAGATATCAGGTTGTGTCACTGATGGAACTGGACTTATACCATTAGGTAAGGATGGCTGGCCGGGGATACCCTGAGTTGGAAGGTGTGTTGGTGTAGATGGTGCTGGTGAATGATGTGATGACTGTGATTGTGGTGCTGATGTTGCTGATGGTGGTGGTGGTTGTAGCGTATCCTCATTCCATGCATCAGCGGTAGCCAAAGGTCTGACTATTAGTAGATCAGATGCGATGACCAAACCGGATGCAGTTGGAACGATGACAAAAGTTCTGTCAAATGATTTTGGTGTTAACTTGGTGTTGGAGCTACTACCTGAAGGTAAACGTCTTCCTGGACCGGTTGGTCTTGATGTTGAGTCAAATTCAGGTTTGGCAACTTCGTCAAATGAACCATGAAGCGTCAATATAAACCCATTCACTTGTGGGAATCTCCAGGATTCGACAGAATACAAATTTGGAGATTCTGTCAGAGTATGCTTTGTTTTGGGAATCTGTTGGAATAGTTTATAGATTTGTTCTTGACCTTTACCTAGTCTTTGTTGTCTTGATTTTTCACTTGATACTCTTGACAGGTTTCTTGATATTGGAATGTAATAACCAAACGACACGTTCGATGCCGGAGAATCATTTGGTACAGAAGAATCCATGGATAATGAGAATTGTGACTCTGGTTGATAGAGTTGTAAAAGCTGAGATCTGTCATTATCCCAAAATTGTAAAAAATTTGACAGGAATTGCGTTGAGATCTCTTGAATTTGAGCATCTTCAAAGAAGAACTGTTTCTTACTTACTGGTAATTTGTAAATCAAGTTCAGCTTCTGTTCATCTCTGATTGTTATTCCATCTAATAGTATCACTTTTGGGAACACTTTCAAAACTTCATTCTTATAGTTTGGATCTGCAGAGATTGGATTATTAGCGAGTATTAACTCTCTTAATTTTTTGAATTTGTTCTTCCATATATCTAGAGCTGATAGCTTTGTAAGCTGGTTATCTGAAATGGATAGGTTTATTAGGTTTGGGTATGTCTGAGCTAGTGTAGTGACACCTGATAAGTCAGACAGGTTGTTCTGTGATAATGAGACACTCTCCACGGTGAAGTTCTCTTGTGATGCCAATTTCATCAATGCAGGAAACATCTTGCTCTGCGTGGATATAGAACTGAACACCCCGTTTTGCTGCAATTCAACATCAGTGGCGATATTTGTCAGATCCAACAGTTTTGCCTCTTGGTTGTAGCGTCTATACAGGAACTTCTTTAAAAGTTCAATCGTGGATGACGTCTGTTGACTAGCTCTCTTCGCAATTCGCAAAGCGTCCCCTGCGAATCTGACCCCGGACCACTTCACGAGCGCATCGGCATCTTGAGCAGACTTGACAAAACCGACGACTTTATCACCTTCAATCTGCGAATTCAACACCAGAATACGAGTCTTTCTGGACAAGAACGAGACCAGGTCTTCCTTGGACGCGCCCTGCCAGCCGGAGATCTCGACTGCAACGGAGTTCTGTTCGACGGCACGCTGGCCCAGGGCCGCTGCCGTGTCCTGTTTTCTTCTGAAGGACATCTGAGCACTGCAAGCCGTTGGTGATCCACTTGGAGTAGCAGTGAAAGCAGAAGAAGATGAGAAACAGTCGACTCGAATCTCGGAGCAAAAGAAGAAGAGAAGAAAAAAAAAAAAAAAAAAAAAGTCGCGAAACGCTCGCTTTCTTTTAACACGTATTTTTCTTTCTTCAGCGGCACCTCTCTGTTCTTCTCTCTTATACTCTTCTCTTATACTCTGCTCTCTACTCCCTGCAAGGCGCAACGATGAACTCCCGCTACAACTACGACGAGCGCGCAGAGACGTGGCCCGTGTTTGTGCTTGCGGTGCTCTCCGTGGCAGTGGTGCCCGTCTCGGTGGGCGCCCTCCACAGCGCGCTTACTGGCTCCAGCTCCAGTCAAACCAGCAACACCACCAACAAGTCAATTTCAGGTGCTATCGCTCTCCCGGCAGCAGCTGTCCCGGAGGAGGTGAAGCAGTATCGTGCCAGAGCGCGTAGAGGCAAGCTCTTCACGAAGAAGGTGCTCTTCTTGCTCTTTGGCTGGATCTCAATTGCCGCGTTGACGTTTCATATCTCCTCCCACGAGGTGCAGTCTGTCGTTCCAGTGTTTGATCCATATGAGATTCTAGACATTGGGTTTGGATCTACCGAAAAGGAGGTGAAATCGCACTTCAGAAAGTTGTCTGTCAAATACCATCCTGATAAGATCAAATCCGATGCCACTGAAGAGGAGAAGAAGGAGACAGAGGATAAGTATGTCTTGATCTCCAAGGCGTACAAAGCTTTGACCGACGAGGTGACAAAGGCTAATTACGAGAAGTATGGCCATCCTGATGGTCCTCAAGAGACAACACATGGTATTGCCCTGCCTAGGTTCCTAGTTGAAGGGAAACTGTCCTCTCCTGTGTTGTTGGTGTTATACATCTTGATTATCGGGTTTGTATTGCCCTCGATCGTTTCCAATTGGTGGGCTAACACCAAAGCATATACCAAGAAAGGCATCCACAATGACACAGCAAACGTGTTCCTTGAAAAACTGCTGAACTACAATCCTTCTAAGATTGTTACTGTTGATGACATTGTTCAATGGCTAAGTGAAACTTATGAATTGAATCAATTTGGTTACACTCAAGAAGAAATCATCTCAGTTTTAAACTCATATCTGGAAAGAAAGGATCTAGCTCAGAAAGAATTGTCATTGATTGCTAAAGTTCCAAGTCTATTAACGGGTTTAATTGACATTGCTGCCACATTTAGAAACACTGACGTTACATTTGCTGCTGTCCAAGCTCATAAACAATTTGTACAGGCTTTGCAAGAGGAAAACAAGAATGATTTATTACAACTGCCAAATGTTGATCCATCTGCCATTGCAAAAGCCAAGATTACTAAACTAGGTAAGCTCTTGACTCTATCAAAAGATGAGATCAAGACCACATTAGGGATTAAAAGTGATGCAAAACTTGAAGAAACTCTATCTGTCGCTACAAAGATCCCAAGCTTGAAACTGATCAAGGCAGAATTCAAAGTTCCTGGTGAAGTAGTTGTTACTCCAGCTTCTAACTCTTATCTATCTGTTAAATTCTTGGTTAGAAGTGCAAAGCATCATGGTGTTTCCAAAGTCTCGTTGGATAAACTCAAGGAAGTCGACACAATGGAGACTTTAAGAAACCCATATAAGATTGTCAGCGACCAGCCATTGTTACCAATAAGTTACTCATCATACTTACCAGTTCTCAGACGTTCAAACTATATTGCCTTTGTTGTCTTACAGAAAGATGGTAGAATTGCAGAAGCTCCAGCGGTTTTCCAAAACTTGGATCTTTCAAATTTGGAATTAACTCAAGAGGAATACACGGATGGTGAAAAGGTGAAGATTGGAACCTTCAAGATTCCAATTAGTTCACCAACACCAAGTGAAGTTGGCAAGTATCAATTCCGTGTCGTTATCAAATCTTTGGATTATTTCACTAATGATATTGATACGACTGTCATCATGAACGTGGAGCAACCTCCAAGATTGGAAGAGTTGGATGAGGGACTGTATGATATTCCTGATCCTGATGAAGATTCGCTTGCCGGTGCATTAGCGTCAATGAAAGGCGAGAAGGTAAGAAAGGTTGAGCAATATGAAAGCAGTGATGATGAAGACGAGGACGAAGAGGAAGAAGAAGAAGAGGATGATGATTTCACAGATATAAACACCGATACGGAAGACGAAGGTGATAACTAAATCAAGAAAATGAGATAGAGATTTTGATACAACGTGTATATTACTGAAAAGAAAAAAGAATAAAAAGGGAACGAGGATGGATGTGTTTTGTGTATATATGCATGCATTTTTTCTAGAACTTCTTAACCATGAAGACAGCATCAGGATCTTCGAGTCCGTGGTCTTTGTAGTAACCCTCAATCTCCTTAACGACTTCAAACCCTTGCTTCTGATACCATTCGATGACTTTACTCTCCTTTTTCCAAACGTGCAAAGACACCTCATGGATATAAGATTCCTTCGTCTTCTCAATGATGTACTCCACTAGCTTCTTGCCGATCCCGTTTCCTCTATATGCCTCCAACACAGCGATGGATTCGATGTATACTGACGTAGGTGTCGTGTGATGCTGTGGGACGATCGGTTTCGCCTTTATGGCACCGACAGCGATCTCACCGTAAAATCCCAATTGCACGAACTTGTTGGCATGAGCGTCGCTGTAGAATTCTTCAGAGTATGTTGTAGGAAGGGTGTATTCGTTGATGGTCTTCAACGCGCCGACGTTGTTGACTGTGACGTCGTCGAGAGCTATGGCGGGCATTATTGTGAGGGGTAGCTGAAGTTGATGGGCGGGTCCTTGTAACAGTGAATATTTAAAGAAAGTATTTTTACGTTTTGATAACCCCGAAGAAAGTAAGTGAGTAACTAAGTAAGTACGTAGTCCACAGAGAAAAGCATCGTTAGCAACATCATATAAATAAACACACACGTAGATATATAGCAGTTCTATTCCGTAATCATTCCCCATACCCCATACTTCATACTTCTGCTTGTATCGTCTCGTCTCGTCTCGTCTCATGTCATTGGATTCCTCCAAAACATCCCTCATTCCCCAAAAACAAGACTCAACTATTGGTCAGGAACCAAGTCCCCAACAATAGGATACTTCTTCTTGAAGTGCTCCTCCCATCCGTCCAACGCCTCCTGTTCCTCTTTGTTCAATCCTTCCAAATCATCAATCCCTTCTCCAAACGACTTAATGACGTCAAAATCAAATGAGTTCAAAGCAAGCCCTCTCGATGCATCATGACCTGCGAAATTCGAATATGGCCCCGAGGGACCGTAGAATTGGCGGCCTGATGACACGTCGAACACGGTTCCCTTCACTGCAATGAAGATCCTTGGGTCGTCGTGGCCGTTGTAGCGGGAAAGTGTGCGTGGGGTGAACTTGCCCTGGATTATCGGATCGTTCGAGGATGGTGTGTCATCATCTGTTGGATCGCTCGTCTTCACAGGGAAGAAGAAGTCTTTGATGAAGGACATTGAATTGCTTATTCGATTATTAGGATCTCTGCACCAGATATACAAGTGATAGGGTTGGCTGTTCTGTCAAAGCGAAGTTGTTGGGTAGCTCGTTTAACACTAATTCTGGATGGTGCGATGGGCTGTGTTGTTGCCCCAAACGATGCGAGAAGTGAGTGGTATATGAACACTTCAACTAACTAACTACAACAGAAGCCAGCCAGCTCTCTTCACAAAAATGGTATCTTTCGTATTCTATATAACACGGCGGCATGACTCACTCGAGCATGGCCTTCGCTCCAGCGAGGATCAGGCCAGCAACTCGCTTCAACTCTTCCTCGATCTCCTCTTTCGTCACACCCTCCTTGTCAATCAGGTCTCGTATTGAAGGGAAACTGAACCAGTCGGCGTCTTTCCCCTCAGGTCTAGTCAACTGAGGACCAATAAGCACGTTTCTGAACCATTTTCTCTCCTTGCTGACCCCATCGCCGTTGATGTCCAGCATGGACTTCTCCGCGGTGTTCAACTTCGTGTTCCAGTTCCATCTATGGATCGACAACAACGAGGGTTCGATTCCTGAATCGTCAGAAACGAGATTCTTCCATGCGTTTTCCCACATTTCAAACTCTTTAGCAACTTGCTTTAGTTTCAACAGGGCAGTGACCAGCGCGTTGAAGTCAATATGTAGATCAGGGTGAGTCTGGGCCATTAAGGACGCAAGTGATTTCATATGTGAGTTAAGTGAATCAACGTGTCTGGTTAGGTTGAATGGCACCAGTGGATCGTCAGTGATGTTCAGTATCAATCTGATTAACAACTTGACCAAAGTGGAGTGTTTCTTGTATGATGGATCCATCTTCTTTAAATCTTCAAATCCTGACTGACACTTGTAGATGGATTTGGATGGTTTGATATAAGATGGCTTAATCACTGGGATACCCAAATTCATGAAAGGTATAAAGTTATCGTATTTTTGGAAGTTTTCAGATACTGTGAAGTTGAAATCTGAAGAGTATGAACTGACAAGGTTGTAGAGCAGTGAATCAGTTAACATCTCTAGCTGATCGCCATCATTCATCAGTTCACCGGATAGATCCAAATATGCGATTCCTTCTTTCTTCACCTCATGCGACTTGGCTTCAATCAATTCAGTGACACCGGCAAAGTTATACTCTGATGCATCAAATGAGATGAAATAGATGGATCTCAATGGTTTCCATTGGTAAGTCTCACTGAACATGGTCAATATTTCAACCAATTGTAGCATTATACTCGTTCCTGAATTAGGATTGATTCCATTAGCACAGATGGAGTCCCTTTGAGAACCAATGTATAATGCCTTATCAGATTGTTCCTTTCCTTCAAATCTGCCAACAACGTTCCATATCGAATGATCAGGCTGATAAGTGACTTTATTAGACAGCTTCAAATTTGAATTCTCGCCATCTCCACTAAATTCCCCGTCAGCAAACTTGACACCTTTATCATGAAACTTACTCAACAGTGGTCTTGCTTGAGTTCTTGACAATGAGACCGTTGGGATTTTCAACATTGTTGTCTGTTCCTGTTTCAACCTAGTTGGAATCGTCGACGATGACCAGCCAGGGGTCAAAGGATCACCAAGATAATTCTGCGGAATAGCCACAGATACTCTTTGATATGTCGAGTTGTATGGACCTTCACCATCAACAAACAGCAGGCCTTTCAACCCTCGTTTTTGTGCCAGTAGGGCAGTTTGTGAAATAGGAATCGTGTCATCAATAGTGATGATACCTATGCGTCCATCCACGTTGATGTTTTTTTCTTCAATCAGCTTGTAATCGCTAGGGAATCCATTGTGTAAATACACTAAGTTGCCCTCAGCGTCTCCATTGAATGACAACGGGTTGAACTGTTCAGTGACATCCACTATCTTGCCATCGTACTCCACTGTTGTCTTTTCTGGGAAGTTCAGCAGTGTCTTCATCTCCTGGAACTGCACCGTCTCCATGGCACTCTGTCTAAACGCAGCATGGATATACTCCCCGACAGCAAGGTCTCCCTGTGTCCCTGAGACGTGGTCCACAGACATCAGATACTCTAGAGACTCCTCCAACGTCTTAAAATCGATGTTGAGTCCCTCGAGAAAGGGACCATGGTCAGTGAAGCCAATGTATCCACTGCTGTCCGAGGGGAACACGCCCGTGAAGGACAAGGCATAAAATACTAGGCACACCACGGTGACGTACATCACCCTTTTCACGATCAACGGGTTTCCTATCTTCGCCACCATCAGCTCCCATTGCAACTCGAGATGGCCGTAGAACTCGACACAAGGGTCAACCAACAGCTGCTTCCACCGCGTGAGCTTTGCCAGGCGGGGCTGTGGCTGTGGGTGCAGGGGGTCGTACTGGTCCAGCAGGGCCTCCTGCTGCGCGTCGTAGTGGTACTCTGGCGGGGCCGGGGGCGGGTCTGAGTTCATTTGTCGTGCGCTTGTGCTGCTTCTGCTGTTACTGCTGCTGCTGCTTGTCTGAAGTGTGTCGTGTAGAAGCTGAAGTGTCTACAAGTCCAAGTACAAGTTCGGAGATATCTCCAACAAACCCACTAAGAGCCCCACGAAGAGCCCATCAGATCAACCATCCACCAACCAGGCATCAACCATGAACATCGCACTCGTCTGCGACTTCTTCTACCCACAGCCCGGTGGCGTCGAGTTCCACATGTACCATCTGGCGCAGGAGCTGATCAACCTGGGCCATTCCGTCGTGCTCATCACACACGTCTACAACAACAGACGAGGCATCCGCTACCTCACGAACGGGCTCAAGGTGTACTACCTGCCGCTGTTCCCCTTCCACAGGCAGACGACGATGCCCACCGTGTTTAGCGCGTTCCCACTGCTGAGGCAGGTGTTCATACGGGAGCAGATAGACATTGTACACGGCCATGCCTCGCTGTCCTCCATGGCCAACGAGGCCGTCTTGCATGCGAACGTGATGGGCCTCAAGACGGTGCTCACTGACCACTCGCTGTACGGGTTCGCAGACACATGGAGCACTTGGGGGAACAAGATCCTGAAGAACTCCGCCGTGGCGACGGACAGGATTATCTGTGTCTCGCATACGTGCAAGGAGAATATCGTGCTGCGTGGTGATCTGGACCCGTTGTTGGTGAGTGTCATCCCGAATGCCGTTGTGTCAGAGGACTTCACGCCACGGGAAGCTGGCGAGACGCTGAAGAGGAACAAGGAGATCACGATTGTAGTGATATCGAGGCTGTTCCCGAATAAAGGCGCAGATCTGCTGAATAGACTGGTGCCGATAGTGTGTGAGATGAACCCGCTGGTGAAGTTCATCATTGCTGGTGATGGGCCAAAGTTCATCGATATCCAGCAGTCGATAGAGACGCATCGTCTACAGGACCGTGTCGAGCTGATGGGCGGCGTCAAGCACGAACAGGTGCGCGATGTTATGATCAAAGGGGATATATACCTGCAGTCTTCCCTGACAGAGGCTTTCGGGACGGTGCTAGTCGAGGCTGCAAGTTGTGGGCTGTTGGTGGTGACTACGCGAGTTGGTGGAACCCCAGAGGTGCTTCCTGAGAATATGACCATCTTCGCTCAACCGTCAGTCACGTCGTTGGTGAAGAGTGTCAACAAGGCGATTGAGTTGATTGCGAATAATCAGGTGGATACATCGAGTTTCCATCAACAGGTGAAGGAGATGTATGATTGGAAGAATGTAGCCGTTAGAACTGAGAATGTGTATAAATCAATTGGCCCGAATGAGAAGTTATCTCATGCTGAGCTGCTGAAGAAGTTCAATTCTTTTGGTGGGATGGCAGGGAAGTTGTTTGTCCTGTGTTTCATAGTGGATCTTTACGTTCTCATGGTTCTGGAGTGGTTCTACCCGGCTGAGTCAATAGAGCTTGCTGCAAAGTGGCCTCGAGAGAAAAGGGAAGAGGTGTCAGAATGAGGCTGCAATTAATTGGATACACACATTTTGCTTTGGTTCACTTCTTAATTCTGTGAAAATAGAGAGAACAACAAAGACATTCTTATTCTCACTACTGATGTCTGTAGTGCTCAATCAACTCTTTCTCAAAACGGAGGCCTGCGTTGCCACAGTAGTACAGTCTTCCCCAGGTTCTTCAATCTTCTTCTCACTGCTTCCTGTATAACATGGCATACTGTAGAGGGTTTCTGCTAGGAGAAATAAATGTCAGTGAAAGACTGAAGGCTAAGAGCCCATATTTACGAGTTAGTCGCATATTATTCACTAAAATTTGTAGGAAAGAATAGTATCTGTGGTCCTTGATCTCTCTTGTCCAATGAAGACTATCACCAAATATTCCGAATGTCAACGGTTTGATTCCTGAGATCCCAAGGTTCAAGGAAATAAATCCAAGGGATCTGAAGTCTCTAGGTTCCCATCTTGAATCCTAATATCATCAACAACCCCTTTGAGTCACTTCAAGACAGACCAATATTTCTATTCATTATTCAATAAGAAGACTAAAGGATATGCAAAACACTACGACGGTCAACCGGCGGCCAAGTCACTTTGTATGTCTTTTACGTAAGCTGCCTTCTTTATTTTCAGCGAACACTTCAAAACTGTCACATTTCTAGGAACACATATTCACGCATAAGATGTCGTTCAACCCATTGGTCTCGGAAGGAGAGTCCTCTGATGAAGATGCTGCAGCATTGGTATCACCAGTAGTTTCAATTAGACCAATATCTCCACAAACCCCAACAAGAAGAAGACAGAATCAATGATACTAATAATGGGAATCAATCGGAGGAGCAGATCCAAAATGATCTGATAAAATCCAAGGTACCGATCAGCGCGTCAATTATCCTTACGAAATTACCATAGGCAACCAACAAAGTTATCTCGAAACTTGAAAACCTCACAGAGGAAAACGAAAAAAAATCGTGAAGATCACAGTGCGATGCAACCCCATTGGTTCGACTCCTCTTTTGAAACCGAACGTATTCAAGATCAGTCAACATCAGCAACTCTCCACCCTGATTAAGTTCATTGGGAAAAAACTGAAAAGAAAAGAAGGTGTGTTTGTCTATTTGAATAACTCTTTTGGACCTGGCCCAGACGAGATCATTGGAAATTTATACAAAGTGAGTTGAGATGGCTTCTTTCTTGGATTTTTGAAGTTCACTAACATTGTCTTCAGCATTTTGGAAATAATGATGAGCTAGTTGTGGGATATTGCACGGTCGTTGCGTTTGGTTGAAGTGAATTCAAATTTGAGGTTATTCCGCCTCTTGCTTTTCCTTATCGCAGCTTTGCTGTCCTTCCATGGTTAGGTGGGATCGCTAGCTAGTGACTGCTCGAAATTTAGAAACCTTGGACAATATCTGTTCCTCAAAAACTCCTCCTTCTTTGATGTTTGAGAGTATTATGTTAGGTGTTGGTCCTATCTATGTGGCATTTGTTGATTCACCATAGAAAATCATCAGAACGATGGTAATCGGTATCTTGCTCGTACAAATCAGAGTTTATGCTAACCTCAACCCTTTGGTTTCAAATTAGAAGTGATTCCATTGTATAATTTTCATGTATACAGGCCAAACGTCGCAAACACCATTATACCAGCTATAAACGGTTATTTTTCTCATTTGCTAAAAGTGACACAAAAACACTCATTTTATTATTGTGTACAGATTTGGCTGAAACCAGTGATCAGATGAATCCGCAACTGCTTGTGAAATCCATATTCGAAACCTACAATGTCAGTTGAAGAGTTCATTACAGTTACAGATGAGATTCTCACTTATCTCCATCAAGAAAACGTACAAGGTATCCCTATTGCGACTCTCGATAGGTTACTTGACTATGGTCTCATGACAGAAATCAGGATATTTGTTGCGACTATCCCACAAAAAGCCAATGAGTTCTTCAAAAGAGTTAGCAAGTGTATTTCTGATGACAGATCAGAAGATGTTAGTTGTCCGTTTTCAGATCAAGATGTTATGGTGCTACAACGGATTTACTTATTTTGCCTATTCGGCGGCTCCATTGGAGCTGAAAGAAGGACTGCTGCTCCTTCTACCTATTCGAGTTCTCAAACTCAGGGTGAGTTTCCTGACTTGCCATCACGACGTGGTCGCTATGAAATTGCCACCTCTAATGCAATAAATAAGAAAATCTCGAAGCAATTCAGACGATTTTACTATACTGTTGCAGAAATTCTAGGGACCTTTTTAAAGAGTTCTGCAAAGCTTATTATAAAAGAAGATGAAGACTTAGTCAAGAACTATTCCCAAGTTTTCAAGCAAGAATTTCAGAAAACTCTTTCGCTAATTCTCATGGATGTTCCTGTCAATGATGAAATTCTGCCCGAGTTCAAAATGAGCATAATGAACGAGGCAGACGTCACACTCATTACCCATTTACTAAACTTTAAGATTACTAGAATTATCAAAGTTACTTCATTAATGATACAAATCATCCATAAGTTATCCAATATTCCTGAGATGCGCGCATACGAGCATACTAAGCACTCTGAAGTCATTCTTTTGGCCAGAAGTGCAGTGATTTATGACCAAACACTGTTACACCCTTCGGAGGACCTGATTTTGTCTTTAGTCGGGCCTGTAGCGGTGAGAAAACTGCGTATTCTCTTGGTGTACTTGAGTTGAAAGCTTTTGATATACTACTAGAAATCATGGGACCTCTTCGAAGAAATTCATTCCCTACCCTTGTTGGACTAAGAGCATTGAAACAACTTCAGACGTACATGTATCAATCCGGTAACCATTCCGCGTTCTTGTTCCATGGAGTTACAATGTTGTATATCCGTATCAAGATCCAGGAGTTGATTCTTAAGATTCCAGAGTTGAGTTTCATTGAGGTTTCTGAAATCTCCGCAGGAGGAGCTAAAGATTTGAAAGAAGACATCATAAAGAATATTAAATTTCAGATCATTGAGTCTTCAGTGTCTGACAATAGATTTCCTTCTTCTGCAGTATTGCTTGCTAAATGGTTTGATCGCTTGAGATCAAAGCGCAACCCGCAAACGGTTCGCATAATGCAAAACATTAGGGAAATATTATCTGCTAAATTCCCAACAGAAGAAGGTTCAGACCTTCTGCGCGGTCCGCCAACGGAAGGGTCGTCAGCTCTGGCATCAGATATGTCATCAGATATGGCATTTGTACACTTGACCTACAACACTCAAAATATGAGAGAACATGGGTTACGCCAAGGGCTCCGTGATGAGCTGAAAGGCCAGGGTGGTTTTATGGACAGCAGTGCTACAGGGCCTGAAAACATTTCAGATGAGGACTTTGAAAGCATTGATATCAAAGGTAGTATTTCTTATGGAAATGTCCATAACTTAAAGCCTTTGATGCCCCTTGATCCAACGGTCAATGATAGCATAGTATTCACTAATGTTGATCCCAGCTCTTTGAAAAGGTATTTGGAAATCGATGACCCACATCTAGATGAGTTATTCGTGAAGTATTCTCAGAATAGTCCAGGTAATCGATTTGTCCTAAAAATTTTCAATTCTTGCGCTGTAAGGGAGAACCTTGATCCTAAGCAATATCTTCATAATTTTGAAAATGAAATGAGAGCATACCATGAATTGAGTAATGCAGGTGTTAAAAACCGAGGTTTCCGATATGCCAAGTTAGTAGCTCATGGAAACATTGAGTTAAATTCTAAGTTCATCAAAGGAAAATTCCTTATCATGGAAAAAATTAAAGAAGATTATGAACAGGAATCAACAGGTCCTTTTATTAGGGCAAAGATAATGTTTGAAGCTTATAAGCAGGTCTATTTGTTGGCGGTACAGTATGGAATACTCCAAGATGATTTAAACCCAGGAAATCTAATTACCAACTCAAAGCTGGATCCACCATCCGTAACAATGATTGACTTTGCTAGAGTTACA